>CM076573.1:13632741-14022290 GCA_034641835.2 Pinus albicaulis
AGCTGGAGAAACAGACATCACCACTGGATACGTGTCACAAAATCATGCAAAATTGACTATAAAATTGCCAAATTATGACACTAGCACCTCTGGCCCTTTAAGGGAATATTTTTGGCATCTTTGCAGATCCCTCGCTCTTGGTTTCACTACCTCTTCCATTTAGGGTTTCGCGCCCGTTGTTAGTATGATTCTTTCGTCGTAAAAGATCACTTTAGCTATGCATAACAAATAGCCCTAACATCGATTATGGCTGCAAAATATCTTTAAGTTTGCTGCACAAATCCAGATCTAAGCACAAAAGACATTAAGCAGATAAAATATAACATGGCTCCATAAATCCAATGGACAAGACAAGAATAATGTATTTAAAAGAATTTTGCATTATATTAAAGAATGGGGCACCTGAGAGGAAAACAATAAAGGTGTCTTCCGGTTCTCCTCAGTGGGATGGGTTCTTTGAAAGTCCTCAGTGTTTCAGATTTAACATTCCTCTCTCTTATGGGTGTAGAAAAACAAACATAGAACTCAATGGGAGTTCACAAGGCAAAATGAAAAATGGTGACCAAGAGTAGATCCAGAGTGATCTAATGTAATGAAGGTGACTAATGAGTGGGGAAAACCCCCCTATTTATAACAAAATATTGGGGCCGTCTAGAACTCGGTGTATGAATAAAATATTATTTATCGAATTCTAGAAGCACCTTTTAGGAATATTTTATTATATTTATTGGAGCGAAAAGGATTCTTGACTTGGGTCAATTCCTTTATTTATAAATAATAAATAAATAAATGATTTATTTATCATTTTAGGGGAATGATGGGAATATAATTAAATAAATAATGATTTATTTAATTATTTATGCATGATTTAGTTGAATTTAACTAAGAATATTATTTAAATAATGATTTAAATAACTTGTTCTTAGGAAATAATTAAATAAATAAGGATTTATTTAATTAAGTTCCTTATTTTGGGTTAAATAAGACCAGGAAATGTAAATAAATGAGTTATTTTATATGGTGAAAGCAATTTTACTTAGGGTAAAATTGGTCTTACATGGTGTACTTGGGTTCATCTAATAATAATAGGTTAGATGACCAAAAAATGGTGTAACACATTGCCCCCCAACGTATGAGTGTTAGGAGAAAATCGTATGACCGAAGTACGTTGTAAGAACTCAATCACTAGATATCGAGAGGGAAGTGAGAGAGGGAAATGTAAGATTGTCCGATGTGCTAAAGGACTAGACCCTGAGGAGATGAGACTTACAGGTGCAACAAGTCTCTAGTTTATGAAGTGGTACCTGTGCGAAAGGTGGCGGGGGAGGCATACCTATGCCCACCGAGACAAAGTACCAAGAATAAGGCGCCCAGAAAACCATGGAACGCAATTAGTACAAATAATAAGGCGCCCGGAAAACCACAGAACGCAATAATGAGGCATGTGCTGGCCGAATCAGAAGCTAGATAAATCATAGGATGAATCCCACATACATGTAATGCCTGGTGTAATCGTCAAGACTTATATAGTAATATGATAGTACATGAGATACAAATATACCCAAATTCCCCCTACACACGGGGAAGGGCTCTCAAAATCTGACAGAGACATGTGAATCGAAAATGGCGCTGCAAGCAGTTGAAGCCGATATCATCAAATGAGAGGAACTGCATCAAGGGCGGGAAGGAAGTCATCTGGGCATGTGGGGGGCTACCTGCAAGGCCACCCCCTCATGAGGGTTGAGACATCTCACACATGCCCGGGGATCACCAATAGCTGTTGCGGCATCACTGGACCACCAAGTATACGTATCGCGGACATGCTGAAAAGAGGCTGGATCCAAGGTACCCAGACGAAGACTAATGATGATGTTGAAAAGATGAAAGGTCCAAAGGGGACCCAAAAAAAATGAGTATGAAAAGGTATCTCATGACAAAAATCGACACAGAAAAGATGGAGGCTAAGTGGTGCCCCAAGGAAAAGTGTGGTAAGTGAGGAAATTTGATTTGAAAAAGGAGGAAAGGAAGACTTCGTGGACAACATGTGTCCTGGTGAAGTAGTGACTGATGAAAACAAACATATGCTGGATATCTACAAGAAAGTAAAACAAGTATTTAGAGTGGGAAATTCTAAGGGTAATACCTCTTGAGATAGAGTGCATTGCGAGGATTAGGAAGGGGGTGGCCTTCAAAGTCCTCTAAAAGATATGCCCCCTTCCCAAGATTTTTACTGATGATGTAATGACCGAGCCATAATGAGTCGAACTTCCCATGACCGAGGGTATCATGGGCCTGGTCATATACTAGAACAAGGTCACCTTCATGGAAGGTGTGAGGATGCACTTTTCGGTCATACTGAGCTTTGGTGCGCTTTTTGGCTGCTTCAAGCGTTTGTAATGCAACAGGACGATCTTCAGAAGCGCGCTCAAGCATGATAAGTCATTGTTCTAGAGGTTGGGTATCAGGGAGAAGTTTGACGGCCAAATGAAGGGAAGGGATTTCACATTCGATTGGTAAGACTGCCTCCTTGCCAAAGACAAGGTGGAAAGGAGTGAAACTGATGGCGGTTTTAATAGAAGTACGATAAGCCCACAAAGCAGGGAAGAGCATGAGATGCCAATTGGTTTTGTGTTTGTTCACCGTTCGTTGAAGCATGGTCTTAAGAATTTTGTTGACCGCTTCAACTTGGCCATTACCTTGGGGGTAATAGGAAGATGAATATTGGTGTTCAAAACCTAATAAGGAGGAGAGCTCATGCCAAATCTAATCTTCGAAATGTCGGCCATGGTCCGAGACTAACTGTTTTGGAACTCCAAATCGAGCAATGACATGGTTAAGAAGAAGAGGGCTGCAGTGGCTGCCGTATTGTTAAACGTAGGCATAGCTTCGGCCCATTTAGTAAAGTAGTCAACCGCCACGATGATATATTTGTGGTTATCAGCAGATGGAGGTCGACATTCCATAAAGTCGATGGCCCATTTACAAAAAGGACCAGCTGTGACGACAGGATGGAGAGGAGAGGAAGGAGCTCGCGCCTTGGGGGTGAAATGTTGGCAATTGGAACAGTGTTTGACTGATTCAATGCAATCACTGAAGAGAGAAGGCCAAAAATACCCAGCACGCATGATTTTTGGGCGGTGGCGAGGCCGGAGAGGTGGCCACCACAAGCGCCACTATGACAGGCATTTAGGACTTGCTTGGCTTCAGCGTGGGTGAGGAAATGACGAAGGATAGTATCTACGCCGCGATGATAAAGGTCATCACCGATTAGAAGGTAGCGAGAGGCTTGGTGTCGGATACGTCGTCGAGCATCATGATCAAGGTGAAGGGCGAACTTTTAGGTTCGCAAGTAAGTAAGGATGTCACCGTACCAAGGATCGTCGGTAGTGATGGAAAACAAATGTTCATCGGGAAAAGCGTCATTAATTGGAGTATCTTGCGTCCGGGTTGGCAAATCAGAAATGAGTTCAGCTAGGACTAAACCTTTCTTAATTTTTGGGGTGACAAATTCAAGGTCGAATTCTTGGAGAATAAAGACCCAACGGGCGTACTTTCCATTGAGGATGCGGCGACTTAATAGGAAAGCCATGGGGTTGGAATCAGTCACAACCTTGGTGGAATGCATGAGGGTATAATGACGCAATTTTTGGACCGAGAACACGACAGCAAGTGCTAATTTTTCTTCATGCAAGTAGGACACCGATGGACCAGCAAGGTTCTTACTGACATAATAGATCACATGTTCGACACCATTATCATCCTCTTGGATAAGGACACCGGCAACCGAATATGTTGAAGCGGAGATGTATAGAATGAAATCTCGGTCAAAGTCAGGGGGATGGATCAAGGGAGTGGATGTGAGAGCATTCTTGAGGGCATCAAAAGACTTTTGAGCATATGTATCCCAGACAAAAGGAGTGTGAGATTGAAGAAGTCTAAGGAAGCCATGTGCGGTAGTGGCGTAGTCAAGAACGAATCGGCGAAGAAAATTAGCTTTGCCTTGGAGACTTTGTAGCTGGCATAAGGTATGAGGCAGAGGAAGTTCAAGAATGGCTTGAACCTTCAAAGGGTCGAGATTTATCCCATCTTTAGACACGATAAAGCCAAGAAGACGACTGGCGGGAACACAAAAGACACATTTCAAAGGGTTAAGGTGAATTTTATACTTGCAGCATCGGAGAAAAATGGTACGCAGGTCATGATGGTGTTGCGCCCAATGTTTGGAATGTGCAGTAAGGTCATCTAAATAGGCAAGGATAATATGGGCTAAGTCGTGGAAGCAATAAGACATGGCTCGTTGAAAGGTGGCGCTGACCTTTTTAAGGCCAAACGGCATGACTCGGTATGCGAAAGTACCCCATGGACTAATGAACGCGGTTTTAAGTTGATCAGCACGACGGATAACAATTTGGTTGTATCCGGAGAAGCCATCCATAAAGGAGAGAATCTTGTGCCCCACACACTCATCGATGATTTGGTCAATGAATGGTGTGGGGAAGTTGTATTTGGGACAAGCTTTGTTTAGATCTCGAAAGTTGGTGCAAACACGAATGGTGCCTTGTTTTTTGAGGACGGGAACTGGGTTAGACACCCAAGTGGTATATTTGATGGGGTAAACGAAACCAGCCTGCCGGAGCTTGTCGATTTCAGCTTTGATGGCTTCACATCTAGAAGGATGGATGGGTCTCAACTTTTGACGAACTGGAATGGCATCAGGCCATGTGTCGATGTGATGTTCGACAATGGCAGGATCGAGTCCGGGCATTTCTGAGTATGACCAGGAAAAAACATCACGGAATTCTGTGAAGAGTTTGGTGTAGGCTTCAATTTCTTTCGGAGAGCATTGGGCTCCCATGGTGATATGTTCTTCAATACCTGGCTTGACAGAAATGTTGATTTTGATGGTGGGAGGGATATTATCCATATTGCCTTCTTCGAAAGCATCAGGTGCAGGGATGGGGTTTTTGAACCAATCAAATTTATCGGGAATGAAGTGTTTGGATTCGAGGGCATATTGGTCATGGGTTTGATGTGGGAGGAAATATGCACGATGGTGCATATCGTCCCATGGAAAATCAAGGTTGGTCATGGCTTCCATGATTTATTCATCAGACTGGAATATGGGAAGAGAGGATGGAAGAGGCTGACCTGAGGAGATAGAGGGATAAGACTCTTGAGTGTGCTGGGAAGGGCTCACAGATACGATGTTATGTGAGGTGACAGAGTGAGCAGGTGAATGATTAGGCGAAGCATTGGGGGAAGGTCCTAAGGGGTTGATATCCGAGAATCGCGGTGATGAGGAAAGGTAGGAAATGGTAACTGAATTTTCGGTCATTTTGGTATCAGGCGGAGGAATGGTAATCATGGTAGACAGGTGGTCTTGTATGAGGGAAGAAGGATTACGGGCAAGGGCAGCTTCGAATTGGTAGTAGGTGGTTAAAGAGGCACGATACTCGTCAAGGCGGGGGCAAAGGTGGGTATAGTGGCCATGGAAATTGCACAAAGAACAAGGGTGATTGGTGCGCAAATTATTAAGTTTAAGGGTAGAATCCGGTATGGTGACATGGACTTCGGGGATGTCTGATTCCAGAAACGTTTCATTAACCATGGTCTTGAGAGGTGGTAATTCAGGGTAGGTATGAGTGGCATGACCAACAACATCACACAGAGCACACTTGATGGGAGGCTTGGGAGGCCGAGGAGGGGCAGGGTAGGGCAGGGTAGGTTTGTCCTTTGATGCCCCCCTGCGATCTTTGCCATTTTTACTCGAAGTAGCTGTAACATGGGGCGGTGCTTATTGAGGTGACTGAGGTGCCAACGTAGCAAGAGAAGTCGTAGGGATTGGTTGAACCGGTGTCAAAGTAATATATGGTTTAGGTTGACCGGGCGGAGTGGGGTTGGAGGGTCAAGGTACCAGACGGGTATGCCCAAGGTCAAGTTGGGGAGGGATAGGGAGGCCAAGGTAGGGACCGAATGAGCTCCAGGAGGGGGAGCGAGGAAAGGGATCTGACCAGCATGGAAATGGTCAGGAGGAATGGTGCCAAGGAGGTTGATTTCAGGTGAAAGTGACCCATGAGGAGTGGCGGTAGAAGAAGATTCAGAAGGAAGAAGGGTGGCTAATGGGGGCGAAGGGCTAGAAGCTGGTTGAGGTTGAGGTTGTTGACTAGCCAAAGTGGGCTCTGTAAGGTTAGCCCAAGATTATTGCATCATGCAAACGTTTGCCAAGTTAGGATTAGAGACAGGAGGGGAGTCGAAAAAGGTGCCAAGCAAGGAGGAGTCTTTTTAGACGCCGGGGGAAACACTGGTCAAAGAATCAACAGTGTTCTTGTTGGTGACAGTAGAGAGGGTGGATTCAGGGGAGGTCTGTGATGTGGGTTCATGGTAGGTCAATTGGTCAATGGTGACGATCTTTCCATTATGAGGGAAGAACATCTTGCGGTGGACGACATATGGGACGACAGACATGGCATAGGTGTAACTACGCCCCAAAAGGATGTTGTAGTCAAGAGGGGCGTCGATAACTTCGACATCGACACAAACCGTCTTGCCAGCAAGAGTGATAGGATAGTTACGGAAGAGGCTGATGGGCTGGGAGGCATGGCCATCCCACGCACGAAGGGTGATCGTGGAAGGGGCCAGTTCAGGAGAGCCAAGTTGTTTCCAAACCGAAGTAGACATTATGCAGGTAGATGTCCCCTCATCAATAATACACCGAGCAACATTGGCATTGCGGATTTTGACTGGGATTTGGAAAGCAACCGAAGGATGGAGAGGGGGATGGTCTGACTGACGGGCGTTGAAAACAATCAATTGGTCATCAGCAGGATCTACAGCGCCCACGACAGATAGTAGAGCCTTCTTTTGAGAAGGGCACGACTGGAGGAGTTCCAGTGTTGAAATGGTAGTAGGGGATTGGGCCAGATCATCTACTATGCTATATGAATGGGCAGCCTGACCAGAGGTAGCATTTCAACGTAATGGTCCCTTAGGAGTCTTGGGATGAACCTCGGCTTTGGGCAGAGGGAGTTGCAAGGGACTATTTGGTGTCGATAGAGGCTCTATAGGACTGGATGATGGAGACTCGGAGATAGATGAAACGGGAGGTGTGGAATACTGATGGTACCGAGTTTGAAGGTTGAGGTTGACGGTGATAGGAGGGTCAGAGGCCATCATGAGAATCTGGTAATCAGAGGAACCAGAAGGGGAAGGTTGAGTGGCCACAAATCCTTGTTAAGGGAAGGGATCGGTAAACACAGTGGGTTGGGAAGTAGTTGGAGTGGGAGGGATAGCAGGGGAGGAGTGCTGCCCCCTCACGGTGGCCTGAAATTCCCACATTTGTCGCATTTGTGGTAATAAAGGACAATCGTTAGTGTAGTGACCATACACACCGCAACAAGAACAGGGCTTATTGGTGCGAAGCGGTCTATCAAGCTTAGGTTGAGAGCCTTGTGGCTGATTGGCAATGGTAGAGTCAAGACTGGAGGAATTGGATCCACGGTTACCAGAAGCGGATTGATTGCCTCTTCTCCTTCTTTGAGAAGGGGGAAAGTTAGGTGCCCCCGGCTGTGAAAATACTTGCCCTTGGGGGGTAGTAAGTGCGGTTGTGGGGGTGGAAAAGGCGATGGAGTGGAAGGTCCAAATGCTAGAGGAGAAAGGAAATTAGGTTGTGAATATGGATAAGGGGTAGGGTGGGTAGCAGTAAGGTAAGCAGGAGGGTGGACAAAAGGAGGAGGCATGCCGTAGCCTGAATACATGCTACCGGGAGGGGAGAAAATGCCGGAGGGGCTGGACCCTGGAGGAAAACCATGGTTCAGAAGAGGTGGGGCGGAGGTATGTGACAGGGCTCCAACGATACCGTCGGCAGAGTGAGATGCCCCCGAGGCATTAGGGCCAATGGGTTTGGGAAGGTCAGGGAGGACGGTATAAACATAACCAGATTGGGCGTAGAGAAGGTCATACTTCAAGGCTATTTGGAGGGCGGCTTCTTCGGTTTGGGGAAAATGGGATGCCACATATTTTCCAATGGGAGGTAGGAGGGAGTGAAGGAACCCGTCCATGTAAACTCGATCTTCAAAGGGGGGAGCGCGGCACAAGCTCCGTCTGCGCCGCCATTCCTCGACATGAGCAGAAAGGCGGGTCGAAGAGGATTGATGGAAAGAGGTTAAAAGCTCGGTACCAGTGTCGTATCGGAGGGGGAGCTGGAAGTAGGATAAAAAGGCTTGGGCAATGGTCGCAAAAGTGGTATGGGAGGAGGTGGCTTGTTCAACATACCATTTAGAAGCGTCGCCTATAAGCGTGCATTGGAACAATCTAAGACAGATGGAGTCATCGGTGATGGAATTAGAGGAGCACCACATGTGGAAAGATTGGATATGGTTAGAGGTATCTTCGCTAGCAAGGCCTTCGAACTTGGGAATGTCAAAGGGGAGCTTGGTTGGCATAGCAGGCCAACTCGCATCGTGGCGAATGGGATCATTAATCAGCTGATTGAAGTCGGGGAGACTGAGGCCAGCCATATAAGGGAGTAATGGGGCAGTCGAGGTAGGTCCCGTAGTGGTTCCACTGGAAATGGACCCAGCGGTAGAACTGGGGTTAGGGCTAGGTCCGGAAGTAGACATGGTGAAGGGAAAAGAGGGGGAACCAGAAGTAGGGGGAGAACCTGAACAATCAGAAGAAGAGTCCGAGTGCGGACTCAGGGGAAGACTGACTCAATGATGATGGGAAGGAGGAAGTCATCCAAACGGAAACTGAGGATGAAGGCCAAGAAGCCTTCGGGAGCGGCGCCTTGGGGGCGCAATGATGACAGGAAGAAGATAAACCAACGAGGGCAGGGGGGACAAAATCAAGTGAGGTCAAGGGCAGAGAGGTGCAGTGACAATTGATTTTAAAGTCTTTTCCAGGCGGTTTTAACCAGGCGCTTCTTCGCTTAGGGCCAGTGTGTGGCATGCATTAATTTTAATTGTTTAAACCCAGATGTTTTGTGTTGAAGATTGCAACAAGAAAAAGTGAAGGAGGCATCATGGAACATCTTTCCTGATCCTAGTTGGAAAGTGATCACCTAAACTAGGTGGGGGCCACACACGTGATTTTTTGTCACAGAGTCTATTTTTAGACTATGTCTATTTTTAGACATATGGATCATGTTCTATGAGTTGCGGGATGTTATTTGTGGATGGTTGGTCAAGTTGGAAAAATAGATGGATTTCTATTTTTAGACATATTGGGAGAAGTCTATTTTTAGACTGCCAGTCTAAAAATAGATCAGTCGAATATTATTAACTCTTAATAATATTTGGACTATAAACATTATCTTATCCTCTTGGAGCACTTCAGTTCGAGCTACGGATGTGGCACATGCAGCTGACAGAAGGAATTACGCTATTCCTAGGGGTTAGTTGAGCTATTGCATGGTTGACTTTAGTTGGAACTCATGTGGCAGAGTTTGGTGGAGTTGGTGAGACAGTTGATGGAGTTGTGTTCAGTTTAACTTAGTTGAACTAGTTGTATTTAGTCTAAATGATAAATACACTAGTGATGAGTGGTGTGAATTAATTATTAATTAATTCACTAATTATTAACTCATAAATCAACTAAAGAATACATCAGTTAACTGCCGTGCATGGACAGTTCAGTGGAGACCAGTGTTAGAGGTGGGTGAAAGGGTGAGTCTACTATCAGTTATGACTATAGCTGTGCATGAGATTTGCACACACATTGATTGAGATTTCCAATGAGGATTGCACAGTACAAGCCAAGGGGATTCGAACTTGGATCCATTCATTCTTCATCTTGGATTGCGCAGTAGAGGCAGGCAGACAGGTGGAGCAGATTGGAGCATGGGATGTGCATGATCTGAGCTTGTTTTGTGTGTAGCATGTGAGATAGTGCTGAGAGCTTGTGAGGAGATTTGTGCTATGTATTGTTACATGTTCTCTATCATTATAATATACAGATAGTTGGGGGTTTTCAGCTATAAGCTTTCCCCATTACATACTGTGTTGATATGTGTGCTTGATTATGTTTTAATGTGCGCATGCGACTGCTTCTAATTCCGCAAATTGATGATCAATGGTAGAAGAGATTATGTATTATGCATGAAGATCAAATAGTGTGTAATCAGGATAATATCAGTGAATAATTCATCTATTATTCAAATTTCTACATTTTGAGAGTAAAAGAAAAAGTGTGTTGCGTAATGGAAAAGAAATCTGTAGTAAATAAGACTGAAACAACAGAAAATTAACAACTAATAATGCAGAAATCTAACCCAAAAAGGCCGGTCTCTCAAAACTAGTCTACAAGAGGGAAAAAACTAGGCAAAGCACACTAAAAGATGTCAATGGATCTAAGGTCTAGATGGATGGGGATCCAGAGGGTGAATCTGCTGAAAAGTGGTGCAGAGAACAGCAAAGAGGCAAAGGCAAGGTTGCTGCTAAAAAGGAGGAGATCAGCTAAAGATAGGAGAGAAAAGGTAGTGGCCTTAGAGATGAACCCAAAAAAAATGAGATGAGGTGGTTTTGAGAGGGAGAAGAGCTGATCTAAAGGGATCTGAAAAGGAGGTATCAGATCTGAGGAAAAGAGGGCTGAAACTCTGGAAATTCAGACTTCTGAAACAGTAAAGACTCGTCCACAAAAAGTGGAGGGTACTAGAGCCCTAAGGGGCAAGATTCCCTCTTAGGTGAGTGAAGCAGAGTAGAAACAGGTCTGAACGGGCAGAGACAGAGGCTGGAAAACCCTGACAGAAGCTTCAGACAAACCCAGAAAAAGTGCTGAAAAATTTGCAGAAAAAGGGCAGGTCGCAGGTTCTGACATGTTTTCAGTCCAGGTCGCAGGTTTGGGGCAGAAAAGTGCATCCTGAGGCTCAGGTCGCACTTTTTGGGCCGATAAGTGCAACCTGCAGATCTGGCTCTCTCGGCGGCAGATTTCAGAAAAATTTGTCGTCTTAGCTGCGGCTGATGTCTGTCACCTGCGCAATAAGGCTAGAAACACAAGGAAGTTAAAAATTTGACTATTTTAGGGTTTAAGGGGTAAAAAACACCATAAAAATAGGAAAAACAGAAAATGGGAGAGAAACCCTAGGTTTTGAAATAACTGGATATGCAGGAATATATAAAACGACAACGGTCGCAAAAGAAAACCTGTGTGGAGTCGCCAATTGTTAGTATGATTCTTTCGTCATAAAAGATCACTTTAGCTACGCATAACAAATAGCCCTAACATCGATTATGGCTGCAAAATATCTTTAAGTTTGCTGCACAAATCTAGATCTAAGCACAAAAGACATTAAGCAGATAAAATATAACATGGCTCCATAAATCCAATGGACAAGACAAGAAGAATGTATTTAAAAGAATTTTTTATTATATTAAAGAATGGGGCACCTGAGAGGAAAACAAGAAAGGTGTCTTCCAGTTCTCCTCAGTGGGATGGGTTCTTGAAAGTCCTCACTGTTTCAGACCTAATATTCCTCTCTCTTATGGGTGTAGAACAACAAACATAGAACTCAATGGGAGTTCACAAAACAAAATGGAAAATGGTGACCAAGAGTAGATCCAGAGTGATCTAATGCAATGAAGGTGACTAATGAATGGGGAAAACCCCCCTATTTATAACAAAATATTGGGGCAGTCTAGAACTCGGTGTATGAATAAAATATTATTAATCGAATTCTAGAAGCACCTTTTAGGAATATTTTATTATATTTGTTGGAGGGAAAAGGATTCTTGACTTGGGTCAATTCCTTTATTTATAAATAATAAATAAATAAATGATTTATTTATCATTTTAAGGGAATGATGGGAATATAATTAAATAAATAATGGTTTATTTAATTATTTATGGATGATTTAGTCAAATTTAACTAAGAATATTATTTAAATAATGATTTAAATAACTTGTTCTTAG
Organism: Pinus albicaulis; assembly: GCA_034641835.2. Lineage (NCBI taxonomy): Eukaryota > Viridiplantae > Streptophyta > Pinopsida > Pinales > Pinaceae > Pinus > Pinus albicaulis. Next base: position 13,644,646 of record CM076573.1, read on the forward strand.
GAAATAATTAAATAAATAAGGATTTATTTAATTAATTTCCTTGTTTTGGGTTAAATGTGACCAAATGAATTATTTTATATGGTGAAAGCAATTTTACTTAGGGTAAAATTGGTCTTACATGGTGTACTTGGGTTCATCTAATAATAATAGGTTAGATGACCAAAATATGGTGTAACACTCGTCTTTCGTCGACCTGCCAAGTAGAATGAGTGATTGAGCTATTATATAATTTTGTGGGTGGATATTTCAATGTAGGGTCATTGGCCCATTGGAAAAGTGCTGAAATTGGTGCGAGGTGGTCGGGGGTTCTAACCCCACTTACCCCCTATATGGAATGTTGTTTTATCACCGCATTTAAACTATGGTTTGTAGTTTCTTGTATTATAATGTTTTAGGTTGGGGGCAGGCCCATGTGGGATAGGCAAGATCAAACCTTGCTGGCCTCGAGAATGTTACAAGTGGTAAGGGCAGCGTCCACGGAGAACATGGCCCTGACCCATATATTATCTTTAATATGTGTTGTTGCGGGTGTGTGGCAGGGGTAGCAGCATACCACCCCAATTTGATTTTTTTTTTAATATATAATAAAATACAATGCGGATGGGGTGGTGGGGGTGGAAACTTGCCACCCCTATTTCCCTAATTTAAAATTTGTTTTACTATATGATGTAATACAATGTGGCAGGGGTGGCAACCCGCAACCCCTTTTTTAATATTTTTATTTTTTATTTTTTGACAACAACATAGTAATTTTAATATGCTAGAAAATAAGGGTCACTAGGAAATTTAAGTAGGCAACAAATTTTCCCGTTCCACTGATCAGATTCTGTGCATCGGCTTGCTTCCAAATTTTTTCCTTGTTAATCCTGCCACTTGGCCAAGTTTGACCAGAACTTTGACCAGCTATAACTTGAGCACACGAACTCAGATTTGAGTGTTGTTTGGACCATTGGAATGAGGGAGGCGAGCACTACGATTTGATACTATATTCACTTCCATATGATGAATTTTATTTTTGATCTATTTTCAAGGCCACTTGTATTTCTGGATCCTCCTGGATCATTCCTCCCTTCTAAGGAGCCTTTTGTCCTCCAAAAGCATGATGAAATCCTGCACACTTCATGTGTCCTCCTTAAGCCACACTTTCAATATCTAAATTTCATGCAAATCTGGTAAATTCTTTACAATCACATACAAAACCACACATGACTCAAAAAACCCCATACTTTCCAAGATTTTATAACACCCACTCTTTGGTCAAGTTTACATCATAATAGAAATAAATACTCTAGATATCAATCAAAGGCCAAAACATCATCATTGCTTTAGTCAGTGATGGAAAACAAATCATCACTTCTACATTTATATCGCAACGCATGATTTACAAATAGTGGTCATGACAAGTGACTATACCTAGTGAAACCATCTGTTACTCAACAATGTGAAGGGGTCATCTCCTTGTCGCGGATTTTCTTATTGAATATCTTCACTGACTGGTTTCTCCATAGGTTCTTTCTGGGCCTAGAGTGTTTGACATGTGGCTTTATGGTGTCCATCCTTGTTGCAGTAACTACAATGATTATTTCTCCTCCAAACTTTATGGGTCGTCTTAAAATGCTTTCTCTTGGTGCACCACTGATAAGTGCCCATGGAATCCTCACTATCATAGGAATGTGATGATTTAATTTCACCATATTTCATTGGTTGGTCACTGGTTGTCTTAGAGCATTCCCCAAATTCCTTCCTGACATATCCAAGTCCTGCATAACGAGGAAATACCTCCACTTTGATGGGATTCACAATGCATTTTTTGCCTGAATGCTTTGGTTAATTTCTTCAAGTTCTTGGAGCCATGTCGCATTTGGTGCCCTTTTCATATTTGGTATAAAATCTGCTGAAATATTTGTCTCATCGCCCAAATCAAAACCCAAGGCGATGGGTCCATCTGCTACAATCTTCATTTCATCACCTGAATCTGATCGCAGGTAAATTGGTCCACCTCCTGGAAATCCCGCAACTATGATCTTCTAATCCTCCTCTGATTCATACTCTTGGTCTTGTTGCACGGTTAAAATTTTTTCTACTTCTCTTTTCTGTCATTCCTCTTAGGTCTCAATTCTGGATGCAATTTCAAACCATTCTCCTCATCATGCCCTACTTTCTCATAATGAGTACAAGAGGGTTTTTCTCCTCTTCTCTTAGCTTTTATTTCCCTCTTTGGGTGGTGATCTTGTTCATGCCTTCCCCTTATTTCAAGAAGCAAAAACTTCATACTAGTTGGAGAAAATCTCTAACATAGCTATAATACCATGTAGAAATTGTATCAATGGTTTCAATCCGATCATGTAATGTACTAAAACAAGATACTAAATCCTTCTACAATATTTGTGGAATATAAAACACGATCGCTCAATCACATGAAAGTAAGAGAAATAAGTAAATCAATACACAACACCAAATATTATTGGGGAAAGAAACTGCTCAAAACCCCTCCATCTTTATTATATATTCAACAAAGGAATCATGAAGCAGTACAATGTATTTGTGATCACCACAACCTCATACACTCTACCAATTGCGTCACATTGATCTATACAAAATTGGAAAAACACATAGCCAATTATCAACCGACCCTCAGCCTACCGTGCTTACAAAATCCCTAGAGAATTAAACTGCTATTAAATAGGAAATTCAACCTTCCTTGATTGTGAAATTCATCATGGGATTCTTGTGGTTTTATAACTGCACCTAGGAAGTTTCCTAAAATACGAACGATATTTTACTTGCCTTGAACCTTTGTCTCAATTGGGTCTCCACCAGAATCAACATGCATGCAACTATAAATAGTGAATCATCAGTTACTTGGTAGATCACTACTGGTAAATTAAATCTATTTTAATTCACTTGATATTCCACTAGCTCATCAAACAGTTAGAACTAGTTAAATTGATTTTAAATATGTTAATGTGAGTTAACTGATCCCACTCACACTACACTAGTGCTACAACTGCAACTGGACCTTGTTAATAATAGAATCACTCTACATGCCTATCCTTTGACTCTCAACTCGAAATTCTTGAGCTATCTAAGTCTATCACAGTTAACTAACTAACTATTACAAGTTGTTATGAGATAAGAATACAATTAATTTTCCAATTTAATTAAAAATTGGACACTAATGTGTTGCTAGGATCCATCACTGTGTGACCTATTGTTGAGAAGGTAAATCCCCTTTGCGGACAGAGGCGATCCTTCTAGCCTTGGAGTGGGTCTAGAAACAAGGGAACAAGGTGGAATTTCATACTCCTAGCTTATAAATGAAAATGAGTTAGGATAGATGACCTACCTGTACCTTCACAAGGATCAAGTGAACGGTGAAAGCATACAAAAACATATTTCCATTTATAGCTATTCGATTGGTCAAGGAGAATCAAACATTTTTCATATTATCAAACACAAATTCGAACCAAAAAACCAGTCTTGTATTAATGATAGAGAAAATAAGTTTACAAACTTAATGCCTTGACGTTGTAGCCTCCTTCGACGGGTTCAGTCAAGTGCATCTCAATCATTTGTCAGGGATCGGACTTGGTGAGGCAATGGGCCTAAACTCTCTCTTGACAATGGATTCCTCTCTGCCTTATTCTTCACAGCAACTACAGTAAGGATTTTTCAGCTAGCTAAAACTATGCAAGAAGGAAGTGTTTATAGGAAAGGAGGAAGTGGTTTGTGTTGAGATTCAACAAGATGATGAGCTTAGTGAAAAGTAAGCACCTTCACTAAGTGGGGCCCGCAGGTGTTTCGGGGAAAATCACCCTAGAGGTTCGTTGGGTTACAACCTCCACAGAGCAGGGGCATGCTACTTAAGAAGGACTCACACAACCATACATGTTCATGAAAAACTAAATAGAGTAGATCGAGGAAGTTACCCGTAGGTCCTACGGTTGAAGCAGATCCCGCGGGGTCCAAACCCCCAGCAACCGTCCTTCCTTCTTAACCTAAAAGACAAGAAGAAACAAGCATGAAGAACTGGTTGTACAGCATATATCTACTCTAAATGTTAGTGAAATCCATATAAAACATTAGATAAACCATAATGAATGCTTAAATAAAAATTTTCTCATATATGTAAGCAGACACTAACACATATATTTCGGGAACAAGATGGTACTTCTGTATTATAAATAGCATGTACAAAATAACGAGTGGAGAGATCACCTGAATCCTTCCACGATCTTCGAGCAGACCATCGTCCGGATCCGTCCCGCCCTTGCCTCGCTAAGACTCCTTCCAAACTGGTGCCTACGAGATGACATATAGGGAGATGAGCATCTCAAGGAAACAAGGGTTTCCTATAATGAACTGGGAAAGTGCAGGAGGCACGGGGAATCAAACTTGGATAGGGAATACCAACAGAGTATAATATCAATAAATTCTCTCTCTCCCTTAGGCCATACACATGAGGGGTTTTTACACTCCCTCCAAGTAGTTTCAACAGTTGGAAACAATTGGCCACATGTTGGGGTGGTTGAACTACCTGAGTAACCATCAACCCAGCCCGAAAATAGGGAATTTTTATATATTTTTTAATCATTTTAATGGAATACGCGGAAAAGTGCAGGTAGACTCGTGTATACACACGGAAAAGTATGGGCATAGTCGCGTATGGGGATTTTTACACTGTTTTTAAGTGAATTTGTCCAAGTCTGTAGGAATGGGTGCCCAAAGCCATAAAAGAAATCATGAATCATATGAAGGTGAGAAATGATGCTATAACATATGCCCCCTAATATATGAGGTCAGAAGGGGTACATGATGGCCGAAATGTATTATGCACATAGAAAGAACTTCGCAAGGACAAGAGAGGACTTCACCAGATTTCAGCCTGCCAAAAACCAATGAAGGAAAACAGAGAGTCAACTCATGCTGAGGCGGGCATACCCATGCTCAGTCAAAAATACATCATATGGAAAGTACTGAATAGATCCAACATGTATACAAGTATAGCTGAACTGAAAGTACACAATGAATCATCTGAGCATGGCCTGGAAGTGTAAGTCTGAATCAATGTCCAAGTATCACATATAGAAAGCTGATCAAGGATGGTGCAACTGGATATCTGATCATATAAGTAACTGAATCTCCAAGTACCGAAACATAAGAGGTGGAACAACCGGTACAATCACGCAACTCGGGAGCCAACATATAGGATGCTGCTGTACTGAACTGCAACATATAAGGGTGGATGGCATCACTGGCAGAAACTGAATGGACTGTCAAAAGTGAACCGAAAAATGCTGATGCAACTCGAGGTCTTCACCGATCACTATGGCACAATTCTACACAATGGGAATAAATGAGCTGAAGTCGACCATGTGAGAAATCGTTGGATTACCGGTCAATGATGTATACCGTTAACCAACACGAGACAACCCACCAATAATGAAAATGAGCGTCGAGGTGCCCCAGTACAATCTAACAAGTGCAAATGAATGAGTTGAAGTCGAACACTTGAAAGAATCTACCAATCAGGAGGCAATGATGAATCCCCACTGTTGATAGCGAAGAGTCTGCCACTGATGACTGCAAACCCTAAGGTACTGACAAAAGACTCTAGATCTTATTCCCAGAGCAATGAGTCGGAGTCGATGGGAAAAGATCTGCTGGAAGGAAGGCATTAAGGCATCCCACATCAGTCCAGCGCGAGTGTAACCCGCGGGCCAAGATTTGGAAGGAATCGGACGAAGTAGAGTGACGGAACCAAAACCGAAGTACGTTTCCGACATGCACAAGATGAAGCTAGCGCACGGAAGAAACCCTCTAAACCAACCAATAATGAAAGCTGACACAGAGGCGAGAAATCCACCGATAGGGTCAAATGGAAATCAAGGTATTGCACGAATCCCAAGTGTGATAATGTGTGCTGACGTCGAACACAGGGGAAACCACTCAGTCAAAGACCCATGATGATGATCAAATGTTGAGCACAAGGTCACCTATCAATGATGGAAATAGGGCCAGGGTGCGGCTCTAGGTTTGCTCTCAGAGCAATGTGTCGTAGTCGATAAGAGACAAACCCGCCAGCAAGAAGTCAATGGGGACCTTCTCAAACCAGCACGAGCAAAAGACCAAAACATCTGATGTGATAGAACAAGATACTGACAAGACTGGGAAGGCTGACTGAATAATGAGTCAAGAGACACCGCAGAATGGCCGACTCTGGTTAGACTTCCCTTGAACAAAAGCACGACTCGTGATGACCATGGCAGTAAAAGTGACACTATATAAGTCTGTCATGCAGGAGGCAAAACAAACTCTCCATATGATTGGAAGAGATAACCAACCGGGGGAGAATTGACAAGTGAAACATGGTAAAGGCTGAACCTAGGTCAAAACTAAAACCATCCCAAATGTAGGAAATATATATAAGTATATGTGCTTTGTTCAAGGGCGACAAACTGACTCTGTACTGCCATCAAAACGACGAAGATACATCCCGTTCCCGCTCTTTTTGTTATATTTGATTTTTTTGTCTTTTTCATATAATAAGCCTGAAAAAGAATAAAAGAATGCTATGGTACAATGGATAGAATGAGTATCAAAGAATCAGATGCACTAGTTCCTGGGATTGGAACAATCCTATGCTCAATGCAAGGTGGTGAAAACTGGTAAGTGATACTCAGAGGAACGTTCCATCCATGGGTAAAAGGTGTCAAGTCGTGATAGCTAAGCGCATGCAATGGTTAACTTGTACAGAAAGTCAAGGTCAAAAGTTGGCTTAAACATCGAGTCCAAATGAAGCCGGCTAAAGGCCAGGATAAACAAGTAGCCAATATGCAATGCGGTAATACAACTTAACGACACCAGGGAGCCTCTAGGGTATAAGCCAGAAAAATGATAAGTGATGAAGGAGAAGAATGAAGCTTCAACACAAAAGACATGGCGGGACTAAAGAGGACTCCCGAGCCTACATAAAAAGCAGCATGGGCAACAAGTGATAGTGAGGAACTAACTAGGAAGCCCATGTAAAGGAAGGCTCTACCATCAAGTCATGATTAAATAATCGGCGAGTGAAATGGGTGTAATACTCATGACCTGATGGGATCGACCCTAAGGCAAGTGATCAGTATGGAGGCTAGTATGCAAGATGCAACGGAAAGTGATTTCCCTAACCTATATGCCAGTGAAGATCATATACCTGCTGTGACGAGTCGGTAATCATGGATCAAAAACTAGGGAAAATCTCAAAATCGTCAAAATGTACCTGAAAACATACCAAACTGGGCACTTCCAAGCATCCGAGTTATGCAGCTTAAGATAGATCGAAAAAATAAGCATAAGGAATTTTTGCGAAAATTTTCAACTTTTTAGCCATAAATAGACAAATTACCTCATATTTGGTTCATTATTGCATTGCTGATTTGGAAAAAGTGCTCTGGAGCAAAAAAATTCTTTCGTCAAATCAGGAACAACCGCCCGTCGAAACGCACCGAAATTTCAGGTAGGCTCCTCAATCATCCTTGCAAATCATTTTGTCCGTTTAGAAATTAAAATTAAGTGAATTTTACCTTTAAAACCCTTGCTAAAAAATGCGGACTTGCGCATATGTGGGTTCATAACAGGCAAGTCGCGTATATACGCGATTGTGCAAAGAAAAAGTCGCGTATGCGCAGGTCCGAAACTAAAAAAGCGTGGCTAATGCATGATTTAATGAAATTTGACAGGATGACAATCTCATGGAGAGAACGTGAGCATAGCGCAATTGATCAAGAGGTCATGCAAGATCGAGCAGTGCAAAATATCCTTTGGAATTGCGGATTGTTAAAATTCTTCAAAATGCCAAATATGAAAAGCAATGTTCGGTTGCTAGAAATGCTCGTGAATTACTGGGAACCAGATCTGGATTGCTTCATTAATGATCAGATGCCAGTACGCATTGAAGTGGAAGACATATATTTCATTACTGGACTTTCCCGGAGGGGAGAACCAGTAGACTTGCACGGGAAACCCCTGGGAGGGTTAACCATGGAAGATTATGTCCACGTGTATTGCGTAGAGGGTTCCAAAAAGGTTGGAACTCAGATTTCGATTAAAGATCTGAGGGATTTGCACATGAAAATCCTCCTTTTCACCATCGGCAGAGTGACAGGATCTACCTCCCTACATCAGGCATCTAGGACGCAAATGAGCATAGCAGTAGAATGTTTGACTCATGTGTATGATTGGTGCACAGCCCTTTTACTGAACATGAAGCAACAGTTGACCTCAATCCGCCAAGCAAAGACCAAACACTTTGGCTACGGTACAATTTTGACAACATTCTTCTTTGAGAAGATACCAGCATTGAGACCCAGAGTTATCTCTACCATCAGTAGCCCGCGAGACCCAAGAATTGCCCGTTGGGTGGATATGATGAAGAGATTGGGGGGTAGTGAAGTACCCCAGACCACATGGGACGATGAGTTCTTCCTTTGGTGGGGAGAACAAATCATCGCAGTGGACGCTATCCCTATGTCGGGATGGACTTTCGTGGAGATCCAGATCTAGTTCTTCCACCAGGCACAGCATGGGGCACAGTCGGTAAGTTTGCAAAAATTTTTTACTTATATAATTTTTTTTTATTTTTTCAAATATGTATGAAAAAATGAAAAACAAACATGTTTTTGATTGGATTCATAATGACTGACAATTTAAAATGATCATGATTCAGATGTTGGACCAGTTCGACCTGAGGGTCTCCCGCGCCACAAGCGTCGCAGGGGCGAAGCAGAGACAGTGGATTCAGACAGGACTCTCCAGGCCGTGCAAAGGAACTTGGAGGGACTAACCCACCAAATACCTATGGCTGTCGTGGAGGACCTGCCGGAAGCCATCCAGAGACGGGTGGTAGGAGTACCCCGAGACTGGGTTAGATTATTCCGCCGAGTTGCCACCGCAGTCACGTTCTATAGGAACACGAATTCTGGGCAGGGACCTCAGGAGTAGACATATATTATGTATTAGATGACTGTATATTCTTTTTTGAGACTGAACATGATGGGGGCATAAGCCCAAGTTTTGTACAACATTATGGATCCAAATTTTGTAAAGTTTTTGAACACTCCGATGATATATATACAACGATATTTGATGTGATGTGATAAATGTATCAAATGTATGATGTTTTTGATGATTAAAAATTTTATTGTATGGAATGATTAATATGCCAATCTAATGCTTGATTAGCTAATGAGTCAGCAAACCAATTGTCAGCTCGAGGAATATGAATGAAAGTTAAAAATTGAAATGACCTTTGTAACAAACGTACCCTCAAGAACAATCGTAATAAAAATGGATCTCGTACTCGATAAGTGTTGTTCAACTGCGACACCACCAGCTGGGAGTCCAAGAAAACTACCAACGAATCAACACCCAAAGATATTTCCTCCGAGAGTAGATGAACGACTACAGTGTATTCTGCTACATTATTGGAAGCAGGACCAATGCAGACCCCTCTTGATACTAACAGCTGACCGGATGGATAATGAAGCACCCAAGCCATGGAAGCTAAGTTCCGGGTGTGTCTACTAGCACCATCGGCGAAACCAAAATGACTCATGACATCCAACACAACCTGCCAAAGCAGATCAAAACATCACCAACTCATCAAAAATCGAAAATCAATCAGATATGTACAAAGCAAAAACTACTATATACAAAAGCAACATGCCAGGCCGAAGCCTAGGCATAATACTTCTTCAAATAGAGCCCATTTCGGGGCTCCGGAAACTCGTTCCCTTCGAAATCAACCAAGGTATATGCTCCTTTCTTAAGGACTTTTTTAACGATATAGGGGCCATATCACATAGACTTCAACTTTCCTGCCCCCAGGGCATCTTTTTCTTGGGCATAAACCAAAACAAGGTCACCTTTCGAAAAGACCCTAGGCTTGACCGCCTTATCGTACTGAACTTTTACTCGGTTTTTATGCGCTTCATTCATCGTGGCGGCATCTCGACGCTGCTCATCAATATGTTCCAGATGAAGAAGCCGTTCTGCCAGACTAGAAGTGTCAGGAAGAAGTTCAACAGCTAACTTAAGAGAAGGAATCTCGCATTCAATGGGAAATACGGATTCCACCCCGTGCACTAGCTGAAATGGAGTAAAGCCAGTTGCAGTTTTCACTGACGTCCTGTATGCCCAAAGTGTAGGATATAGCATAATATGCCAGTTGGATCTAGCTTTATCAATTGTCCTTTGAAGAATTGTCTTCAAGGATTTATTCACGGCTTCCACTTGCCCATTGGCTTGAGGATAATATGGAGATGAATTCTCCTGTCGGAAACCCAATTTGAGAGCCAACTCAGCCATCATACTATTCTGAAAATGACTGCCATGGTCAGTGACAATCTCTCTAGGAATACCAAAACGAGCGATAACCTGGTTGAAAAGGAAAAGAGCTGCAGTCTCACCATCATTCCCAAAAGTAGGCATAGCCTCGACCCACTTCGTAAAGTAGTCTACTGCTACGATAATGTACTTGTGACCATTAGCCGAAGGCGGGTTACAAGTAGTATAATCAATACCCCACTTTGTAAAGGGATCGACAGTAATGACTGGAAAAAGCGGAGCTGGATGAGTGCGCATTTTTCGAGTATAGACCTGACATGGATGACACTTTTTGACCGATTCAATACAATCTTTGAAAATCGAGGGCCAAAAGTATCCAGCACGCAAAATCTTTTGGGCTGTAGTAAGCCCAGATAAATGACCCCCACAAGCTCCACTGTGAGAATCATTGAGCACAGCGTCAGCTTCTTCGAGAGTTAAGCAGCGTCTTAGGATTGAATCAACCCCTCGACGGTATAAATCATCACCAATAATCAAGTAATTCTTGGCCAAGTGACGCAGCTTACGACACTCATCTTTCGACAAAGTAGAGGGAAACTTCGCAGTCTGGAGATACACAATGATATCCTCGTACCAAGGATCCTGTGAAGAGATAAGAAACAAGTGTTCGTCCGGAAAGGACTCATCATAGATCATCTCTTCTCCACAGGGCAACTCAGAGATCAATTCCGCAAAAACTAATGATTTCTTGGATTTGGTAGACATGAACTCAAGATCAAATTCCTGTAAAATCACAATCCATCTATTGTATTTGCCCCCAATCACTCACTTGCTGAGGACAAACTGAAATGGATTGGCAGCTGCCAAAACATAAGTTTTGCGAAGAATAATGTAATGCCGAAGTCGCTGCATAGCATGAACTGCTGCTATGGCTAATTTTTCTATCGGAGTGTATCGAAGTTCAGGTCCTACCAGTCCTCGACTAAGGTAGTAAATAACATGCTCTACAAGAGCATCATCTTCCTGAACCAGAACCATACCAATGGTAGATTATGTTGCTGCCAGATACAAAAGACAATCTCTGCTATAATTAGGTGGACTCAGTAAAGGAGCAGAGGTCAATGCTTTCTTCAAAGCATCGAATGAGCGCTGAGCGTAGTCGTCCCAAAGAAAAGGAACTCCTTTCTTCAACAGTCTCATAAATCCCTTTGTGACTTCAGCATAATTGACGATAAACCTCCGAAGAAAATTAGACTTTCCTTGAAGACTTTGAAGCTGACGGATGGAAGACGGGGGAGGCAACCAAAGTATTGCCTCAACCTTGAAGGGATCTACCCTTATCCCTTCCCTAGACACAATTAATCCCAATAGCCGATCGGATGTAACCGCGAAAATGCACTTGTTCGGATTCAATCGAATTTTATAAAAAAGACATCTTTCAAATATTTGCCGGAGGTGACCAGGATGATCCATCCTCTTTCGAGAATGAGCAGCTAAATCATCTAAGTATGCCTCGATAATCTTTTTGATGTCATGGAAGGCGTATGATATGGCCCGCTGAAAGGTAGCCCCAGCATTTTTAAGACCAAAAGGCATCTTCTTGTATGCAAACGTACCCCAGGGAAAAATAAATGCAGTCTTATGTTGATCTTCAGGATGGATACTAATTTGATTATATCTGGAGAAACCGTCCATGAAGGAGAAAATCTCATTACCGGCACACTCGTCAATGATCTGATCGATAAATGGTGTGGGGTAATTGTCTTTAGGACATGCTTTATTTAGGTCTCTGAAATCAATGCACACTCGAATCGTTCCTTGCTTTTTATCTACGGGAACGGGGTTTGAAACCCATTCAGTCAGAGGAACAGGGAAAATGAATCCCGCCTTAAGCAACTTTTCAACTTCAGCTTTGATAGCTGCTGCCTTCCTAGGATTGACCGGACGAAGTTTTTGCCTCACCGGCTTAGCGTTTTCATACGTCTTGATCTCATGCTGGACAATAGATGGGTCTATTCCAGGCATTTCCTCATAATACCAAGCGAATACATCCCTATACTCTTTAAAGAGCTCGGTGTAAATTTGAACCTCTTCACGGGAACATTCAGCTCCGATGAAGACATTCTCGATAATATTAGGATCCCTGGAAATGTTCACCGGGATAGTAGGAGAGATCACAGCCATGTTCCCTTCAGCATAAACCTGTGTTGGTGCCAAAGGGTTCAAGACTGGGTGAACAGGACCAGGAGACTGAGGACTTGGAAAACTAGTTTCAACTTCGCTCAAGTCAGGTAGGAAGTAAGACCGATGATGCAAATCATCCCACGGTCTATCTATACTAGTCATGGCTTCCAGGATGGCCTCTTCAGATGGAAGAGTGGTATCAAGGCAATCCTGGGCCGAAGAAGAACTAAGCGTCCAAGCCGGAGCCACATCACCATCCAACTCTTCCGGTGAAAGAGGAGCTGGGATGGTTTCTGCAGAGTGAACAATAGACTGATATGCAATCTCAGCTATAGAAATCGGAAATGCCATTCCACCCACTTGACCTTCCACTAATGTGGTATTAGGGGAAGGTAAGGTCCAAGGGTCCGAAAAATAATGAGTTCTAAAGAACTCTCTTCGAAGAGGAGCCTTGGAGGATGAAATAGCATTTATATGCACTGTAGGAGGAGGAAGATCGAAAGTACCCATCAAGGAAGAATACATTCCAACTCCTAGATTCTCAACAGGCGCCTTAGTATTATCCAACTTAGGAACAGATGAGTCAGAAGACGCATTCGGGTCTATCTGAGGATAGTCCAGTTGATCCACTGTGACAATCCTCCCTTCGTGGGGGAAACATACAATTCGAAATAATGAGGATACAATGGCATCCATCTCATAAATCCAATTCCTCCCCAACAGAAGGTTGTAGTCCAAGGCTGCATCCACTACCTCAACCTCTATGTTGACAGTTTTGCCCCCAACACAGATGGGCAAAGCCGGGACAATACCATGGGGTCTGTGAGAATGACCATCGAACGCAGTAAGAATAGTGCTAGATGGAACAACTTTGGGAGATCCAAGTGTCTTCCAGCATGCGAGAGACATCACGCATGTGGAAGCACCCTCATCAACAACCGTTCGAAAGATATTGCACTTCCGATACGACGATTTAATATGAAAAGCCATGTGATGAGGAAGTATCTTCTTAAAATTAGTCATATCAAAAGTAATCAGAAGAGAATTTTTTGGATCAATAGCCCCAATGGCAGTGAGCAAAGCACTGCGCTGAGCCGGACAAGACTGGAGTACCTCTAAAGCTGACATAGCACAAGGACTCTGCGCCAGATCTTCCACAATCGAGTAGTTCTGGGCAGCCCTAGCGTTTGGATTAATCGTTGACCGCTTAGAAGATGCTTTGGGCATCCGACGCATAGACTCAACAGTAGGCTTCGTAATGTGAAGTGGCTCAGTAGCATCAGGAACTTCCTTAGCTTTCGAAGACTCTTCTCCGCCATAGTCACGAGATCTCGTAGCGATATCCGCGTGAGCACTCATCATAAAAATGTTCGATGGAATTTCCCCTTCCTGGGTGCCCCCAGAGGAAGCCCCAGGATTTTGGTTCGCGCCAGCAACCAATTGCTGCCCTTGGGGAAAAGGGTTTGTTAACACGGCCTGGGAACTAGAAGAACCCTGCTGAGCTAACAAGCGCTGAGCATCCTGAATTTTAGGGCAAAGGTGTGTGAGATGGTCTCCAGCACAGAGCTTGCATGGAAACTTCACTTTATTTTTCTCCTTTTGACCCTCACCAACACGCTCGTTGGTTTTATTTGCATTGCCCTTCCCATTCTTTCCCTTCTTCTTGTTATTTCGTCCTTTCTTCTTCCCATCGGATTGTTGATTTCCTTTGGGATCAGAAGCTTGGACAACATTTATGGACAAAGACTGGGAAGGTGATGAATCAGCAGGCACAGCCTGACCAGAAGGAGCAGATTGTAAAGACAACTGCTACAGTTGAGAAAGCAGGCTGGCTGCACCACTATTGACCGATCCGACAAGCCCATCACCATGCGGACCAAGCTTAGTTTTTAACAAATCTAATTTGGAGCGAGGAGCATTGGGCAAATATTTATAAAGGACCCCAGACTGAGAATAGATCATTTCCAGCTGCTGGGCCCTAAAAATGGCCTGCTCCTCAGAAAATACCCTAGATAGGGATACATCTTTTGAAATATCTGACTGCAAAGATTTTATAAACCATTCGAGAAGGAATTCTCCTGGAATATGAGCTTTGATAAGCCTCTTCCTTCTCCTCCATTCCTGAATGTGATCAGAAATGTGTGTTGCCTCATCCTGTTTTAAATTAGCCAGGAGTTCGGTCCCAGCCTCATATCTGACAGGCAACTGAAAATGGTTTAGAAATGTGACAGCCAGTTCTCCAAATGTAGCAAAACTTCCCCCAGTGAGCTCGATATACCATTTGGCAGCATTTCCAGTTAGGGTGTGTTGGAATAATCTCAACCTAATCGAATCATCGATCAGGGAGTTCGAAGAACACCATAAGTGGAAAGTGGTGATGTGGTCAGCCGGATCCTCTCCATTCTTACCTTCAAACTTTGGAATGTCTGAAGGAAGTTTGGTCGAGACCGGAGGCCACCCCAGACTATAACGAATCGGATCATTAGTCAACTTCGAGAGATCTGGCAAGTTTAACGTTGCCAGAAAATGTAAGCGAGGCGGAGCCTGAGGATTCCATCCTTGATGGGATGGATTCCCAACATTCTGAAAAGAATAGCCTGGATTTGACGAGGCACCAGGTTGCCAAAAAGGACTCGTAGAAAAAGGAGAAGAACCTCCTCCCCACGCCGAGTTACCAAAGCCCAAACCAGTTCCCCCTGCTGAAGTTTGAAATGAAGAGGAGGGCCCCTGGTAGGGGTTCCAGGCATTAGACAGAGGAGAAAAAGTCTGATAAGCACTCAACGAAGGGAAAGAAGCATTCCCTTGATGACCTGCGTAAAACTGATTCCCTGCCCCTGCTGTAGTGAATACAGGGTTCCATCCTGTAAAAGTAGTCGAACTTTGCCCCCCAGACCAAGGGTTGAAACTCTGGGTCTGAGAATTAAACGGAAAGGACCCTAAAGAAGGATTCGAACTAGGAATGTGTCCAGTTCCGAAGGGGAACCCTTGAAACGAAGCTGATCCACTAGCCATGTTAGACATGGGCGTAGATCTAGCTGAAGCAGCGGAAAAGGAAAAAGAGGGATTCCCACTAGAGGGCATCCCTGAACAAAAGGGACCAGAATGAGGCACATGTGCCTGGGTGAAACCAGAGCCAAACACAGCTGCACTAGAAGCAATCGAAGATGAAGCAATAGTGCCCCCTGCTTCAACAGAAGCAGGAGTCTGAATGCCTGCAGCACTCACAGCAGAAGCTGCATTCCCAGTCGTGGCCATCGAAAGATAAGAATGATACGGAAGATCTTCCGGTCTCTCCGACTCAGGTCCGATGTATTGAACAACGAACGGATAATCAGGAGGAAGAGGAGATGGACCTGTCGCAGGAGGCTCAGGTACGTCTTCGATTTGAAAATCTTCTTCCTGAGGAAACAAAACTCGCGAGGTGAGCGGAACGCTCCTCTCGGGACCGACACCAGAATCAGCTATGAAACCTTCAGACCTTTGTGGAGGATCTCTCTCCACTGTGTCAGACGCCACAGGGTGGTAACCACCTGCTAAATCACTCCTACGCCTTCTCGAAGAAGGCTCTGGACTCTCGGGAGATAACCCCCAGATTCTCATCGATCGACGAGGCGCTTGATCAGCCACTTTTATAGATTTTAAATTAGACTCAAAAAAGTGAAAAGCTAGGCAAGCTAGGAGCAAAGAGCACTCACTATAAGAAAAATCCCTGAGATACAATCAAGCAAACAACCTCCAAGTATTTCCGCTCTGGGTGATGAGGACCGGACACCAAAATACAGGAAAGCGAAATATAGGACCTCCCGAAAGCAGTCTGGGATGATTAGGGCCCAGAACAACTAGCGAAGGTATCAGAAACAGTTACGCCGACCTCCTAACGACAGCCTTTGCCGGCTCAAGCACCCAAGATTCGCAAGGGCACCCCCCAGAAGTACTGCTGAAAGTGATGCGACGTCTGCCTCAGGTACCACGGGTATTCCCCCCCGCAGTCACCTGTGTGGAACCTAGGAGTGGCAACTATGGGCACCAATCCGTGTCAGAAGCCGGGCAGAACGTTCTTGAGGTCAGATTCAGCTAATCAGAGAGGGGTATCCCTCTTCTCAGCCTTCACTTCCCCTCGCGCTTGACTCTCTGGAGGAGAGCTTTCCCAGTCCACCTAACGGAGTTGGATTTCGCTCAATTAATCAACTTCTATGTTTTGTTTGAGTGGCCTTGGAGAGTTAACTCTCCACTCACCTATTCCAAGGCCCTACAACCTAGCTAGTTGGTGTATGACACTTAGAAAACTTGCTAGTTGATTTTAGATTATATCGCTTATTTTAATGGGCTGTTATGTTAAGTCACAAGGATGCGGAGATGAAACTTATGGTGTTTTGACGCAAAAGAAATTAATAAAAACCTAACTACATGCAAATGCAGTTATTGTCTTTCGATGAAAAGAAATCTCTATACAGGTTCTATGAGACTAAAAATTGTATTTTTCTTTTCAAATAGCAAACTCACACTCACAAAAACTATGAAACTGACTAAATGCTGAAATGCACCTAATGTAAATCACTACAAGCATGCAAATCCTAAGATGCAAAATCTCCTAAAGCAAAGTGAAATTTCCCAAAAATTCCTTCAGTTTTAACTCTTTTTGGTTGCCCAGAAAGCTAGTTCCCGAAATCAAGAACTCTTAATATGAAGACACCAAAAACTCTTAAAAACAAGAGGAAGCAATCAATGACAACTCCTCCCTAAAATCAAGCTAAAAACCAAAAGCAAGAAACCTCACAAAAGCTTCAAAAGATATGGCGAAACGAAAACAAAAATGCAACAACAAAAGCAAATAACAAGACAAAATGTTTTTTAAGCCTTTGAAATGCAAAAACAAAAATCAAAGCAAATGTTTTTTGAGCTTTTTAGTTTTATAAAGAAAGAGCTCGAAAAGACCAAGCAAAACTATCAAAATCCAAACCAAACAAGACTGAATTTCAAGCACAAACTTCAACAATGCTCCAAACCTTATAAAGCTAGCTAGTAGCAAGATCAATAAGAGCAAAAGAAGACAAGAAAACTCAGCCACTCAGCCTAGAAGAATAGTATAAACTTGCCGCAAACAAAAACTTCGAAGAAGCAAGAAAAACTCTTCAAAAGTTGCAACAAGACCTAGCCTACTGAACTCAAGAAAACTAATCAAGAAATGAGAAAAAATCGTAGTGCCAAGCAAAACACAAAGACAAGAAAGATTAAATGAGCAGGAGCTCTTTGTTCTGATAAAGCAGAACAGCCAAGAATGCTCAGAAAGCTATCTTGGTACTCAAACCAGAAGTGCCAGCACCAGAAACAACACTTTGCCAAAAAGACTAGTTTTCAATGAAACGAAAGAGAGAAAAGACAAAAGACCACCTTCTTCACAATCCAGAGAGTGCAAAGACACTGTAGGGACAGGTCTCCACAGCCAGAAAGGACCAAAAAGTCAAGAAATCCAAAAATTCAAAATTTGCCTAGGTATACGCTACTTCACAATTTAGCAACAAGCGTGCATACATGACTGTGCTAAAGGAAACTCGCGTATACGCAACTCCCTTTAGAAAAACTTGCGTGTATACGCGACTGTGTGCAGAAAAAAGCGCGTATACAAAGGTAAATAATGAAAAAACAAAAAGGATCAAGCCTGGATAATAAACTAGGACTTCAGACTGACTAAGAAAAAGTAAACTGGACTGCAAATGAAAGTTAAAACTGTCGGCAACCTATCAAACAGCTGAAACCACCCAACAGGGGAGTCACAAGAATGTGATCCCCAGTGGATTCGCCAGTTCTGTTTCGAGAAAAATCACCCTAGAGGTTCATTGGGTTACAACCTCCACAGAGTAGGGGCATGCTACTTAAGAAGGACTCACACAACCATGAATGTTCAGGAAAAATTAAATAGAGTAGATCGAGGAATTTACCCGTAGGTCCTACGGTTGAAGCAGATCCCGCGGGGTCCAAACCCCCAGCAACCATCCTTCCTTCTTAACCTAAAAGACAAGAAGAAACAAGCATGAAGAACTGGTTGTACAGCATATATCTACTCTAAATGTTAGTGAAATCCATATAAAACATCAGATAAACCATAATGAATGCTTAAATAACAATTTTCTCATATATGTAAGCAGACACTAACATGTATATTTCGGGAACAAGATGGTACTTCTGTATTATAAATAGCATGTACAAAAGTAACGAGTGGAGAGATCACCTGAATCCTTCCACGATCTTCGAGCAGACCGTCGTTCGGATCCGTCCCACCCTTGCCTCGCTAAGACTCCTTCCAAACTGGTGCATACGAGATGATATATAGGGAGATGAGCATCTCAAGGAAACAAGGGTTTCCTGTAATGAACTGGGAAAGTGCAGGAGGCACGGGGAATCAGACTTGGATAGGGAATACCAACAGAGTATAATATCAATAATTCTCTCTCTCCCTTAGGCCATGCACATGAGGGGCTTTTATACTCCCTCAAAGTAGTTTCAATAGTTGGAAACAGTTGGCCACGTGCTGGGGTGGTTGAACTACCTGAGTAACCATCAACCCAGCCCGAAAATAGGGAATTTTTATATATTTTTTAATCATTTTAATGGAATACGCGGAAAAGTGCAGGTAGACTCGCGTATACACGCGGAAAAGTACGAGCATACTCGTGTATGGGGATTTTTACACTGTTTTTAAGTGAATTTGTCCAAGTCCGTAGAAATGGGTGCCCAAAGCCATAAAAGCAATCATGAATCATATGAAGGTGAGAAATGATGCTATAACAACAGGTTATTTTTAGGTGTATGTCTATTTTTAGACATGTTGAGCATATTCTATAAGTTGCAGGAAGCTATTTGTAGATGGTTGGTAAAATGTGGAAAATAGATGAAATTCTTTTTTTAGAATATTGAGCGAAGTATATTTATAGATTGTTGATCTAAAAATAGATGCATGTCAATTATTATTAGCTCTTAATAATAATCTGACAATAAACATCAACTTATTCTCTTGGAGCACTTTATTTCAGTGAAAATATTTTGAAAATCAGTGGGTTGAAGGAATTACGCAATTCCTAGGCAAAGTTATGACAGAGTTGGAAGAGTAGTTACAAGAGTTGTTATTCAATTTAACTTAGTTAATGGAGTTAAACTCAGTTGAGCTAGTTGTATCTAGTCTAACTGAAAGATACGCTAGTGAGAGTTAAGTAAATTAATTAGTTAATTAATTCACAACTAATAACTCATTAACAAATGAATAAAAACAACAGTTAACTACAGTGCATGACAGTTCCAGTGGAGACCTAGTGGAGATATAGGTGAAAGGGCAAGATGGACTATCCGTTGTGACTATAGTGATGCATTCAATGCATCTGGAAAACATTGGAGTTGCCAATGAGGATTTCATATTCAAGGTAGGGAAACTTTCGAATTCATTCAGGGGTGTTCTTCAGCAGGTATTTCACAGTGGAGGTAGGCTAGCAGGTGGCAAGAAATCAATGCATGGATTTGCAGATTTATTCATGTTAGTGTGTAATGATTGGTTGTACTGAGAGCTTGATGTACTAGGATTTGTATGAGATTGTTACATGATCTCCATGATATACATAATATGATAGTTGGGGTTTTTAGCTTCATGCTTTCCCGTTAAAAAACTATGTTATGTGCGATTGTTTTTATTGCTTCATGTGTTTTCAATTGAGTTTTAAATTTCCGCAAAAGATTAACAGTGGAAGGATGATGTATTTAGCAAGAAGATAAATATTGTTAAATCAAGAGAATCTGGATATATATACATGTATATGTTATATAATTTTCTAGATGGTATCAGAGCAGTGTTAATTCTTGAAGATTGAAATTGTGAAGAATTGTTTAGTTTGTGCTAGTGGACAATTCGAATTTGCTTCATAAAATTCTTGGTGCAACAGTTGAGTATTCATTGAAATGTCTTTCAATGGGTTGCAGTTGGAGTATGCCCTTGAGGGCAGCTTGAATTAGATAGCCTGGAAGGATAGGATGGAGGCGATGCTGGAAGATAATGGACGGAAGGATTTTATCGATAATGATGTTCCTAAGCCAGGTTCTAGTGATGCTGCATTACTTGACGCATGGCAAAAGAAGGTAGCAAAGACAAGAAGAATTCTGTTGGAAGGTGTGAAGGAACATATTGTGTCTAGCTTTCACTGGAAAGAAAATCCATTTTTAATGTGCAAGGCTTTGACAGATTTGTTCCAAAGTAGCAGCGACCAGAGGAAGTTGGTGCTGAAAGATAAGCTCAGAAAAATAAAAATGGAGAAGGGCGACAATATTCCAAAATATCTCATGAAGTTTTTTCACTGTAGGGATGAACTAGGAATTGTGGTGATTACTGTTGATGATGATGACTTGCTGATCTTGGCTCTTGTTGGGCTTCCGAAGAGTTGGCATAGCTACGAAGACTCTGTCAATGGACGGGATAAACTGCCGGGTTGGGAGCGACTTTGGTCGGATCTTGTGTAGCAGGAGATAAGGCGAAGTACCAGGGATGGATCTTCATAGAAGAATGATGATGAAGAGAATTTCATTTTGGCTACCAAAGTAAGGAAGGGGAAGGGGAATAAATCCCATCCAAAATCTGAAGATAAAGGCAAGAAGCAGGATTTTTCCAAGGTGAAGTGTTTTCACTGTCACAAACATGGGCATCTTGCCACTAACTATCCACAAAAAAAGAAGAACAAAAAGGTTGTTGGAGCTGCAGCTAGAGAGGCCTTAGCCTCACAATTTGAACTTGATTTCATTTTATCGCATGCTTGGTTTCAAGCTCAATGGGATCGGTTTGGTATCTTGATAGTGGTGCGTCTTTCCATATGATGGGCGACAAGGAGTTGTTTAGTGACTTGGAGGAGAAGGATCTCCAAATGCATATAGCAATGGGCGATGATGGCAGATACAGTGCGACCAAAATTGGAACCATTACCTTTGAGGGGGAGTCAGGTAAACCATTTCTGTTGAAATATGTTATGCATGTTCCAGGTCTGAAGAAGAACTTGGTCTCGGTCGCAATGTTGGAAGACAAAGGTTATGACATTGTTTTCAGCAAGGGAAAAGATTTCCTGCGGCATAAAAAAATGGGTCAAACCAAGAGGATAGGGATTTGAGTTAAGAATATTTACAAGCTGGAGGTAGATGGCTGCGCTGCAATGATGGGCAAAGTAGAAGAAGTGGTGAGCCAGGATGAGGGCGAATTATGGCACAGGATATTGGGCCATCTTCACCATGGCGCCTTGAAGATTTTGCAGCAGATTTCTACTGGACTTCTAACCTACTTTTTTGGTCATCTAACCTATTATTATTAGATGAATGCAAGTACACCATGTAAGACCAATTTTACCCTAAGTAAAATCGCTTTCACCATATAAAATAACTTATTTGGTCATATTTAACCCAAAACAAGGAAATTAATTAAATAAATCCTCATTTATTTAATTATTTCCTAAGAACAAGTTATTTAAAACATTATTTAAATAATATTCTTAGTTAAATTTGACTAAATCATACATAAATAATTAAATAAACCATTATTTATTTAATTATATTCCCATCATTCCCCTAAAATGATAAACAAATCATTTAATTATTTATTGTTTATAAATAAAGGAATTGACCCAAGTCAAGAATCCTTTTCCCTCCAACAAATATAATAAAATATTCCTAAAAGGTGCTTCTAGAATTCAATTAATAATATTTTATTCATGCACCGAGTTCTAGACCGCCCCAATATTTTGTTATAAATAGGGGGGTTTTCCCCATCATTAACCACCTTCATTGCATTAGATCACTCTGGATCTTCTCTTGGTCACCATTTTCCATTTTGCTTTGTGAACTCCCATTGAGTTCTATGTTTTCTTTTCCACATCCATAAGAGAGAGAAATGCTAGATCTGAAACACTGAGGACTTCCAAGAACCCATCCCACTGAGGAGAACCGGAAAACACCTTTCTTGTTTTCCTCTCAGGTGCCCCATTCTTTAATATAATACAAAATTCTTTCATATACGTTCTTCTTGTCTTGTTCATTGGATCTATGGAGCTATGTTATTTTTTATCTGCTTAATATCTTTTGTGCTTAGATCTGAATTTGTGCAGCAATCTTAAAGGTATTTTGTAGCCATAATCAATGTTAGGGCTATTTTTTATGTGTATCTAAAGTGATATTTTACGACGAAAGCTTCATACTAACAATTGGCGACTCCACACGGGTTTTCTTTTGCGACCATTGTTGTTTTATCTATTCCTACATATCCAGCTATTTCAGACCCTAGGGTTTCTCTTCCATTTTTTGTTTTTCCTATTTTTATGGTGATTTTCACCCATAAAACCATTTAAACAGTCAAATTTTTAAATTCCGTGTGTTTCTGGCCTTATTGCACAGGTGACAGACATCAGCCGCAGCTGAGATGACAATTTTTTTCTGAAATCTGCCGCTGAGACAGCCGGATTTGCAGGTCGCACTTATTGGCCCAAAAAGTATGACTGAGCCTCAGAACGCACTTTTCTGCCCCAAACTTGCGACCTGGACTGAAAACAGGTCAGAATTTGCGACCTGCACTTTTTCTGCAAATTTTTCAGCACTTTTTCTGGGTTTGTCTGAAGCTTCTGTCAGGGTTTTCCAACCTCTGTCTCTGCCCATTTGGACCTATTTCTGATCTGCTTCACTCACCTAAGAGGGAATCTTGCCCCTTAGGGCTCTAGTACCCTCAACATTTTGTGGACGAGTCTTTACTGTTTCAAACGTCTGAATTTCCAGAGTTTCATCCCTCTTTTTCTCAGATCTGATACCTCCTTTTCAGATCCCTTTAGATCAGCTCTTCTCCCTCTCAAAACCACCTCATTTCTTTTTGTTTGGGCTCATTGCTAAGGCCACTACCTTGTCTCTCCGATATTTAAGCTGATCTCCTCCTTTTTAGCAGCAACCTTGCCTCTGCCTCTTTACTGTTCTCTGCACCACTTTTCAGTAGATTCACCCTTTGGATTCCAATCCCTCCAGACCTTAGATCTATTGGCATCTTTTAGCGTGCTTTGCCTGGTTTTTTCCCTCTTGTAGACTATTTTTGAGAGACCCTCCTTTTTGGGTTAGATTGCTGCATTATTAGTTGTTAATTTTCTGTTTTTTTAGTCTTATTTACTGCAGATTTCTTTTCCATTACGCAGCACACTTTTTATTTTACTCTCAAAACGTCTGGGTTTAAACAAATAAAATTAATGCACGCCACACACTAACCCTAAGCGAAGAAGCACCTGGTTAACACCGCCTAGAAAATACTTTAAAATCAATTATCACTGCACCTCTCTGCCCTTGACCTCACTTGATTTTGTCCCCCCCTGCCCTCGTCGGTTTATCTTCTTCCTGTCATCATTGTGCCCCTAAGGCGCCGCTCCCGGAGACTTCTTGGCCTTCATCCTCAGTGTCTACTTGGACGACTTCCTCCTTCTCGTTGTCCACGAGTCAGTATTCCCCTGAGTTCGCATTCTGAATCCTCTTCTGATTGTTCGGGTTCTCCCCCTACTTTTGGTTCCCCCTCTTTTCCCTTCACCATGTCTAGTTCCAGACCTAGCCCTAACCCCAGTTCTACTGTCGGGTCCATTTCCAGTGGAACCACTACGGGACCTACCTCGACCGCCCCATTACTCCCTTATATGGCTGGCCTCAGTCTCCCCGACTTCAATCAGCTGATTAATGATCCCATTCGCCACGATGTGAGTTGGCTTGCTATGCAAACCAAGCTCCCCTCTGACATTCCAAAGTTCGAAGGCCTTGCCAGCGAAGATCCCTCTAACCATATCTGATCTTTCCACATGTGGTGCTCCTCTAATTCCATCACCGATGACTCCATACGTCTTAGATTGCTCCAACGCATGCTTATAGGTGACGCTTCTAAATGGTATGTTGAACAGGCCACCTCCTCCCATACCACTTTTGCGACCATTGCCCAAGCCTTTTTATCCTACTTCCAGCTCCCCCTCTGATACGACACTAGTATCGAGCTTTTAACCTCTTTCCATCAATCCTCTTCGACCTGCCTTTCTGCTCATGTCCAGGAATGGCGGCGAAGACGGAGCTTGTGCCGCGCTCTCCCCTTTGAAGATCGGGTTTACATGTACTGGTTCCTCCACTCCCTCTTACCTCCCATTGGCAAAGATGTCGCATCCCATTTTTCCCAAACCGAAGAAGTCACCCTCCAAATAGCCTTGAAGTATGACCTTATATACGCCCAATCTGGTTATGTTTATACTGTCCTCCCTAACCTTCCCAAACCCGATGGCCCTAATGCCTCGAGGGCATCTCACTCTGCCAACGGTATCGTTGGAGCCCTGTCACATACCTCCGCCCAACCTCTTTCGAGCCATGGTTTTCCTCTAGGAGCCAGCCCCTCCGGCATTTTCTCCCCTCCCGGTAGCATGTATTCAGGCTACGGCATGCCTCCTCCTTTTGCCCACCCTCCTGCTTACCTTACTGCTACCCACCCTACTCCTTATCCATATCCGCAGCCTAGTGTCCCTGCTCCCCCAGCATTTCGACCTTCCACTCCATTGCCTTTTCCACCCCCACAACCGCACGTACTACCCCCTCCAGGGCAAGTATTTGCATAACAGGGGGCACCTAACGTTCCTCCTTCTCAAATAAAGAGACGAGGCAATCCATCTGCTGCTGGTAATCATGGACCCAATCCTTCCAATATCGACTCTACCACTGCCAACCAGCCACAGGGCTCTCAACCCAAGCTGGACAGGCCACTCCGCACCAATAAGCCCTGTTTGTGTTGCGGTGTTTATGGTCACTACACTCATGATTGTCCCTTATTACCACAAATGCGGAAACTTTGGGATTCTCAGGCCATCGTACGGGGACAACACTCCTCCCCTACTGCCCCTCCCACCCTCGTTACTTCTCAACCTGCTGTCTTTACCGATCCTTTCCCGCAACAAGGATTTGTGGCCACTCAACCACCTCACACCCCGGTAACCACTCACCCTTCCCCTTCTGGTTCCTCCGATTACCAGATTCTCATGATGGCTTCTGACCCACCTCTCCCTGTTGACCTCAACCTTCAAACTTGGTCCCGTCAGTATTCCACACCTGCCATCACATCTGTCCCTGAGTCTCCATCGCCAGGTCCTACAGAGCCTCTATCGACACCCAATGGTCCCTTACAACTCCTTCTGCCCAAAGTCGTGGTTCATCCCAAGCCTCCCAAGGGACCATTATGTCAAAATGCTGCCTCTAGTCAGGCTACCCATTCATACAGCATAGTAGATGATCTGGCCCAATCTCTGGTTGCCATTTCAACACTGGAACTCCTCTAGTCATGTCCTTCTCAAAAGAAGGCTCTATTATTTTCCATGGGCACTGTAGATCCTGTTGATGACCAATTTATTGTTTTCGATGCCCGTCAGTCAGAACATCCCCCTCTTCCTCCTTCGGTTGCTTTCCAAATCCCAGTCAAGATCTGAAACGCCAATGTCTCTCGGTGTATTATTGATGAGGGGGCATCTACCTGCGTAATGTCTGCTTCGGTTTGGAAACAACTCAGATCCCCTGAACTAGCCCCATACACCATCACCCTTCATGCGTGGGATGGTCATGCCTCCCAACCCATTGGCCTATTCCGTAACTGTCCCATTACCCTTGCCGGCAATACTATTCGTGTCGACGTTGAAGTCATTGACGCCCCTCTTGACTATAACATCTTTTTGGGGTGTAGCTACACCTATGCCATGTCTGCCATCCCATCCACAGTCCATCGCAAGATGTTCTTCCCCCATAATGGCAAGATTGTCACCATTGACCAATTAACCTACCATGAACCAAAATCTCAGACCTCCCCTGAGTTCACCATCTCTACTGTCACCAATAAACCAACGGTTGATTCCTTGACCAGTGTTTCCCCTGGCATCTACAAAAACTCCTCTTTGCTTGGAAATTTTCCTGGTCCTCCCCCTCCTCTGGTCTCTGACCCCAGCTCAGCGAATGTTTGCATGATGCAATCATCTCAGGCTGGTCTTCCGCAGCCTGCTACGGCTAGTCAGCAACCTCCATCTCACCCACCGCCTCCTGCTCCTAGCCTTTCGCTTCAGTCACCTGACCCTTCTTCCCCTAACCCTTCCCATCACACTCTGGCACCTCCTGAGTCCGTTCACTCAAGTCTCCACCATATGGGAGACGTCTCCCCTGGTCATTACCCTGCTGGTCAAATACTGTTCATTGGCCCGCCCCCCAACGTCTATTTGGTCCCCGTCATGGCCACCCTTTCCCTACCTCATCTAACCTTGGGAATTCCAGTATGGTATCTTACTCCTCCAGTCGAGACCCCACCAGGCCACCCCAAACCATACATAGTCGTGACACTGGTACAACTGATTACCTTCGCTCCTTCCACCACCACAGTGCCCCTCGCCCCTCCACAGAACCCTCCTCATACTACGACAGCTAATGGCAAGAAACGAAAAACTCGCAAGGGGGCATCCAATGACATTTCCACCACTCCTGACCCTACCTCGCCCCCACCCAACAAGCCTTGCGCCTTGTGTGATGATATCGGTCATCCCACCCATACTTGTCCTGAGTTGTCCCGTATCAAACCCATGGTGAAATTCGCGTTCCCTAAATCTACGATCCCTTAAACCTCTATTTCTTCCTCATCCGTAGCTAAGAACCCGAAGACTCTCCGCACCAACAAACCCTGTGCTCTGTGTGGTGTTTATGGCCATTACTCTCACCATTGTCCTCACCTCACCCATTACCGAGCCTCTTTAGAGGTCATCCGAGAGTAAAAGGTTGAACAAAATCAATCCGCCTCTCCCATCCTTGCTCAGTATGCGTCCACTTTACTTGAGGATCCCACTGCTACCATTGACATTCCTCCCCCTGATGTTGAAATATCCGACCTCGCTGCTCCTCTTCTATACCTATCATCATCCGCGCATTCCCCGGAGTACATTCCTTCTGAACCCACTCCACCTATTCTGCTTGATTCTCCTCCAGACACGGGTTCCTCATCTTTTGACCATGTTTTTACTTGCTCTTCTCTCATTCCCCGTGATGACCCGTATTTGCGCATCTCTTCCCATACTGATGATTTCGGTACCTTTGCAGCCTCCTCTGGTCTCTTTGACCCCCCCATTCCCTCTCCTCATTACGATCATACCATCCGTATCTTCGATGTTCGTTGCAGCTTGAGTACCTGCCCTCCCTCCCATCGTCCTCCTTCCTCTCCTTCCCGTCGACCCATGAGTCCTCAACTTCCTACCCGAACTGCTCCCTCCCGTAGCCGTCATTGGAGGTCTATCCTCTACTCACGCTTCCCTCCTTTGTCTCATCCTTCCCCTGACTTATGAGACTATTACATTGGCCCTTTCGTCCGGACCTCATCTGGGCTATGTCGATGGAGCCAGTCGCTATTCCAGTCATCTCACTTCCGCAGCATGGGACATATTTACCCCCTTGCATACCCTGGTCCTTGCAAATGGAGTCTGCATTGGTACGGCCACCAATAATCAGGCCGAATATGATACAGTTCATGGTCTCTTAACCGATGCCCTTTCTCACCGCATCCTCCATCTACATGTTCATTTAGATTCCCTGCTTGTTGTCCTACAACTTAACAGTGTCTATCGTGTGCATAACCCCCTCCTGTTTAGACAATATTTACGAGTGAAACTTTTGATACGTGAATTTAGATTCATTACATTTCACCACATACCACGAGATCAAAATCACTACGTAGATCAAATTGCAAATCATATTCTAGACTGGCATTTATCACACACAACACAATAACATTTAACACCACCAATCAAATGCATATGCATCATATATATTATATATCATGATTTTTAGAGTCCATCTACTCTGAAACATACGACATGCCCATAGCATGTTACAATAACAAAACTACAAAAATGGGGGGCACCACTCGCCCCTACATAGAAACTGGGGGGCACCCCGTGCCCTACATCTATTCACTCTCTAGAGGATCCCGAGCCAATGGCTCTGCTCCCGCCGCTCGTAGATCACGCATAGCCTGACCAGCCATCGCCATGCGTCGCATGATCCCTCGCCACTCCGAGGGTAGCCCAATACATAACTCTATGTACTGGTCGTCTAAGTCCTGCCAACCATGCTCCGATACACCACATCTTCGACGAATGTCCTCCACCAGAGCAGCCATATCCTCGCCCTGCGCCGTCCTCGAACCACTTGCACCTATAGCTCCTGCCGCCGCAGGTCATCCCATATATCCGGCCAGTTTTACTGGAGCTATATCTGCATTCCACAAAAAATCACGATTAGCCCCATATAGACTAGTCCCAAGACTCTAAAATAAACATAACAGATTAGTTGCTTGTCACTTACCATCGGGCCCCCACACTCGCCTAGGCAGAAGCGGCAAGTCTGAATCTCCCCCATAACTCATCCCACTATAGGGATAGTCATCTATGTATAATGGCATCTGATCCCAATGTGCCAAGAACTCTGGTCGGCACACCCGCCTGACTGCCCCTCCCCCTCCTCTACACAGTAGTCGTCCCCACCGACGCATTCGGGGCTCTCTCGGACCTCCATCCGGCAAATGTACATGAGGTTGTAAGGTTGGGATCTTCTCAAAGAAGAAAGAGCACAACATTGTCCCATAGGAGCAATCATGATTCACTTGCCGCTTGCATAGCGACAGCTGTCGTTTCACCGACACCAACATCATCTGGGCCCACCCATAGTAGGTCCCACTCAACACACTCTCCACGATCATCATCTCCCCTCCAGTGATGTGATGGAATGCCTAGCTACCCAAAATCTGCAACACTACTGCGGCCACTGCCCCGGTCTCCAACCTGTCGAGATCACTAATGGATATCCGAGTCCCTTTGACTTGGACACCTGGTCAAAAATTTCGCTCAACAAACTCCATAATGTTATGCCCACGTAGTAACACTGGTTGTGTATTTCCCACCATCCCTGATGGTGGGAGACTAGTCAAGAAATACAAATCCTGTACCGTCAGCTCGATCCTGTGCCCCTGCACTACAAATGCCTCCTGATCCAGATCCCAATAACTGATAATACGGGCCAACAAGGGCTCTCCTACCCTCATCAAAGGGTTCTCCAAAAACTTTAGAACCCCATATCTAGCCAACGCATGATGGACACCCTGATCCGCCTGGATCTTCGTCCGTAATGGACCTAAGTCTCTCTATCTCCACTGGATCCGTAGATTTGACATATCTGCACAAAACCATCATTTTTGTCAGCCTCCAGATCAACAAAACTGAGTTAACTTACATCAAAACAGAATCTCAACCCATAACATCACTAAAACCCTCACATCTCACAGGTCGCACTTTTTAGGCCAAACCTGGGCCAGGTCGCACTTTTCAGGCCAAAACCTACGTCCCAGGTCGCAGCTTTTGCCCCAAAAAGTTCGACCTGACCGTAAGGATGCAGTAGGGGCACTTACTGAGATTTAAAGCCCTAATCTACAACTTGAATCCATAAAAAAAAAAATCTTAATATTAGGCCTCTTACCTCCAACTGACGGATCACAATTCCAACGGTTGGTTTGTCCGCTATGATCGCCACAAGATTTAGGGCCTTCTCTCCTCTCCACATTCACCACAACTACACAAGCAAATGAATGATTTTGGAGGGAAAACACCCTATTAGAAGAAAACCCCTGTTTTTTCTTTTGCCCACTATGACCAAACCGTAGCCCCGTTTGACACACCGTCTGCACCGTTGGAAAGCTCTCACCGAGCACTCAAATGGGTATCTGTCAGTTTTTTATGTTTTAATACTTCACTAGGACACATGTTGTCCATGAAGGGTCTATTCACCTCTTCTCAAAATCGAATTTCTTCACTTACGACACTTGTACTCGGGGCACCACTTTGCCTCCTTACTCGTCTCCGTTCGTGTTGATTTTCGTCATGAGTTACCCTATTGTACTCATGCTTTAACGGTTCCCCATTAGACCCATTTTATGAGGCAGAACCATCGAGCCGTCCTTGTTTGGAGCATCCACGTCGAATCACCCGCACATTCACGGAGTCTACCCCAAGTCCCTTGGTACCCCACCATAGTCCTCCATCATTTCCTGCTTCTTCCCTCTCTCATGTCACACATTATTGCCTTCAGTACCCCTGTCCACTATCCCTCACGAAATTGTGTCTGTCACTGCCAAGCCATTCATCCACTTGATGCTCTAACAAGGGAAGTTGTCCAACCACTCCTCCATTCCTCTCATTCCATCATCATCATCAGTATCTACTTGGTCGTCGCTCTACTATCTCCACCGTGCCTTAGCTGGGGTTCCCTTATTGCCTCACCTATGGTGGACCTCCTTCTATCGAAATCAGCTCATTTATTCCAGAAGCCAGGTCTAGGGGGCAGTGTACCTTGGTTCGAGCTCCTATCAGCATGATCATGATCTATACACTTGATCGTCCAATGATGCAGCAGTAGCTATTGGTGATTCCTGGGCATGTGTGAGATGTCTCAAACCTCATGAGGGGGTGGCCCTACAGGTAGCCCCCCACATGCCCGGATGACTTCATTTCCGCCCCTGATGCAGCTCCTCCCATTTGATGACATCAGCCTACACCGCTTGCGGCGCTTCTTTGATTTGCACGTATCAGTCAAATGTTGCGAGCCCTTCCCCGTGTGTAGGGGGCATTTGGGTATATTCGTATCTCACATCCTACCATATTATTGTATAAGTCCTAACGATTATTCTAGGCATCGCATGTATGTGGGATCCATCATGTTATTTACCTGGCTCCTGTTTCGGCCAACACATTCTTCATTATTGCGTTTCGTGGTTTTCCCGGTGCCTTATTCTTTGTACTTATTGCGTTCTGTGGTTTTCCGGGCGCCTTATTCTTTGTACTTTGTCTCGGCGGGCATAGGTATGCCTCCCCCGCCGCCTTTAGCACAGGTACCACTTCATAGAGACTTGTTGCACCTGTAAGTCTCATCTCCTCAGGGTCTAGTCCTTTAA
The DNA here is from genome assembly GCA_034641835.2 of Pinus albicaulis. Taxonomy (NCBI): domain Eukaryota; kingdom Viridiplantae; phylum Streptophyta; class Pinopsida; order Pinales; family Pinaceae; genus Pinus; species Pinus albicaulis. The sequence continues at coordinate 13,676,189 of CM076573.1, forward strand.
CACATCAGAGAACATTACACTTCCTCTCTCTCACTTCCCTTTTGATATTTAGTGATTGAGTTCTTACAACGTACTTCGGTCATATGATTTTCTCTTAACACTCGTACGTTGGGGGGCAATCTATTACACCATTTTTTTGGTCATCTAACCTATTATTATTAGATGAACTCAAGTACACCATGTAAGACACAATTTACCCTAAGTAAAATTTCTTTCACCATAGAAAATAACTTATTTGGTCATATTTAACCCAAAACAAGGAAATTAATTAAATAAATCCTTATTTATTTAATTATTTCCTAAGAACAAGTTATTTAAATCATTATTTAAATAATATTCTTAGTTAAATTTGACTAAATCATACATAAATAATTAAATAAACCATTATTTATTTAATTATATTCCCATCATTCCCTTAAAACGATAAATAAATCATTTATTTATTTATTATTTATAAATAAAGGAATTGACCCAAGTCAAGAATCCTTTTCCCTCCAACAAATATAATAAAATATTCCTAAAAGGTGCTTCTAGAATTCAATTAATAATATTTGATTCATGCACCGAGTTCTAGACCGCCCCAATATTTTGTTATAAATAGGGGGGTTTTCCCCATTCATTAACCACCTTCATTGCATTAGATCACTCTGGATCTTATCTTGGTCACCATTTTCCATTTTGCTTTGTGAACTCCCATTGAGTTCTATGTTTGCTTTTCCACATCCATAAGAGAGAGAAATGCTAGATCTGAAACACTGAGGACTTAATGTACAATCTGTGGAATGTGAACAATGAGCTGGAATCGAACACCCACGAAATCACTCGATCGAAGGCCAATGATGAGGACCTGTCGTCGAATGCGAAGAACTTGCCATCGAGGCATGCAAGCTCCAAGGTACCGGAAGGGAGTCTCTAGACCAACTTCTTGGATAATGAGCTGAAGTCGACAGGGAGTGATCTAGTCTAAGGAGGGCCATAATGTTTCCCACATCATTGACACGAGACAAAGGAATAATATGATAGTGAATCAGGACTAAACAGCGGATCAGAGTTTGAAAACTGCAGAAGGAAACTTCTCTTGAACATATTGGCAACATGACTCCGGAATTTGGCAGTATTCGACATCAGGGAATCTGAGGTCATGATGATGTGGCAAAGATCAGATGAGAGGTAAAAAAAGATAACCCAAACCCATGGAGGGAAAAATGAAAAAATGGGATGTCCCCAACCCGAGATGAATTCCAGACAAGTGTCATGTTCAAGAGTGACATATTGCCGACAATACTGAGAACTGGTTCCATTTTCCCCCACCATTGCTGGAGAGGACCCCAATTATTTTTCGAAACAAGCTTGAAGGGGATAACATATGCTTTTCATATAAGTTTTTCCTTCAGACAAATCCATCCTAGAACATTTTACGAGGCCTAAGAAGGAGGAACTTGGTTACGTCATGGTGACAATGCCCGATGTTATGTAATTTTTAACAAGTCTGGCAAAGGAAGAACTCGGTGCCTTTTCATGTTTAGAGAGTTTGAAAAGAAGTAGAAAGGAAAAATCCAGCAGGTCCCTTTTTGTAGGTAGTCTCGCAGATCCAAAAAGGTAGAAAACCATATCTGAGAGTACCTCTTAGTCATGATAGGATAAGGTATTCCTTTTTCGTAAATAATATATCCCAGCCTGAAAAAGGGGTAAACATATACTGGGTAGATATCATTTGGAAGCCTTAACAAGTTCAAAAAGAAAAGAGTCTAGGAAATATTTTCAATTTTCGAGAGTCAGAAAAGAGTTGAAAGATGGCTCGATGGGCTGAATTTTTCGTGTTTTTACCGAGTCCGAAAAAGTAAAAAAATACAAATCGTCACTTCATCACCATCATGTTGAGGACCTATTGTTGCACAAGAAACAAATTTAAAACCCATTTTTTGAGATAAAATATTAAAATAATTGAAAATATGCTCAAAAAGTAAAAATAAACTACTTTTCACTATTACCTCTTGTGAGCATTTTTACCCTTTTTCACTGTGATTTTGCGAAGCTGACAGTGGAAAATCCAGGAGACTGATCGTGAATCCATATTTTCTAGATAAGAGCTCATGTCCTTGCCTAAATTTTGAAGTAATTTTTATTACATGCATTTCATTTTTCATATTTGTGGGGGATTTTTGTTCAATTTAGGGCACGACGATCGGCGCAAGTTCTGAGCACAGACTCGCGCCAACCCTCCTTGAATTCAAACAGGGGGGGCATGACTTGGCACGACTGTTTTTAAAATAGTCGCACCAACTGCAACCACATTTTTTTCTTATAAATTCAACTAATATATATGTTTTAAACAATCCGATAGTTAATAATTTGACTAATGACGACCAGATTAATGATTTTGCAGGTGTGCGAGAGAAAAATGGTGATCGAATGGAAGGAAAGAGAACATGGGGAAGAATATGAGCGAGCCTTAAGCAATGTAAGATGCATGGATGTTCCAAGGGACTGCGGGCTTCTAAAATTCTTCATCGAGCCATGTATCCAAGCTCAACCAGAGTTATTACAGTACCTGATTAGTGTATGGGACGTTGATCAGGAAAGATTCATAATTCACGATCAAGAGCTAGAGATTGAGGTCTCTGATGTATAATTCATAAATGGATTTGACACTCATTTTCTAGCAATGTGGATAATCTGGGAAGTTTTTTACAAAATGATCACCACATGAGTTTAAAAACAAAAAATGGATTATCACAGAGGGGGGAAGTACCAATCCTGACCGGTACCCAGCCTATGATGGAAAACATGAGCATGGTTATAGATAGGGTGTGTTGAGGGGCAAGGAAAGGATCAAAGAGTGAAAAAGTGGATATTCAAACCATTCCTGATTTGGCACTAAAATTAGTGTTGCACACCATCACTTGGGTTGTCGGATCTCAAGCTCCACATGAAGCCACAAAAACACAGTTACTACTTGTCGTAGATTGTATGGCCCTAACTCTTTACAACTGGGCAGAGGCCATAACAATCAATATGAAACACCAATTGAAAAAATGCAAGAACGGCAAGCTGAAACAATTCGGTTATGGGTCCATCTTAGTACCATTCATCGTGGAATGGTTAGCAATATTTCAACGCCAGGAAGTGATAATTCCTACACCACCAGCCTAAGAGCCACGGATGGTCTGTTGGGAGACTTTGATGCCTATATTAGGGGGCAGTAAACAGATGTCATGGAGACCAAAATTCTTTGATTAGCTCCATCAACAACTCATTTTCATGGAGGACTGGCCCTATTCTGGCACAGACTTTACAAGGGATGCGTATCTCCCACTCCCGACAGGAGAGGATTGGGATGAAGCATTAGCTAAGACTCATTTTTTGATTTTGATGAGTATTATGATTTTTTTTTATTATAAATGTTTTGATGTTAATCCATGTACTTGCAGATGTTGGCCAGGAAAGACCTGCAGGAATGTCTCCAATAGCACGGAGGATTCCTCATGATTTTGATGTGGCCCCTCATGGTGAGGGAAGCAAGGAGGAAGAAATCATACACAACCTGGAGGGACTCACCAGTAGAATCCTTGATTATGTGAGATTTGATGATGTTCCTCGCGCTTACCAAAGACACACTATGGGAGTGTCTAACCACGTTCACCACTTATTGAGGCGGCTCGTGCGTGCAGTGACATGCTACCATGAGCATCATGCTGACTAGACACCTAGGATTTTATTTCTGCATTTTTTTTTAGAGACATGATGTATCAAGATGTAACCAAGCATACATATTTTTTGCACTTACGATGTGCGTGATGATGTTTTACAAATTACACAAATGTCTATCTAATACAATATTGGCTGTTGTATTAGTTAACGCATTCATTCATATAGGAATATGTTGATATGTGATGTAATCAAAATTCCTTTCTAATAAATGAACACATGCAAATACAACCTTAAGATTTGAAGAATTCTAATAGATAATTCCCATTAAGCTGAAGAACAACACACTGAGAGTCTAGATTAACAATTAATGCACGAATTTCGAGAGTATTGGCCTCAGTTAAGAGTTCAACAATGGCACTATATTCAGCGACATTGTTCGTGGTTCATACTAGACAAATACCTTGAAGGTATATCAACTCACCATTAGGATTATAAATCACCGAGGCTGCAGAAGACAGGTTCCAAGTACTACGAGAGGCACCATCAACAAAACCAACATAAGGAGTGACAGAAATCTGCATAATAAGAAATGACACAATAAGCAGGAAAACAGCTCGCAAAGCACACCAAGACAAAAAAATGTACAAAAAAGAAAAAACACCTATGTACAAAAGAACATGCACGAGAAACTCATGCATAGTATTTTTTGAGATGCAACCCATTTCTGGGCAGGTCCAAAGGATAACCTTCATAGTCAACTAGCTCATAAGCCCCGTTCTACAAAACATGCTTAAAATTAAAGGGCTCATGCCACATGGGTTGGAATTTTCCTGCCCCCAGCTTATCATGAGTCTGGTCATACAAGAGGACAAGGTCTCCTTCTAAAAAGGTGTAGAAATTTTCTGAATAAAGAAGATTTATCCACTGATATTATCCTGATCACATATCAATTCGAATTCACATGCAACACATAATCTCTTCCACTCAGATCATCACACATGCGGAAATAAAACAAGCGGTATGCGATCAAAAGATCATCAAAACATCACACACATTACACAGTATGTATGGGGAAAGCTTATAGCTGAAAACCCCGCAACTATTGTGTATATTATAATGGAGAAAACATGTAACAAACTCAGTACAATACTCCTCACAAGTACTCAGTACTATCTCATGAAGTTACACACAAACTAGCTTGGTTTTGAACAAGTCACAGGTTCAAAACACATCCACTAATTGCCTGCCTCTATTGCGCAATCAAGGCTGGTCTAATGAGAGATACAAGGTTCGAATCTCCTTGGCTTGACAGCGCAATCATCATGGGAAATTCCTCCAAGTGTGGTGCAAATCTCATGCACAACTGATGTCGCCACTGATAGCTAACTCCACCCTTTCATCTACCTCTTTCACTGGTCTCCACTGAACTGATCATACACTGTAGTGAATTGATGTGTTCTTGAGTTGAATAATGAGTTACTAATTAATGAATTAAATAATATTTAATTCACTCCACTCATTACTAGTTGATTAGCTAGTTAAACTAATCTCAACTAGTTCAACTAAGTTAAACCAAACACAACTCCACCAACTGTCTCATCAACTCCACCAAACTTCTGCCACTGAAGTCCTAACTGAAGTCAACCATGCATGAACTCACCAAACCCCTAGGAATAGCGTAATTCCTCTGTCAGATGCATGAGCCACTTCCAAGGCTCGAACTGAAGTGCTCCAAGAGAGTAAACTGAAGTTTAAAGTCCAAATATTATTAAGGGTAAATAATATTTGACTTCCCTATTTTTAGGATAGGCAGTCTAAATATAGACTTCGACCTATAGGTCAAAAAATAGAGTTCCATCTATTTTTACCAACATGACCAATACTCCAAGAATAATATACTGCAACCCCTGGACCATGCTCCATATGTCTAAAAATAGACATAGTCTAAAAATAGACTTTGCGCCAGAATTTGCCTGCGGGCCCACTTAGTGAAGGCGACTTCATTTCACTAAGCACCATCATCTTGCTGCATTCTCAACACTCCCTCTCAGCAAGATATGGATTATCTGCAATCCCTATCCTGCCTCTGTGGAATTCGAACTTGCTCCTGGTGAGCGCCTTCGTCAGGATGTCGGCATCCTGATCCTCCGTGGGAACATATGAAAGCATCATGATTCTCCGTTGAACACAATCTCTGATATGATGGTACCTAATGTCGATGTGTTTGGATCTATCATGAAATACTGGATTAGCCGAGAGTTTAATGCAACTCTGGTTATCACAATAAATCATTGTAGGCTCCAAGTGCAACCCGAACAATCCAACGAGGATCTTCCTCATCCAAATAGCCTCGCATGCAGCCAAGCTTGCTGCCATGTACTCGGCCTCTGCTGAACTGAGTGCCACGGATCTCTGCTTCCTGCTGTACCAGGAAACTGTTGTCGACCCAATGCTGAAAACTCCTCCAGATGTGCTCTTACGGTCCGTTGGACTCCCTGCCCAATCTGCATCAGTGAAGCCAGAAAGCTTCGCTCCATCCTCCTGTCTGTACCATAGACCATATCCCGATGTGCCTCTGATATAGCGCAATACATGCTTGCCTGCCTTCCAAAAGAGCTTGGTAGGCTTAAACATAGCTTGCGAAAGCTGGTTAACTGCATAGCATATATCGGGTCGTGTATTGACCAGATACATAAGCGACCCCACCAACTGTCGATAGACAGTGGCATCCACTACCTGCGCTGAAGTAGCATCCTCCTTCCTCCAACCACCAGGAAGAGGAGTGTCAACAGGCTTGCAGCCTTGCATGTTGAACCTCTCCAGAATCTCCCGGGCATACTTGCCCTGAGAAACAAACAATCCTCCACTGCGCTGCCAAATCTCCAATCCCAGGAAATAATGAAGGAGGCCCAAGTCCTTCATCTCGAACTCTCTAGCAAGGTCCTCCTTGCATGAAAGTATCAACAACTCATCACCCGTCAAAATCAGATCATCTACATACAGTACAATGATCGGCGGCTTCCCCTCCACCACAATCTGGTACAGGTTAGGATCCGCCTCACTCTTGGAGAATCCAAGCCCGGTGAAATAACTGTCTATCAGTGTGTACCAAGCACGAGGTGCTTGCTTCAGCCCGTACAGTGCTCTCTTGAGTCGGCACACATGCGACTCACTGCTGAAGATCTCGAAACCTTCAGGCTGATCTATGTACACCTCCTCCTCAATGACTCCGTTGAGGAACGCAGTCTTCACATCCATCTAATGGATGTGCCATCCCATCTGCGCTGAGAGAGCAAGGATCGTCCGTATGGAAGAGTACCTTGCGACAGGTGCAAAGGTCTCCTCATAATCGATCCCCTCGATCTGTGAGAAGCCACGGGCAACAAATCTCGCCTTGTACTTCTCCACACTCCCGTCAGCCGCCTGCTTCACTTTGTAGATCCATCGCGAACCCACCATTGATTTCCCCTCCGGTCTTGGGACAATCTCCCATGCACTGTTTCTGACGATCGAATCATATTCTTCGATCATGGCATCTACCCATGCGAGTTCCTCCACAGCTTCCTCAAAAGAGGATGGCTCCGTCACGACACATTGACTCATAAGAGCCATGTATCCAGTGTACCGATCCGGTGACTGCCTCTGTCTGCGCTGTGTTGTAGGTGGTCCTACAACCTTCTCTACATCTCGAGCCAGTCGCTCAGCTTCTGTAGTGCGCATGCGCCCTCTGATGGTTGGCGCTGCATGGGTGGTTTCTTCCACCTCCTGAACCTCCTCTTGTGGCTGATCCACATCCGGAAGCTCCTCCTTAGGAACTAACAGCTCCTCATATGCATGCAAGTGTAGCTCCCTCTCAAGCGAACACTGCATGGCTTTCTCCTCCTGAAATTTTATATCCCGTCGCACAACAGTCTTGCGACTGTCTGGCACATACACCCGATAGTTGTGAGGTGTATCGGTGTACCCCACAAATATTCCAACTTCAGCAGTTGGATCCAGCTTCCTCCTTGCATCCTTCGTCACATGCATGTAGACAGGAGATCCGAAAATCCGCAAATGGGAAATATCAGGCCTCTTGCCAGAATAAGCCTCCTCTGGTGTACTCATGCCAAGAACCTTGTGAGAACAACGGTTCTGCACATACACTGCTGTATTGCATGCCTCAGCCCACAAGTGAAGGGGTAGGCCCTGATCATGCAACATCGCCCGTGCAGCACCCACGATCGTTCTGTTCTTCCGCTCAGCCACCCCGTTCTGCTGTGGGTTATGGGGTGCGATGAGCTCTCTACGAATCCCTTCTGCGCTGCAGAACTCCTTGAATTCAGCCGAGATGAATTCACCACCGTTATCACTCCTTAGAGCAATCACCTTCTTCCCCGACTCCTTCTCGACCGGTGCTTTAAACTCATAGAACTTCGCGAATGTATCGCTCTTCTTCTGCATGAAGAAGATCCAGCACTTTCGAGAGAAATCATCAACAAAGATCACATAATACTTGTGCTTTGCTGTCGAAGCAACCGAGAAAGGACCACACACGTCTGTGTGAACTCTCTCAAGGATCGTCGTGGCGCGACTATCCTTCTCGTGAAAGGTGGCTTTCACATACTTCCCTAAAGTACACCCCTTGCACTGATCTGACTGCGCAAAAGTGCCCTTAGGAAGCCCAGTAGAAATCTGCTGCAGGATCTTCAAAGCTCCATGGTGAAGGTGGCCCAATCTCCTGTGCCACAGTTCGCCCTCATCATCCCGGCTCACCACTTCTCCCACCTTGCATGCCATTGTTGCGCAGCCATCTACTTGCAACTGATAAAGGTTCTTGGTTCGAACCCCTATCTTCCGGGTCTCTCCAGTAGTCTTACTGCGTAGGAAGGCCTTTCCTTCACTGAAGACCACATCATACCCCTTATCTTCCAACATCGCCACAGAGATTAAGTTCTTCTTCAATCCAGGTACATGCATGACATCCTTCAACACGAAGGGTTTACCAGACTTCCTCTCAAAGGATATGGTACCGATACCAGTCGCACTGTATCTACCATCATCGCCCATCTTGATGTGCACACCCAGATCTTTGTCCTCCAGATCTGAGAAAAAATCCCGATCTCCCGCCATGTGAAATGACGCACCACTGTCCAAGAACCACACTGATCCCATAACACTTGAAACCAAGCATGCGATCAGTGAAAAGTCAAGCTCGAACTGCAAAGCCAAAGCCTCTCCATCTGCAGATCTTCCCGCTTGCTTGTTTTTCTTCTTCTTCGGACAATTTGTGGCATAATGTCCGTGATCATGGCAGTGAAAACACTTCCCTTTCGCCATGTCTTGCTTCTTGCCCTTTGCACCGGAATGAGAAGTTTTCTTACCCTTCCCCTTCTTTTCTTTGGCAGCCAAAGCACAATTTTCTTCATCAGCTCCATTTGATGAAGATCCGTCCCTGGTAGTCCTCCTTATCTCCTCCTGCATGAGATCCGCCCAAAGGCGCTCCCATCTCGGCAACTTCTCCCGACCATTAACACTATCTTGATATGAATGCCAAGCCTTCGGAAGACCAAGGAGAGCCAGGTCCACCATGTCCTCATCTTCGACAGTCACCCCCACACTTCCCAACTCATCTCTGCATTGAGTGAACTTCGTGAGGTATTTGGCGATACTGCCGCATTTCTCCATCTTGATGTTTCTGAGCTTATCTTTGAGCGCCAGCTTCCTTTGGTCGCTCTTACTCTGGAATAGATCCGTCAAATCTTTCCACATTAAATATGGAGAAGCTTTTCCATGCAGGCTGGATACAATATGATCCTTGACGCCCTCCAATAGAATCCTTCGAAATTTCGCCATCTTCTTTTGCCAAGCTTCGACTTCAGCAGGATCAGTGGGCTTTTGGACATCCGTATCTACGAACTCCTTCAGTCCATTATCTTCTAATACTGCCTCCATGGGATCCTTCCATGCAACATAATTCGAACTGCCTTCAAGATCATATTCGAGTTGCAAACCGTTGAAAGACATTTTCAACTCCGGCACCAAGAAAACAAAACTGCTGCAAAATTCGAATTCCAAGCTCAAAGCTCAACCGCTCTTGATCTATGAGAAAAAATTATTTCTAGCACAGAGATCGACTGCAGGGGCATTTACTGGATATATCACCTTTCAAAGGAAAGGATGGATCCAGAGGCTACCTGGCCCGTATGCAGACTCTGTCTACCGAAATAAGTTTGTAATCACTGTGATGATCAATCTCTGCTTCAATAGCTCCGATACCATGTAGAAATTTGCTGAATAAAGAATATTTATCCACCAAGATTATCCTGATCACATATCAATTCGAATTCACATGCAACACATAATCTCTTCCACTCAGATCATCACACATGCGGAAATAAAACAAGCGGTATGCGATCAAAAGATCATCAAAAAATCACACACATTACACAGTATGTATGGGGAAAGCTTATAGCTGAAAAACCCGTAGCTGTTGTGTATATTATAATGGAGAAAACATGTAACAAACTCAGTACAATACTCCTCACAAGTACTCAGTACTATCTCATGAAGTTACACACAAAATAGCTTGGTTTTGAACAAGTTACAGGTTCAAAACACATCCACTAATTACCTGCCTCTATTGCGCAATCAAGGCTGGTCTAATGAGAGATCCAAGGTTTGAATCTCCTTGGCTTGACAGCGCAATCATCATGGGAAATTCCTCCAAGTGTGGTGCAAATCTCATGCACAACTGATGTCACAACTGATAGCTATCTCAACCCTTTCATCTACCTCTTTCACTAGTCTCCACTGAACTGTCCATGCACTGTAGTGAACTGATGTGTTCTTGAGTTGAATAATGAGTTACTAATTAGTGAATTAAATAATATCTAATTCACTCCACTCATTACTAGTTGATTAGCTAGTTAAACTAATCTCAACTAGTTCAACTAAGTTAAACCGAACACAACTCCACCAACTGTCTCATCAACTCCACCAAACTTCTTCCACTGAAGTCCTAACTGAAGTCAACCATGCATGAGCTCACCAAACCCCTAGGAATAGCGTAATTCCTCTTTCAGATGCATGAGCCACTTCTGTAGCTCGAACTGAAGTGCTCCAAGAGAGTAAACTGAAGTTTAGAGTCCAAATATTATTAAGGGTAAATAATATTTGACTTCCCTATTTTTAGGATAGGCAGTCTAAAAATAGACTTCAACCTATATGTCTAAAAATATAGGTCCATATATTTTTACCAACATGACCAATACTCCAAGAATAACATACTGCAACCCCTGGACCATGCTCCATATGTCTAAAAATAGACATAGTCTAAAAATAGACTTTGCGCCAAAATTTGCATGCGGGCCCACTTAGTAAAGGCGACTTCATTTCACTAAGATCCATCATCTTGCTTCATTTTCAACAAAAGGAACGAGGGGAAACCGACTGATCAAAATGAGCTTTGACCCACTTTTTCTGTGCCTTTATGACAAGGGAAGAAAAGTGGAAATTTTCTGCAAGCCTCTCTAAATATGGAAGACACTCTTCTTCTAGCGAAGTATTAGGCAGCAATTCAAAAACTATCTTGAGAGAAGGGATTTCGCATTCAATCGGAAGGGTAGTTTCCAAACCATAAACAAGCTAGACTGGAGTGAATCCGATTACATCCTTCACTGAGGTCTAGTAAGCCCAGAGAGCTGAAAACAACATGAGATACCAGTTTGACTTGTGCATCCTAATCGCATGCTGAAGCATAGTGACTAGAACCTTGTTCATGGCTTCAACCTGGCCATTGGCCTGAGGGTAGTACGACGTTGAGCTTTCGGGATGCAGACCCAACTTTTAAGTCAACTGAGCCATCATGTAATGATGAAAATGAGAACCATGATCGGTAACAATGGCTTGAGGGACACCAAACCTAGTAATGACATGATTGAACATAAATTGTGTGGTTGTCTTACCGTCAGCCGTAAGTGTAGGCATTGCTTCGGCCCATTTAGTGAAGTATTCAAGGACTATGATAATATAAGCATGCCCCCCGACTGAGTGAGGGTTACACGTCATAAAATCGATGCCCCAATTCACAAAGGAACCAACGATAATGACAGGATGGAGGTGTGTGGGCGCCATGTGCATCTTGTGTTTGTAAATTCAGAAATCACGACGATTGCGGACATCAACAATGCAATCTTTAAATATGGTAGGTTAGAAATATCCAGCACGGAGAATTTTCTGTGCAGTAGCATATCCAAACATGTGATCGCCACAGGTGCCAGAGTGTCAATCATTGAGGACCTTTTCAGCCTCCTTGAGAGTCAAACACCGGCGGAGAACAGAATCAGCTCTGATGCAGTAGAGAGTATCTCCAACTATGTGATAAGGTTGGGAATGATGGTGGATGCATTGATGAGCATCCTTCATCAATTCAGATCGGAATTATAAGTCTGAATGCATACGATGATATCACCGTACCATGGCTCGAGGGTGCTAATGATAAAAAGGGTGTCATCCGGAATGCATTCCTCGAAACTAGATGGAGTGGAATGAGAAGGGAGAGAGAAAATAAAGTCGGCAATGACCAATGATTTCTTCAATTTGGCAGTAGTAAACTCCAAATCTAACTCTTGGAGGATAGTGATCCACTTTGAGTATTTTCCCCCCAACAATTGACGAGTCAATATGTAAGTCATGGGGTTTCAATCATAATTCACAGTTACTGTGCGCAGTAGAATATAATGGCGAAAATGTTGGGTAGATAGAACAACATCCAACGCCAATTTCTCGACATGTGTGTTTAGTCTAAAATGCGGATGCAAATTAGAGTTTCATTTACTATCAATCTGGGTAAGTAAACTTCAAGGATCATCCAATATATATGGACTTTAGAGACAAACTAACCTAAGCTAGGTGAAGAAATGCCAAAGCTCCCTTACAGGAGGTTGTTCATTAGGATCTCCAACACCTATTTAGTTATTTAATCAAAATGAAATCTAAAGACATTGTGATAAGTGTAAGAAATATTAAGGTTCCCTTACAGGAGATTGTCCATTAATATTTCTAATCATCTTAATCAACAAAATATTTAAACTAATGAAATTAAAGCAATTAAATCTAATTCTGATTGATTGCATGAAATGTTAAAGCTCTCTTACAAGAGATTATTCATTTATATCTCAAGCATATAAATCAGAAACTTAAACTAATGAAATAAAACATTAAATAAAAAAATAGATTCATTGAAGGAAACATTATTACTTTCTTACGAAAGGTCATTCATTAATATTCCAAACATATGAAACTAGTTATTTAATCTAATGAAATTCACAAACAAACATAAAATAAAAGCTTACTAAAATAAAAGTGTACTTGCTAGGAAATGGGGATCCTTCCAAGGATTCACAAATTTCAATTGCAACCATTACATTGATTCTCCAATCTAACTTCTCATTACCAACCTATAAGATACTAAGCTTACAAAAAAATGAAGACTACCAATGAAGATTAAGACTCAAGATTACAAATGAAGGAGATAACACTCCTATTTATACAAAAGCTATGATAAAAAAACTCATAAATGTAAATCCACTATTCCCTCCTTTGACCCACATATTTCTCAACCAATGGTGACACATAATCCTATCCTCCATGATCTCCTCCATGAGGTCCATGATCTCCTCAAATTCGAATTTGAACATAGAGTGCCACATAAGGGTACATAGGAAGCTTCTTTTGTACCTACACATGTCAAGAAAATCATTCTAATTGTTAGGTATAAGTATAAGCATATTATTTTCTAAAGTTTAACAACAAATCCACTTAAAAATGTTAAGAATTAATAAACTTTGGAAAAGCATAGTTATAACCCAATGATGAGGTAAATGTAATGATGTGGAGGTGGAATGAAGGTGACTTGAAGGTAATATGGAAGTAATGTGAAGGTATTGGTGAATAATGGAGTGAGAATAGGGACTATTTTGAGGCCCAACATACCCCCAAACTCAAGGTATTGCATGTTTTTATGAAATCTATTACACTACTTTTTGATACTTGAGCTTTGGCTTAAACTCTGCATGATATAACTTACTTAACTTTTTAAAAGTGTTTTTGATGAACTGCAACTTGGTTGGTTCTTGTGTTTCAACCATATTTTGTTTGTTGCATTCAATTTTAATGTATGATCTCTGCATATTGATAATGTGAATTTTATTGCAGAGTATTTTTGTTGGAATGCATCATGGTTGATTCTTGTGTGACAACAATGATTGTGTTGGCATCCAATTATCTTTCAAGTACTTTTGGAAAAGCCATTTATATGCTCATGATGATGTAATAGTAAATATATTTTGAAAGTATGTGGGCTCTGAATGTGATATAAATGTTTTGAATGTTATATGAATGTGGCAACATATGAATGTAAATTTATTTCCCCCCTCAACTGATGGTTTTGGAAATTTGACAAAATGACTAAAGGAAGTGAACTTTTTCCAAAATTTAGCATTCTAACTTTTCAAGGAATTAAATGGTTAAAAATTAGAAAATATCATACCTTAACTTACCCTTTCAAAAATGGATGAGAGTTCTGCACGTGTGGCTGCAAAATTCTGTTCATAGTCTTCTTTACTTGGTTGTCAAAATGGTGGATGAAATCGAAAAAGTGAATCTTTTATTGTTTCTACATCTTTTGCTAAATCTGCTGCTGAATGTTCAGAATATACTGCTGAATGCGGCTGAAAATGTATAAGGCTTGGAAGGTATACAAAATTCAGAATTTACACTTTCCCCCCCAGCCTTATTTATTGACTTGTCCTCAAGTCATTTACATCAAAAACTGAAAAGTAATGGAAGTAATTCTGCGTCCTCTACTACAAAATGATTGGTCTTCAAGTCTTCAACGCTCATTGGCACAATTCTTGTTATGTGAATAAATGTTTCAGTGTCGAACATAACAAGAAATTGTTAACTTAGTGGCCATTGATGGATGCCACTAGTCAACACGAGAGCTCCCATATTTAATGATGATGAGAGTCAAGATGCCCTGAACACATCTTTCTAAGTATGAATGGATTTTTTGTTATCAAATACTTATAAGATCCGATGAACAAGGGACATTGATGTATTCCCTTTGTTTATCGGCATGATCGCTTACCCTTAAGGCATGCAAGCTTCAAGGTGTTTTTAGAAAAATATTTAGACTCAAGGACTATGGACTCAATGGTGTATGGAAGCAAGGTTTTATTTGCAAGTGTAGGAAAAAGGAAACTAACAATGAATATATAAAGTGGACCAAAAATCTTGTAGATGAGCTTTGTGGGTTTTATTGGTGGGTTAGGATTGAAGAAAATGTAATGAAGTGTATGTGGTAATGGAAAATAGATAATGAATCTTGCTAGAAAAGAAAAAAATGAATTATGGCATGCAAAATCTCAAATATAGCAAATCTGCTCCTTAATTCTAGACTGCCTGCTAAAATAGCTGAGTTTGACTAGCGTTGACCAGTCACCTGTAGATGTCGAATTTAAGTGTGGATAGGTATTTCACCATCCTTGTACATTTAGGAACAAACCCATCTCTTTGAATTTTTCTAATTTTTCATGCAACATGTCAAACCATTAAGCTATTAGTAATTACAGGAAGTTGCAAAAACTTGTAATTTTTTGGAAATTTCGTTTATGATCATGGACTGGTTCTTTAGATTTTCTCATAAAATTTGTCTTTGGAAGACCAATTGTCATCACAATTTAATCTCCTTACTGATCACTTGATTAACCTGTAACCTGCAAAAAAAACTTGGTAGAAAGAAAACATAAGTGTGTTCAAGAAGAAATCGCCAGTTCCTTCATGATTCTTACGCAAAAATTTCGTACCAAATAAAAAAAATTAAGGAAAATCAAAGTGTTTAAATTGACTTAATTGATGATATTAGTATCAATCCATTCTTAAAGAAATAACCACGAAAAGTAAATTTACTCCCTGTTTGTGTCAGATAACACATGTGCATGGCAAAGAGCTTGGAATTATAGATTTTTTGTGTCCTGAAGATTAGTACATTATAAAAGCATACAACAATATGAAATTGCCAACTCTAAGAAAGTTAATCAACATTTAAATAATCCACCAAATGTTATTTAAATTAATCTTGCAAATGTTCCATTATGTGCTTTCAAATCAATGAAATATCAAATATGTGTAATATTTCCTAGGAAGACTTCGAAGTATCCTTCAAGTTGTTCTTAGGGTACAGTCTTCGACCTCTTTAAAATAATGTTTTCTCAATATTTGTTGACTATAGCTTCGGCCAGATTAAATCAGATCCAATGAAGTGGCATCAAGAACCTTTGTGATCAGGTCTACCCAGAGGAAGAAGTCTTATAAAATATGTCTGGAAGTTGCATCATAATTTATAGCTCACAGTGCTATGTATCTCAGATTCGCAACATACTGATTAGAACAATTTTTTTTGCATAAGAAAATCTTTGATCTTGTAAGGCAGAGCTGTGAAGAAAGTTTGCTATATAGTTTCTACAAAACCTGAAGTTGACTGAAACTCATTCAGAGGTTTACACGTGAGACTCTGTGGATTTTCTTATTTTGATCTGTGGACAATACATCTTGCAAAGGTTGGGATTATCGTTTGGGCTACGGATATTCTGAGGATGTATTTCGGCCTAATTGAATTATATTAAGACACTCACCTGTGGTCCTTGTAGTTGATCTCCTATGAAAAATTGCACGCAGTACGAGGTAAAACAAAAAAACAGATATCACGTTGTTAGCTTGTAAGAAGATAGATTCACTGTCTTGTTGATATTGGGATTGATCATCCATAGCCCGGTCCTAGTGGCGATGTCGTAGTATAATGTCCTATCCTCTGTAGTTTCCATTGAATGAATCTACCCACACAAGCTTTCTCTTTGATTGCAAACAAAGGATGGCAGCATTCTTCTGATCAATGCAGTGATTGAACCCTTGTAGGCAATGGTGGCAGCGCTCTTTTGAGGTCATGGCAGGCAGCACACACTCGATCCTCCACACACAGTTAGGAAGCACAGATAGTGCTCCTCCTCACTGTTCGCTCACCAATGTGGCTACAACAGCTCAGTCTCAGTGAATTCGAACCTACGCTACTTGGACCAATACCAGGACAGCTACTCAGAAATTCCCATGTAGGAAAAAAAACTCCGTTTGAACATTTTCCAATGAGGTCAATCATGATAGCTTCAACAAAACTGCATCTGCCTTCAATTGTGAAGATCCACCATGAAGGAAATCAAAACCACTTTAAATTCCTAGTCAATATAATAGGAGAATATAGGGTGGGCTGGTAAAATGGCTGACGCTACATTAGTTGGTTGATTTCCTCCTCCTCGTGAATTAAACTAGAAAATCCCCAAATATCAGCAATATTTCCAGCCACAATATCATCAAAAATCGCTCCAAGAAATACAAGTGTGTGGGTTGCACTAATATGGTGGTTGCAACTGTGCTCCAGGAAGATAGAAATTCTAGACTCCTGCCACCTTGCTCAATTTCGGATTCGTATCACTTCAAGCACTTATGGAATTTCTCTCATGCTAGATTGTATGAGAAAAAAAAACCATGGGACAAGCTGTAGCAGTGGGAAATATATACTCCTCTTTCACATTTCTCTCCAATGGAGATTTAAATTCCAAGGGTTCCTTTGAAAATTTCAATTCAAATTCCATCTCTGCCGCCTCCAATTCAGAAAATAGACAAACAAAAAAACGGATGAAGAATTCAGAGCTAAGGGCGAATATAAAGACTGTATCGATGCTTTTATGTATTTTTGGAGGGGATTCGATATGGCAACCCAGAACAACGGAGATAGAATTGCAGATAAAAATAAATGAAGCTGGATGGAAATCTCACCCGCAGTCCAAATAAAGGTCGATAAATGGCTGACAGACATTTGAACATGAGCAAGGAGTTTTGGACGAATGTTTAAAAGAGCTACATGTTTTTCTGGAGGAATATAATGATTACATTCCATACTCAGATTTTATTTCAAAGAAAAATAAAAATCACATTTTGACTTCCACATATGAAAACCAAATTCATGCTTCTGAAAAGAAAGCTCATAATGAGGTTTTTAGCATAGAAATTTGCATTGCAATACCCTTTGCTTGCATTAAATCCCATGTTTTTAACAGGTTTGATAACGTACATGTTTTCACTTCTAATTGAAGAAGAGTTATATCTTATATAGTAGCAATGAGGAGAATACTGATGAGATCTCTGATTGTGAACCATTTATTGTCAAGCGACAGTGCAGAACTTTTTCTGAGAAAATAATTGCAGATGAAGACATGGTAAGAAGGGAAATTATCTATATATTCCAATTCTATGATTCACGTGTTTTCCAATTTCACTACAATTATAATTTTATCTTATCTTGCTTTCTTGGGCTATAACATGATTTCTTGGCTTACATGTCCAAATGAAGATGTACAAAGGAAATGCATCCACAGATTTGACTCTTTAAGTGACTTATCATAACTGAATTAATTATAGACATGTGCATGCATTTGTTTTCCAATCATTAGGCACAAATTTGTATCCTAAGGTCCCTTTGTGTCATCATCAAGTAAACTGCAATCAGTATCTACAAAACATGTGACTGTTTACTGGTAGTATTTATTTTGGATTTATGTGCATTAATAATGCCATTGATTTATTTCAATATGCTGCGAATTTAGTTTGAAAAATTAAATTGTTGTAGCAGATCGATATTGGAAGCATGCAAATTTCTTATAATCGATAGAATGCGCTGATCAATTTTCTAGTGAGAGTATTTTTATTTGAAATAAATCGACAGATATTCTGATCTTCCTGATTGCATGAAGCACAGGAAGAGAGCATACTAATCTCTTGAATTAATTTTATTTTTGTAGGTTAGCATGGATGGATAATAAACACAATCAAGATTTGTGACAAAGCCTCGCATTGTCTATACTCTTTTTATTCAAAACAAGTGCTGATATCATCAAAGGTTTCTTCACATTTTTTTCTAAGGCCCTGAGGAATAGTATCCTCAGTCTTGTCCACTGCCAACTTTTTCACTGGGCTTGCATCCTGTATAATGGTCATTTTTCTTTTCTTGGTTTTCAAAATCATAATTTCCGAAGGGATATCATCTTCCACTTCCACATAACCTGTACTGAACACTGAACCAGCTGCAACATATGCTCAAAGAGAAAGGTTTTCTGGCCCTGGTGAATTAGGAGGAGGGTTATCTGCATGAGATTTTGTAGAAGGGGCACATTCCTTAGAATCATCGATATTTATCGGGATGGCTGGTGTAGCAGGGTTTCCCTTAGAGGAGGCACATTGTTTCTTCAAATAAATCCCTATCAATCTCTTCGAGGGACCAAGGGTTTCCTTCATGGGCTTCTTCTCCTTCTCAGGTGTCAACGTTCTAGATGGGGGTTTCTTAGTCTTCACAGTTTTACCAGACTTCGGGTTGACAATTTCCCCTATCGGCCAAACTCCACCTTAGCAATCTTCTTACCTTTATTTAATTTCTTCACAGTGCCTCCTTGAAATGCTTTCAAAAACTCATATCATGTCTTTCATTTTTCTTCTAATTCTGTCTTAATTAACATTGTAATCAAGCCATAGTGATATAACTTAAGCCCTACTTTATTTCCCTTACTCTTCTGTACATATTTAGACATATGCTCCAGGATTTTTAACAAGAAATGAGGGAGGTTAATTGACTTACCCGATTCAAAATGAAGCAAGAGGAGGATATGGTACATGTAAGTCAGCGAATACCTCCCTTCATAGGTGAGGAATTTATGCAGAATGTATAGCAAGTGCTTCCATTTTTCCACCATGAAATTCCTTGAAAGCCCACTTTTCCAATCTACCTTGTGATCTTGGTTCAACATAAACTAGCGCCAAGATCCTTTCTCCACCTCCCCCTTTTTGAACCATTTTTCTCCTGTAAATTCTAATCTCGTGGCTTGGGAGAGGGATTTTTTTGTCACCCGAAGTTCTAAGAACCTCACTTTAGTTGTTTCCCCATCGAATGTGTGAGAAAATTCGAGTGTGATAGTGGAGTCATACTCGTCGAATTTGAGTAGGAAGGGAAGGAATCCCAACTCTTGCACCAGGGGCAGACTATCCCTATACTCAACTGTGCTTTCCAGCTCCTTTACAAACCAGGGTTTAGTACAAACAAACACCAGAATTCCTTAAAGACTACACTGGTTTTTCAGACCTTAAGAGTGCCAAATCAAAAATCGCGGGATAAGTCTTAAAAGGTTTCAACAACTTCCAATTTAAGCTGCATGTACAATGTCCTTCCATTCATATCAAAGATCTTAAACAGTAATTTTATCGCAAGGATTCGGTCTTGGAAATGCTACGGATTAGGTATGATCTCTATGTAAATGGAGTAATGATGACAGGTACAGGCAATGGTTATGGGAAGGATTTTTTTCAAAAAAAATGCAAGCCATTATGTGATACTGGCACAATCATTAATTATTGATTAGGGGTCAGGAGGCTTTACTTTGATACAAAACTATTTCACACATATCTCAATCACATCATGACTTCAAATATGGTATAAATAATAATTAGTTTAAGATGAGGTTTAAGCTCATTATATCTTTACACCTTTAAAAAAAAAATCATTCTTGTCAAGCAAGGATAAAAATAAAAGTCTAATCATATATATAGTCTCAAAAAAATTATTGCATTCCTTCATTACAGTGGTGCATCCATTCATGCTTATGACATCATTCCTGTACTCGGACCATCCTTTCTGTACTAGACACGTATTCATGTACTGGCATGTTTTCTTGCACTGCATTTTGTATTCATGTACCAATGAATTCTTCCTGCACTAAGAAATGTTGCGGTTCCTGTACTGAAATACATGTTTCTGCACTCAAAAATGTTGCGATCTTCTGTAGCAAGGTTTCTTACAGAATTTACTAGATAATATACAAGCTAGATATAAAATAATTTGAAGAATATCAAAGGATGTTTCTTTGCCAGTTCTTCGTGTCTTCATGATTTTTTTGATCTGATCAATAAATCATTTGATAAGATCCTAGTATTGAGTTTATGAGGGAAGAAAGAAGCGGAATAGGGGTAAGATTTTTTTGAAAGGGAAGGAAATGATGAAGGAAATTTGAGAGTGAAACCAATCGAAGAGAGGGACTAAAATAAGAGGGACAAGGAAAAAAATTCAGGGAAAAAGAGGGGGAAAAACGAAATAGGATGGGAAACTTTCTTTCTGAAGAAAGGGAGGGAAAATTTTTTAAATAGGAAAATTACGAAGATGGAATAAGAAGGACAAAATTTCACCTCAAATTTCTACTAGATAGTGTTGAACCAAAAGTAACTACAATGAGAATTGAGTGTTACTTGCACAAAATCTACCATGTCAGTTGTACTGAACTTGGTTAAGGAATTGGTTCCGCTAATCATGCTTCTGCACCTATTAATGTCAGTCAGTTTTGCATGTCACTAGTGATCAAATGTGCTCTTTCAAAGTTTTTTTTACGGTGTTGAGTTAAAATTTTATGGTTTCAGTAGGTCTTCAAATAAAAATTGGGTCACTAGCTATTGGTGTCTAGGTCTATTACTACTCCATTCAAAAAAAAATGTGCTGGCCATTGCCATCTCTCAGTTGGATGTCATCATTTTCATCTCAGTCATGTCACCATGGTTCTCATTCAGCTCAGTGTCACCATTAGGTCATTAGGGTTTAAGTCACCAAAATCAGTCATTTCATTAATAAATTCGGCAAATTAAGGAGTAGTAATATGGAATTTGCTCAATAAAGTTTGTTTCACATGTAATTTTATTCAATTATGATGCAATAAGTTCTGAATGTTCCAAAGCTGCATAGTTTTCAAAGAAAAAGTGAAAAGCACTTGGAGGGCCACCAAACCACCATGAAGAAAAAGACTCCCACAAGCTATAAAAGACCATCAAAATCATTTCTCTCACTCATTCCATTGGAAAAGAGATATCACTCACCAGAAAAGGCAACCTCGACACTCTTAGCATCAAAGGATACTCTAAATAAGTGATTCCAAGCTGCCACACTGCGCTTTTAGGCAACACATTTCTTTTTCACCTCTACACTGTGTTTTCACTCCAATAGTAAAAAATATTGCTTCCAAGGGTTCTAAAGGTCATCCCAATTTTTCATCATCAGTGTACAATTTAAAGGGCCTTGATACTTCCTATCTTCTTTAATTCATTGTTTTTATGGTGCAAAACCTCCATTTGTCCCCACGCTGCGTTTTGGTGGGTGAAACCTCATTTTTTAAGTTTGCAAGCTAAAATACCTATCCCACATACATTTTACCCTCCCTCACACTTATAAACACTTCTCACAACCCTTACATTCCCCTACTCTCATTTCCCAAGCCTCAACAACCAAAACCTAGCTCCACGCTGGGTTTTGGGTAGTTTTTAGGGCTTGGACTGTGTAAAAATTCCCTACGCTGATTCCCACACTTATTTCATCCCCCTCCACTTACCAAAGCTCCATACAACCCCTACCTACTTCCATAAATTTTCCTACCCTCATTCCACTTCCCTAACCCCTTCATCCCTTCACCTCACTCACTACCCTTGTTTTTCCCACTAGGGTTTTCACCTTGCAAACAATCAACATGGAGGGAGAAAGGAAAACTTATAACAAGGGAGGTCAAGTGTCAAGGTTTGAACCACTCAGCACTCATGAGCTGATGTCATCCTCACTTGCCGAGAAATGTTTTCAGAATTTAGGGTGTTTAATGTTTTGTGAGAAAATTTAAAAGGTTAAATACCATGCCAAATTGACAAGCTTGTTTTCCACTAACCTTAGGAGAGATAAGGTCATAATTGCAGGGATAAGCTTCACAATCTCAACTGAGGCCATAGCTACAACTATAGGGTTTCCAAATAGTGGGTAAAATTGGTTTAAGAGCCTAGATTTGGATGCGTAGAACTAAAAACCTTACATCAAAGGTCACTACAAAGATGCCATAAAGAAAGTGTTTCCTTTTGGTCAACTACTTGGTAAGTTTGCTCCATTTATGAGAGCCATTATGAGGTACTTTACATGTGAGGGAAGATTTTCTAGATTGTACAAGTACCATGTCAGCTTTCTCATGCATTTCACAAGGGTAAAACCTCTCAACCTACCCTACTACCTCTACAAGAGCTTGACCAAAATGGAAGAGAAGGTGCAACATAGAGAAAGTAATTATAAAACCAACCTTTTCCACCATGCCCTCATTAAAATCATTGTCTTTCATGAGCTTGCAAATAAGAACATCACTTGGGAGACATTCATTTAGTCCCATGTATTTTTTCCTTCTGCTAGTCAACCTACTAGCCAAGGTACATCATCATCTACACCATTAGCACCATCCAAACAAATGGAGATTGGCTCATCTAGCAAAGTTTCAGTGAAGAAAAATTTTAGGGTTGAGGTGATCAAAACATATCAAAGAGGTAGGAGGTTTGTGTTTGCTCCAAAAATTGTGGAAGGTGCCAAGCCTACATCAGCAGAAAAGAGATCATCACCACAACATGAGGCACATTTGCATGATGAGGAGCACAAATCAGTAGAGCAGGTAACCATGGATAAAGAGATCTAACATGACTGTATTAGTTTTTTTGTGCTAAGTGTCTTCCAGTTTTAAAAACATGTGCATAATTGCCTCTTTAGTTTGCATAAGGATTAAGGTGTTTGTCCATGATTTGAAGATCATTTTTAGTGAATCAGAAGCATAAAACAAGCATAAATAATACTGAACAATAGTGTAAAATAGAGAAATAAGTCACCACATGAAATTTACACATCAGGCATGATGAAGCAGTTCACCCCTCCTAGGCTACATCTGTTGGTCCAGCTCCCAATGGATTGTCCATCTTTCATTATGCTCAAAATTTTGCTATTACATGTAGTTGCAGTGCTCTAATGGTTGTTTTATTTGCACCAATGGCTCGAGAATGCTCCAATTAGTCAAAAATGACTCTTCATTCACTCATAATGGGCGAACATTTGGCCTCCTACTCTTTTTCCTAGTTTCACCTAAGAAAGCTCCACTAAAAGTGGAGAACTCCAGTTAACTCGAGTTAAAAATGGCATACCTGCCATTTCAGGTGTGCCCCTAAGATTACTGCCATTTAAACCGCGTAATAAATTTTTACAGTTGGGCGATGGCCACATGCACACCCCCAAATTGTTACACAAACCATCGAGCGAAACTCACGAATTAGACTGAGGTTGAAAGAGTTTAAACCGTGGCTGAATTCTTGTTGGTTAGCACTGACCACGTAGTTGGTTGGCATTTAAATGTAGCCATGTGACAGAAATGTCAGAACCACTGGCAAGTTATCGCATAGACCATGTGAGGTTAATGTTAAATGTTTGTTATGTGATATCATACACCGCAGGGACTGCTGGCAGGTTGGGACTGTCGGCAGCTCCCAACCCCCATGTGCCATTTCAACAAAAAATAACATAAACTCGTCACCTAAACATGTTAAGAACCATCGTGTAGAGCAAACGGTAAATGGTGTGCATGCCCAGAGGGAGGTCAGGGGGTCGAGCCCTGCTGCCTCCAACAAAATTTTAGAATGTGGTTTCAGAGCCACATGCTGACCTTAGGCCTAGCCACGTGGTAGCTTTTGATTGTCTTCTTCAACACATACAACCAATAGTACAATGACACTTGTTTTTCCGTAATTGGTCTGGTGGAAAGGAATATTCCTTTTCTTCTGACTATACATTCCACTTTTCTGACTGTGCATCCCATTCAAACCTGGTCAAATTGTCGCAAATTTACATGTTTGGCATTTCGATCAGAACGTAATATCTTCCTCATACGACATCATTTTTTTCGAACCGTTCATGGCACTGGAATCAGGAAGAAGAGACCTATGCAACCATCCCGGCTTCAACTTAATCATGTAACTTTGAATTTTGAGAAAATTTTATAAACTCCTAATCATTCCTCCCCATTGGGAAGCTTTTGGACCCCAAAAGACTTGATTACCTATTCAGTAGATGAGGGTACAACTCCCTCACCTTTCCAACCTCCATCCATTTTTCCTTGCTTGGTTTAGTGCCTTTGAGCCCAACTTGAAGGTAGTCAACACTTCCCCTCATTGATGCTCCTGTCCTCCTGTCAAGAATTGTACCTTCTTTGAGCTCATCTAGAAATTCCGGCGAAAAACATTCAATAGAAGGTAGCTAAACATCACTTCCTTGATCATCTATCAAAGGTGGCTCATACAAGCGTAAGTTTTCAACATTAACAATTGAATACATTTGCATGTAAGAAGGAAATTCTAGTTGGAATGCATTATTACCAACTTTTTTTATGATCTTGAAAGGACCATAACAAATGGGTTTGAGCTTTTTACCTTCCCCTTGAATCCTTTCTTTGCTAATGTGAAACCATATCTCATCTCCCTCTTGAAACTTGTGATAAACCCAGCGTTTGTCATGCCTCTCTTTATATTTTCTTTGACTTTTCTCAAGTTGTTCTTGAACTTGTTGATGTATAATCTGGATTTTCTCAATGAAATTTCAAGCCTTATCAATGTCACTATGGCCATCATTTGCAACATCCTTCCCAAAGATGAATTCTAATGGCGATTTTGGAAAATACCCAAAGCATACTTCAAAAGGTAAGGTTTGTGTTGAAGAGTGCTTTGCCCAGTTGTAAGCGTGTTGAATGTAATGCAGTTGTTCATCCCACAACTTAGGATGTTTGCTACAATATCCTCTAAATAAATGCACAACTATTCTGTTCACCACCTCAGTTTGTCCATCTGTTTGTGGATGAAAAGCGGTACTCTTTTTCAACTTTGTGTCCATCATTATCCATATATTTGACCAAAAATTCCCAATGAACCTGGAACCCCTGTCACTAAAAATAGAAGTGGGTAATCCAAAATGAACCCAAACATTATGAAAATAAAGTTCAGCAGTTTGTTCAGCAGTAATGGTTTTCTTACATGGCATAAGTATACATATTTTACTGAATCTATCCACAACTACATAAAGATAATCATGTTTCTTTCTTGACATAGGTAGACCTCTAACAAAGTCCATGGATACACTCTCCCATGGCCTTGATGGTACTGGTAGTGGCGTGTACAATCCAAGCTTCCTATTACTAGGCTTACCTGTTGCACACATAGAACAACCTCTTATAAAATGTGACACACTATCTATCATGCGAGGCCAATAACAATACCTCTGTAGATGCGCCACTGTTTTTCTTACCCCAAAGTGTCTAGCAATAAGAGAAGAATGAGCTTCTCTCATGACACTTAGCCTCTCTCCTTGTGTAATACATAGCTTGCCCAAATGAAACAAAAAATTGTTATGCATGTGATAATATTTTTCTTCAACTTGATTCCCTTCACTCAAACTAGCATACACATCTTGAAAATCAATGTCATGTGCATATTGTTCTATGTAAATCTCATGTACAATAGATTCATTTTTTAGTAAAGTAGAAGAACTAACGATTGGTCTTGAAAGCATATCTGCAACTTTATTGAATATACCTTTCTTGTACCTTATAACCAAGTGAAATTGTTGAAGAAATCTCATCCACCTGAAATGTCTTGATTGCTGCAAATTTGTTTGTGATTGCAAGTACTGTAATGGTTGGTGATCGGTGAGTACAATAGTCTCTTTACCCATCAAGTAGTGTTTCCAGTTCTTGACACTTTGTACCAACACATATAGTTCTTTTTCATATGTATGATAATTAGTCACAGCGCCATTAAAAGTTTCAGAATGAAAGGCAATAGGCTTACCATGCTGCAAAAGTATTACGCCCATGGCATAATCACTAGCATCGATTTGAATCTCGAATGGTTGTCTCAAATTTGTTAATGCAAGGACTGGAGCTGAGCTAATATTTCATTTTAAAGCTTCGAAATATTTTTGTTGTTTGCCTCCCCATTGGAAGCCTTTCTTCACACTTATCATTGCATGCATAGGAGCTGCGATGGAAGAGAAGTTAGCATTAAAATTCCTCCAATATTGAGCTGCACCTAAGAAACTTCTTACCTCGGTAACTGTTTTGGGTGTGGGCCAATTCACAATGGCCTCCACTTAAAAAGATCAATCCTCAATTCTGATCCTCCTACAAAATGTCCCAAATAGACCAAAGAAGTATTTCCAAACTCACATTTTGACATCTTAAGAAACAATTTCTCTTTCTTCAAAATATAAAGCACTCTATTCAGATGCAAGACATGATCTTCTCTTGTTTTTCTGAAAATTAAAATTTTATCTAAGTACACAATAAAAAATTCATCAAGGAATGGTTGCAAAACATTATCCATAACTCGCATGAAAGTTTCCGGTGCATTACACAAACCAAAAGGCATAACTAGCCACTCAAAGAGTCCTTGTTTGGTTTTGAATGCAGTTTTTCATATATCGCTTTCTGCAATTCTTACTTGATGATATCCACTTCATAAATCTAAATTGATGAAAAACTTTGCTTCTTTCAGCTGATCAATCAATCATGTATTCTTGGGAGTGGGTAACAATTTTTTACCGTAATCTTGTTCAAAGCTCAAAAATCTACACACATGCGCCAATTCCCATCTTTCTTTGGTATCAAGCCTATGGGTGAACCGCATGGCGAGGTTCTTGGCCTTATGATTCCTTTATCCAACATCTATTTGATTTGTCTCTTTATTTCAGCATTCTCCATTCTCGACATGTGATACATACCAATGTTTGGAAGAGGAAAATCCTGCTGCAACTGAATCTCATGTTGAATTTCCCTTTTTGGAGGCAATCCC
The DNA here is from genome assembly GCA_034641835.2 of Pinus albicaulis. Taxonomy (NCBI): domain Eukaryota; kingdom Viridiplantae; phylum Streptophyta; class Pinopsida; order Pinales; family Pinaceae; genus Pinus; species Pinus albicaulis. The sequence goes on from CM076573.1 coordinate 13,703,642, forward strand.
GTTGGCTCCTGAAACATCTCATGATGTCCGTTAACCACATCATATAAATATGATTTCAACTTAGGATCACATCCCTCAAAATATTCATGATTAATATCAGCTTTAGGCTTCATCATAAGAAGAAAAAAATTCTTACTTGAATTTACCAGCCTCTTTACTTGTCCAACATTTACCATATCAATTTTTGTCTTCTTGTGATGTGCTCTAACAATGAAATCCTTGCCATCTTTGAATAAATGATACTTGTTCTCATGGTGATAGAAGATCGTTTTCCTGTCATACAAGTAAGGACTCCCTAATACAATACCAGTTATTTTAAGCAGAACCACATCTAATTCAACTGTGTCAACAAAGCTTGCAGTGATTGTAAACCTCAATATACATTTCTTTGAAACCTGTAGATTTGCATCCTTACAAATACAACCCAATGGATATGGTTTTGGATGTGGTATGGTCTCAAGGTTAAGTTTCTTGAAAAAATATTTTGAGATTAAGTTTTCTTGTGACCCACTTTCATACAGTGTGTCAGGCTTGGTATGCTTGGATATGACCCTCACATGAAATAGTTCTATTCTTTCTTCTTCATTTGGAGTGTTTATGTGACAGTTTGATGTACTGGTACTGGGTTTAGTTTCAATTTATTTTCCATTCATGTTCTTCAATCCCATGGCTGTAATTTTAGATTCATCACCTGAATCAGATCCTAAATCATGTTGATTTGTAGAAACAGTTTTCTGTTTCCCTTTGTTATTGGGTTTCTTTGGCCTCAATTCAAGATGTAATATCCAACAATGAGTTTCACCATGGCCTTCTTTTGAACAAAGTTTAAACACCATTTTTTCTCCCTCTTTCTTAACAGATGCATTCTTTTTGTTTTTACCTTTTGAGGGCTTTTCCTTGGCTTTACCCTTAAAAGGTTTCTTCCTACCCTCTTCAGAAATCTTCTTCCCTCTAGCTTCTAGATGTGTGGCTTGAACACAAACTTCATCTAGACTGGTGGGGTTAAATATAGGTAGCTATGTAATCCTCCTATGTACTTTAACAAAGTATCTTGGCTCTGCAAATCCACCCCTAATAGAGAAGCTCTTCTCCTAAATTCTTGGGTGTATTTTTGCACATTTTGTCCCTCTAATTGCCTAAAGTTGTAGCAGTTCATGATGGCTTTCTACATATGAGCTAATGGATAAAAATGTCGTTTAATAGCAGCAATACAATCTGACCATGATAGAATAATCTTACCATGTTTCTTGATTTCCTCTTTTGTCTTGGCTTCCCACCAAACAAGTGTTGCATCTTCCATTCTCAAAGAAGTTAATTCAATTTTTGTATCTTCATCTTGAAGCTTATGTATTCTCAAATAGACCTCCAATTGTCTAATCCAATTATCAATATTTTCTGCATTGACTTCACCATTAAACATTGGAAATTCAAACTTAACATCAAGTTAAAAAAATCATTTTTACCAGTGATTTTGGACATGTGTGGCTGATGTACTGAAGAAGAAGTAGAAGATGATGATGATGATGATGAGGGTGAAGATGATGGCTATCCATTGCCTCCATTTCCTCCATTTCCCTTCTTTGAATTATCTTCATCATGTTTATCTCCTGAAGATATTTGTCCTCCTTTTTGAGTTTAGATCCTTCTCCTTCCAGTGTCTCATTCCTTTCTTGATAAAGGATTCTAACCATCTCAGTCATGTCAAGAAATGCTTTCCGTAACACTCTTTCTTCTTCCTTAGGGTCAACATCTTCATGGATTTATCCTTCCTCATGAGGCGTGCTTAATATAGCTTTTGCTTCTTTAGGAGGTGAACTAGGTGGTGGAGATTGTGGAAATCTTTCTCTCCTTTGATTCGGCTCTTTTTGAGACCCTTCTGCTTCCAACAATTTTCCTTCTCCCCTTTTGAGATTGAGCCTTTTAAGCATCTAAAAATTGCAAATAGTTAAACAATTCTTTGCACTAAACAAAAATAGAGAATAAAATCTAGCTCTGATACCAATTTGATCTGAAATGACTGTATTAGTTTTGTTGTGCTAAGTATCTTTTAGTTTTAAAAACATGTGCATAATTTCCTCTTTAGTTTGCATAAGGATTAAGGTGTTTGTCCACGATTTGAAGATGATTTTTAGTGAATTAGAAGCATAAAAAAAGCATAAATAACACTGAACAACAATGTAAAATAGGGAAATAAGTCACCACTTGAAATTTACACAGCAGGCATGATGAAGCAGTTCACCCCTCTTGGGCTACATCTACTAGTCCAACTCCCAGTGGCTTTTCCATCTTTCATTATGCTCAAAATTTTGCTATCACGTGTAGTTACATTGCTCTAATGGATGTTTTCTCTACACCAATGGCTCCAGAATGCTCCAATTAGTCAAAAATGACTCTTCATTCACTCAGAATGGTCGAAATTGGGCCTCCTACTCTTTTTCATAGTTTCACCAAGGAAATCTCCACTAAAAGTGGAGAACTGCAGTTAACTGGAGTTAAAAATGGCATACCCACCATTTTAGGTGTGCCCCTAAACTTACCATTGTTTAAACCATGTGTTATCACTATCAAAATTTTCTAAACTTGGTTATTTTATACTTGCTCCTAAGTCATGGTATTAGATAGGGGTTGAGTCATTTTTATGTTTTATAGGGTCTAATCCATAGGTTACAAGTCTCATTTCATCACCAAATAAAGTGCATAAACCTTGTTTGACTCTTTAGAAGTCTCATACCACGTTTTGAAAACCTTAGTTTAAGTATTTTCCAATTTTTTTTTGTTTCTTCTGCGCTACGAAAACGCTGGTCTTTTCGTAGCGCGAAATCTTGAAATCACATTACCAGCGCTACAAAATCTAGGATTAAATTTTTTTTGGTTTAGCTGTCACATCCGTCAGTTTGGGTTAAATTTTCATGATTATGGTGTCAGTCGACGAATCCTCCCTCACGCATGCAACCATCCAAAGCAGTTATGAAATCATTATGGGATTTGTTAGGGGTCATTTGTCATTGGTCCTTTGCAAATTTGAAAATGGGTTGGTTATCATTGATTTTATCTCATGCAAAGAAAGCATTGCAAGCATATCTATTTTTGAAAGAGAGACTTAATGATAAGAAACCAAAGCTCTCATTAAGTCTTCAAGCGAGGCAGAGTTTTCAATCAAGTAAGGCAGAATCCAATTGATGTTATGTCAGCAGTTTCGATACTTGCTAATCCAATGAGTTTGAAAATAATTGCTAACTGAAAAAAGGTTTATAATCAAGCGAGGTTGAACCCAATTTTCAAGCGAGCTAGTTCATCCAACAAGGAGGTTTATTACAGATTTGCTGAAGACACAGGGTTTTCAAGAGGAAGATGACAAAAGACAAATCTGTTGAAGAAGCCTTCAAGAAGGTAGGGTGCTGGAGGTTCTGTGAAAATCTTCAAGGAGGGCATAACCAAGTTACCAAAGAATTTTCCATGAACTTCACAGGGTCAAACACAAAGGTTGGTTTTCTCAATTTACCAATTTCTCCTGAAGTCATATCAGCAGTCACAGAAATTCCAAGAGGGGAGGAGAGATGGTTTAAGAATTTTAGGTTTGAAATGCAACCCTGCAAAATATTTTTGAAACCAAAGTTTATGGATACTGATTTGAACAAAGCTGTGCCAAGAAGTTATGTCAAGAATGCATTTTCCAATCTGCTCTACAATATCCAAAGGTACTTCACCTGCGAAGGGAGATACCACAAGGTGTACACTTATCACTTTAAACTCTTGTTGTATTTCACAGGAATAATCTCTCTAGACTTACCCTTCTTTTTATTTCGAAGTTTGGCTAAGATGGCATAAAAAGTACAGATGAAAACTTAGGCATGTGAAACATCATTATTTCATCATGGTCTAGTCAAGTTAATAGTTTTGCATGAGCTTCATAAAGTGAATAGAGAATGGTCTGCATTTATCTTTTTGAGTGGAATAGGAGTTGAAGGAACAGGTGCTAGCCCTCAAGTCAAAGAAACATCTTCATCAAAGACTACTGAACCTACAAAAAAAAAATCAAGGAGGTTTGTCAAGCTTAAGCCCAGGAAATAGGTTAAGGAACCAATGATAAACACATCATTTAATATCCAAATGACTCATCAATCCACATAGAAGAAGAGAACTCATGTCAAAGAGACAATTCAGGAACAGTCAACTAGTAAAACAACTCAGAAGAAGTTGACTAGGAGTTAGAGGTCAAAGGAGAAGGGTAAAGTTGTGGTCACAAATGAAAACTTGGATTTAAGAGGTGACTTGAATGATATATTACAAGCTATTGACATAGAAGAGTCTCCCCTAGTTCAAGAAGATTTCATCAAACTGGATACAAGTGGAAAATTAAAGAAACTGAAAACATCCAAAAAATTAAATTTTGAGGATGAAGTGTCAGAGTTTGTATTTAAGCCTAGAAAACCCTTGACTAGGCAATCTAAGAAATTACAGCAGCCAGACATGGATATAGACCAAACAGGAGGTGAGGATGCAAATTTTTTTGAGGAACCCATAAATATATCATCTCAAATACTTGAAGAAGACAGCAACAGAGTTTTTAATACTCAGAGAGAAAAGAGTAGTTATGAGGAGGTTAAAGAAAAACTCAAACTTGCAAACATTGAAATTGATAAATTGAAGAAGAAAGTGAGAATGCATGTTGTAGAAAGGTCAAAATTTGAGAGGATGAAAGGTCTGTGGGAGCTAGAAAAGGTTTTAAACATTGAGTCAATCAGCAGTCGTGATCAATTCTTCATATGGACCGTCCCTGCAATCAAGGAAGCAAAGTTCATAAGGATGGTTAATACCAAACTAAGAGAAAATAATATAAGGCTTAAAAGGCAGGTTGAAGACCTTGAGATACAGCTATAAAATCCTGAAGATCAACCACAACCAAAATGAGTGTAAACAGTAAGTGACATCTCCTAAATGTTTCAAGAAATAACTCCCTAGAGGTCATTGGGTCAAAACCTCCACAGATCAGGGCATGCTATTCAAGAAGGACTCACACAACCACACTTGTATGCTAAAAACTAGATAACATCGATTGTAGAACTCACCCGTAGATCCTACGTTTGATGTAGATCCCGCGGGGTCCAAACCCCCAACTACCTTCTTCCTCTTCAACCTGAAAACCAAGAAGAAACGTGCACGGAAATCTAGTTGTACAGCATATATTTCTCCTAAATGTTAGTGTAATCCATGTGAAACATCATATAAACAATAATAAATTCTTAAATAACAATCTTTCCACATATACAAGCAGATATTAACACGTGAATTGGGGAACAAGATGGTTCTTCTTCATTACGAACAGCATGTACAGTAATAGAAAGGTGGAGAGATCACCTGAATCCTTCCACGATCTTCGAACAGACCGTCGTCCGGATCCGTCCCGCCCTTGCCTCACTAGGATGCTTTCAAGACTTGTGCACACGAGATGACATATAAGCAGATGGACATCTCCAGGAAACAAGAGTTTCCTGTAAAAATCTGGGAAGTGTAGGAGGCACGAGAAATCAGACTTGAATTGGGGCTCCAACAGAGTATAATATCTATAATTTCTCTCTCTCCCTTAGGCCATGCACATGAGGGGTTTTTATACTCCCTCAAAGTAGTTTCAATCAGTTGAAAATAGTTGGCCAAGGGTTGGGGTGGTTGAATTACTGGAATAACCATCAACCCAACCTCCAAAATAGGGATTTTTATATATTTTTTAATGATTTTAATGGCATACGCGGAAAAGTATCTCTGGACTCGCGTATACACGCGGAAAATTCTGGGCATACCCGCATATGGGATTTGAAACACTGTTTTTTATGAAATTTTATTCAAGTCTGTGGGAATGGGTGCCCAAGGCCAAAGAGACAATCATGAATCACATGAGGGTGAAAAATGATGCTATAACACTAACACATTTTTGAGGTTATGTGGAAAGATTTCATTTTTTATGCAGTTCAGAGTTGGTTTTTGTTGATTATGAAAGCCTATATATAACTGGAAGGATGGAAGTAAAGGTCTGAAGCTTTAAATTTTGGAAAAAAGCTGCGAAAAGATAGACATAGCAATTTCGTAGCGTGCTACGAAATTGCTGTAGGTGTCATGCACAACAGTTTCGTAGCGCGCTATGAAACTGCCGGAGGATGTATTTTAAACAATTTTGCAAGGTTTCAAAGGGTGAAAAGGCATGTTTTTAAAACCTTTATGCTGCTAAAGAATGTATAAAGAGTACAAGCGAATATCCAATGGAAAAACATAGAAAATTGAAGGTTTCAAATGAATTTTTCAAAGGTGAAGTTCTGTGCTACGAAAACAACAGACAGTTTCGTAGCGCAACAATGTTAACAATTTTGGGCATTTTTTCAAAGGTTTGCTTTGGGCACAGCGAGAATGACGAAGTCACAAGAGCTTAATGAGACTTTGCCACATGTTTTGAGCACAATTTGGTTAGCAGATGGTTTGAAGAAACATAAATGAAACACCATAGCTATTTTGCAGGGAGCATGTTCCTATCTTTTAGGGCAGATAAGAGGCAAATCATTACAGTCAAACAGCAAGGAGATGGACATCATCAAGGTTGAAGTTTAGGAGGAGTAGCTGTCATATAGAAGATTTAATATTTGGATAAGGTTGTTAAGTTACAATAAAGAGTTTTAATCCTAGTTGTATTAGGACTCTAGAACAGACAGTTTAAACTGTTAGATGTAATTAAAGTTTGTTTTAGCAGTTGATAGGTGTCAAGCTAGCAAATTTGAATTTCTCTCAAGTGATTGGAGAGAATCCAAGAATGTAATTATGACTCTATAAAAGACAAGAAGTTGAATTGCATAGGGTTGGAAATTTTCATTAACAAGCATACTATTTTGTTGTAGAAAAAGACTGTGTTTTTATTATTAATACAGAGATATTGGTTTCATCACTCAGGATTCAAAAAGGGTTATTGATGTTTGATATTCTCATGTTTTTCCTCTTTCAATTACTTGCAATGGCATGAATGTATGTTACTTAGAATTCACTGAAGGTGCTCTAACTTCCTTCATATGTTCATGAGCTGTGTTTATTTTCTGTCCTACTGTTCTGTTGATGCATCTAAACCCTGAAATGCCCTGACTTCCATATGAAGATGATATTCATGTTTTGTGAAAACACATTTGAATCCATAAGCCCAATAGATGTTTGTTGATTAGTAGTACAACCAATTATTCATTTTTATCCATTTTACTCATAGAGTTAGCCATATAATCCTTATTTGAAAATCATAAACCTATTGAGAGAGCCCTCTTAGGTTTAGCAGGCTAATCCTCAACTAAAAGTCTGGTTTGAAATAGTTACACTGAGGTAGCTTGACCAACAACCTATCAGGACCTATATTGGTGATAACACCATGTAATAAATTTTTACAGTTGGGTAGTGGCAACATGCACACCCCCAAACTTTTACACAAACCATCGAGCGGAACTCACGCATTAGACTGGGGTTGAAAGAGTTTAAACCGTGGTTGAATCCCCGTTGGTTAGCACTGACCACGCAGTTGGTTGGCATTTAAATGTAGCCATGTGACATAAATGTCGAAACCACTGGCGGGTTAGCGCATAGACCATGCAAGGTTAACATTAAATGTTTTTTTATGTGATATCATACAAAACGGGGACCGCGGGGGGGTTCGGATAGCAGGTGGTTCCCAATCCCCATGTGCCATTTCAACAAACAATAACATAAACCCATCGCCTAAACATGTTAAGAACCATCATGTAGAGAAGACGATAAATGGTGCGCATGCCCGGAGGGAGGTCAAGGAGTCGAGCCCTGGTGCCTCCAATAAAATTTTAGGATGCGGTTTCAGAGCCACGTGGCAGCTTATGATTGGCTTCTTCAACCCATACAACCAATAATACAATGACACTTGTCATTCCGCAATTGGTCCGTTGGAAAGGAATATTTCAAGGAATATTCCTTTTTTTGTTGACTGTACATTCCACTTTGCTGACTGTGCATCCCATTCAAACCTGGTCAAAATGTTGCAAATTTACCTATTTCACATTTTGATCAGAACGTGATATATTCCTCATACGACATCGGTTTTTCGAACCATTCATAGTGCCAGAATCAGGAAGACGAGATATACACAACCATCCTAGTTTCAACTCAACCCTATAACTTTGAATTTTGAGAAACTTTTATGAACTCCTGATCATGCTGATGTCAGAGAACTAATGGACAATTTGTCCAAGGCCAACTTCTTGATTTCATTCCTAGAGCATCAGAACATGCAATTGAAGGTAAATCAACCAATTTTTAATATACATAAAGTTGATGCTAGAAAAGAGGATGTAAAGGGAAAAGAAATAGTCGATATAGATGATTCATATGAGCATGAAGAGAAGGTTAGAAGGAAGAGGCCAAGAACTAGAGGCCTAAGAAGGGAACTTCAACAATAAAGAGAGGCATTTCCACCAAAGACACAAATGACAATGGATGAGATGATACTAGCAGACATTGAGCAAGACAGGGAGTATTGTCTTGATAGGGTCAATGGTCATTTAGAAAATATCCCGAAGAGGGATAATAAGAACAATAACATTCTGATACACATGGTCATGCACTATTACAAGAGAAATCAAGTGTCTCAAGCAAAAACCAAGCACTTGGAGGCAAAACTCAAAGAAACCCTAATGGAGGAAAAGGAGAAGGGAAAGTTGGAATTTCTAGTTGATGCTTCCCTCATATAGTATAAATTCATCTCAGTGATTCATGGAGTAATTCTAGAGAAATTTTGGGCAAATTTGGAGAAAATTTGGAAAATTTTGAAGAATTTTGGCTTTTTGCAGTTTTTGACACAGTCACTAGATAAAAAACGCAGCGTGCCCGACGTTGCGCTTTTTATGGGGACCTCTAAATGACAAAAAAATTGCATTTTGGATTTCTAATGAGTTTGACATCACTTCTAGCCCCTGGGAGTAGATTTTAAGCAAGTTCTGGCAGGTGAAAAGGCCCAAAAACCAGTCAAAGACCACCTTTCTTCCCTCTTTTTGAACAACTCGTTGCTTTTTTGGAGTACTTGTGGGAGAATGAATGTTTGAGGAGCTAGGAAAAATAATTTTTAGTGCTTAAGGACTCTATCATGTAGCCAACATGAAGATATTTCTCCATCATCTTTCATATCAGCATTTGGACCTCGGGAAGGCCTCCAAAAGTCATTCTCCGAATTTCGCTATGTTTTCTCCTGGCACGCTGTGCTTTTGCCTGAAAGTCAATTTTCTCTGTTGACTTATTCCAGATTCGACCTCCACTGATGTAATTTTTCAATTTTGATGTTTTAATGATGTAAACATGTGAAATTATGTTGGTTAGGATAAAAATGAGGTAGATACATGCTTGTAATGTTTTTTGTCAAAGGTATCAGTTTTTCTATCCCGAGGAGAGTCTTGTTAACCTCCCTAGTCTTTAGGTTTTAGGTGAGAGGATCATGTGATCAATTCCTCCACTCAAGGATTCGACCCCTGAGAGAGGGGAAATGGTTTTTTTGTCTATAGATATGCATTTCTTAGTCATTTTGATGGTTGGACATCAAAGGGTGAGACTATTGTAGCTTTTTCTTTAGCTTTTATTTAGAAATTCAAAGGAAAAGTTGTAACTATTTTCTAGGAATTCATGTGCAGTGAGTTTTTGATGTTGTATTTTCTCTGTTATAGTCTTTTATAAATGATATACATGTTATCTTTCCATTCCTTACTTTCTTCATTGATCTTCCTAAAATTTTGATAAGTAGTGTTATCACCAAAAAAATGAAGCATCATTTGAAAAAGTTATATAGGTTCATGTGTCAAAGGTAGGGTTGTAGGATTCATTTTTTATATACTTGGTCAAGGAAAATTTTAAATTTTTCATGTTTAAGCTTACCCTAAGGTCCAAACCTACTCACTTTCAAATCCCCTCGTGTCAAATCACTCATAATTTTCTGACAGATTTCAATTCCCAATATTTTTGTACCGAAATAGTCATTTTAGCCAAGAAACCATAGTTTCGTAGCGAAATAAACTGAGAAATGTCATTTTTCGCTATGAAACTACTAATAATTTCGTAGCAAAAACCTCCAGATTTACACTAAACATGCCACGAAAGTGTGGTTTCATGTTTGTCTTGTCAGATTGGCTGTTAGGTGTCAGAATATCGTTGGGAAAGGGTAAGTTAGATACCATTCGAGACATTAAGGGATAAGATCAAGGTACATGGTCAGGTTTGAAGTCATCACCATCATTTTAGGCATGTATGAATCATCATTGTGTTATGAGTGAACATCAAACTTCAAAATATTTCCTAATTCGGTCATTTCTCATTCTTCATTTCTTCTTCGCATGATATCGAGCTCTGGAGAGCTATTGCATTAGGCCAAAGTTGTGGCTAGTGTTTTAAAAGGTTTACAAAGATCACTAATCAAGCAAGGCTAAAAACTATCAAGCGGGGTTGAGAACTATCAAGTTATGTTGAGAAGGAATTAAAGAAACCATGGAAGAGAAAATGACAAATAAGGGTGGACAATGTCTGAGATATGAACTAGCAGATATGAATCTGATCAATGAAGACCCAACAACTGTAGAAGTCTTCAGAAGGACAGGTTTCTTATAGTTTTGTGAAAGATTACAAAGCTACCATGTACAGGTTTCCAAAGAATTTGCTTTAAACTTCAGTGGAACAGCTACCAAAGTGGGGATGCTTAATCTTTCCATTACACTAGAGGTCATTGCAGTGGCAACAAGGATTCCAAGGGGACAGGAGAAGTGGTTCAAAGGGTTCAAGTTCAACATGGAGAAGTGCAAAAAGTTTATGAAGCCTGGAAATAGTGAAATGGACCTTACTAATGCCATTCCAAGGAGCTGCATGAAGGATAACTAATCAAATTTGATGCTTATCATCCAAAAGTATTTTACTTATGAAGGAATATATCATAAATTCTACTCATATCATTTCAAGCTAATCCTACACTTTACTAGTAAGATATCTCTTGATCTGCCTTTCTATTTACATAGAAGTTTATCAAAAAATCCAGACAAGGTCCAAGAAAATCTGAAGGGAGTGAGATTTCATTGTTTCATCATGGTTTAATTAAATTGCTGGTTTTAGATGAGCTCCAAATACTAGGCAGAGATTGGTCTCCATTTTTGTTTGTTTGTGGTTTTGAGTTGGAAGCTCTTACTCCTACAAGAACTCCTAAACCTAGGATAATCCCATCACTCTTAGTAGGAGAAAAAAGTGAACCATTGGTGGCAGAAAAAAGTGAACCAACAAGAGTAGAACCAAGTGAACCAATCATGATGGAAACAAAGAAATTGCAGAGTTTTGATACACCCAATGTCCCACCTACAAAATAGAAACCAAAAGTGGTCAAACCTGCAAAACAAAAACAAGTTGTGATTAAACAAGGAACCAAAAGGATGGCGAGTCAAAAAATGGCCTTAGAACACAAAGAAGTGGTTTTAGAAGAAATAGCAGTAGCTAAAGGAAATCTAGAAGACATATTACATGCCATTGACATAGAAGAGACTCTTATAGTCCAGGCTGAGGATATAGAGGAAGGTGGACAAAAACTAAAGAAAGCCAAATCTGCAAAGAAACTAGAATTTGAAGGAGAAGATGTAGGTTTTATGTTCCAAGCAAGAAATCCCATGGCAAGGCATTCTAGAAAGCTATTAGAGAGAAGTAAAGAGGTTCATCCACCTACTGAAAAAGTCCAGCCACCACAAGACATCATTGATCTTTCATCACCTGTAGAGAAAGATACAATTAGTAATGGAAAAAATAGAGTTTGAACTCCTTGAAGAATAGTTGAAATTATCCAACCATGAAATTTCTATTATGAAGAAAGAAGCAAGGAAACACAATGTACAAAAGGTTCAGTTTGAAAAGATGAAGGAGATTTGGGAAGAACAGGTTGACAGTGTTTCCAAGACCCTAGATAATACACAGCAGTTTATCAAATGGACCATGCCATCGAGGAAGGAGGTGAAACATGTTAGGAAAATGAACTTGCATTGAAATATACTAAAATGAATTTGAAGGATCAGGTTAAATACCTTTAGGAACAACTTGAACTAATCCATGAGGAGTTGGAGAAAAAAGCCCTTAAAATGATAGTAGTTGAGGAGCCAATTGCTCAAATCATCATCAATGAGGAAGAAACTCCTCAAGAAACATAGTGTCAATTGGTTTATGATTTTGAAGGCTAATGGAATGTTAGAAACAAGGTTTTTCACTTAGAAGGTATATTTTTGAAGCTACACAAAATTCTATAATTTTCACTGTTTTCAGCAGTTTCGTAGCGTTCTTGGGCTTAAAGAACAAGAAAATGCTACAAAACTACTGTAGCTTTCCTTTTGCATTTTGAATAATTTTTGGGAGCTTACATGAGGTGAAAATGGTATGGAAGATGTATTAAGGCATAATGAAAATCATGCAGGAGAAAAGAATCAGAAATATTGATGTATTAAGGCATTTTTGTAATGCTACGAAAGTACGCTACGAAACTATCATACTTTCGTAGCGTACTGGTTTGAAGCTAAATGAGCAGGTTTTTGTGCACTTTTGGACAGCTGGACACTTTTAAAGGTTCAAAGGATATTTTCATTAGTCATCCAAGACTTAAAGACCATTGGATGAAGCCAACTCATCAGTCAAACTCCTCGTTGAAGATAAATACTAGTGTTCCTAAAAAACAGGGTTTGTTTCCAGTTTTAGAGGAGTTCAATTAAGATGTCATGTAGTGATGAGTCCCATCACACCTTATTCGAACATGTGAGGGAATATTTTTCAAATATGTAATTTTTTTTAGGAGATAAGGTTGTTAATGTAATAATTAACAATTTGAGTCCTATTAGGAAAAGGACTGTCAGGCAGGATAGCTGACATTTTATCATTAAAATAGATGTTTTATTTTTATGCAAGGTGTCAGTAGGGTAAATTCGATGAGTTAGCTTTGAGGAAGATCATATCATCATGTAACAAGTCTATTAAAGGGCAGAGAGTCGAATTTGTAAAGGGTTGGAGAATTTTTTGGCAAAACTGTAGCTTTATGTAATTAACTGTTTTCAGTAATACAGAGATTTGTTTCTTGACCAACCTAAGATTCTGATTGAGTTTTTAGTGTATATCTTATCTATATTTTCTATGTGTACCATTTTCAGTGGTTTTCATCTTTAATACTCAGAATTCATTCATGTAATGCTCTGACTTTCTTTATACATGAATTGACTGTGTTATTTCCTATTTCATGTGTGCTTACCTTTGCTAAAAAATCTTACCTACCTCAGCTTCCATGTCAAGTGAAACATCTACTGAATTATTGCATTGTTGACTCCATAATCCCAATGTCTACATACTGATGTTCTTTTCAGCCTACACTTATCACAAACAAATCATTTTCCAAGTAGAGTTAGCCATCTAGTTTATCATTATCAAATATCATTAACCCTTTTTGAGAGAGCCCTCTCACACTGAAGAGGATAAGCTTCAGTCACAAGTTGGTTTGAAACAGTTACATAAATCTGTATGGTTAGCAGCTAATCAGGTGCAATTTTGTGATAACATTTTGGTGCATCTGCTGGGAGCCTGAAGACTATATTTTCCTGAAATTTTGAAGATGAACTTCTGAAGGCAGCAGGAGCTCAGGAAGTTGCTCGAGGCTGCATCTACCTTGGTGACTCCATTCAAAATTCATATGATTAAAGGTGGCTTAGAGAAGGAGATACACGAGGAGTAATCCTAACCCAGATCCACCTACCAATGTTGAAAATCCAAACACCATCTCCAAAGGTAGTCAAGGCTTTTCTGCAATATCAGGTACTCCATCACATACAAAATCCTTGTCTTCTAAAGTTTTAAGAAGTCTTGAAGATAAAATATTTGATGATAAAATTCAGGAAGTCTTGTTTAGGTATGAAAGTGAAAAAGAGTTAACTGAAATTTTCTTAGACCTACATAGGAGAGGTATTGATACCTCAGCCTTAGTGACACAAAAATATAAATAAGAGTTTTGGGAAGCAATCACCTCTGAGTTACTGTTAGAGAAAGAGTCTTTGGATAGGTTGAAGGAGCTTGACCCTTTTGAGATTGTGTTAAGAAGTAAAACTGGTTTTACTCTTCCTGATTGGAGTTCAATTGTCAGTGGAAAAAAAGATCAAACAACCCTACTCCTAACATTTCCTCTTCCTCTACTACTATTGTCCCTAAAACTACCGTATTCCACCTGCTGCACCTGCTAAATATGCTCCTCTTTCCCTTCTAGCTGTCTTAAATACCATCCCTAGAAAATATTCTGCTAGAATCAAAACTTGGGGAAGTGATGAAGAGATTACAGTGGAAGAGCATGTAGACCAGTTCAATGACTTTATAGACAGGGAGGAGGTTGACCATGAGGATGTCAAGATGATATTGTTTGCTCAGAGCTTTACTGGTGAAGTTAGGAAGTGGTTCAAAGCCCTTACTCCTGGAAGCCTACATAATTGGAATGAATTTGAAGATAGCTTTTTGAGGAAGTGGGGAAATAGAACTAATCATGTACAAGCCCTCACTAAGTATAATAGTTTGAAGAGAGTTGTTGATGAAACTGCTCAAAACTTTTCAGAGATTTAATAAATTGTATGACTGAATCCCTGCCCATCTCAAGCCTCCTTTAGGAGCATCTCAGCTAAGATATGATGAAGCTTTTGATTATGAATTTTCCATACTACTAAGAGATAGAGAATCCCCTTCAATTTCTAAAATGTAGAATGATGTAGTGAAGGTGGAGGTAAATATGATAGCAGCAAAAAAGTCCAAGAGGGTTAAGACTAAGTTGAAAGAAGAAGATAAACCTTCCACCTCTGAGGACAAATTTGATTCCATGATGAAGACAATGTAAAAACTGATGGATAGTCTTGCCCTTGGTAATGCCTCTGCTCCTCCTACACAACATGAGCTTTAGTTTATAAATCCTCAATTCAGAAGACCTCAAAACCAACAAAGGCCAAGGGAAAACAAAAATCAACCACCTGACCCTCAAGTAAGGCCTTCTTTTCAGAAAAATTTAGTTGATGAAGAATATCAGCCTAAAATACAAGAAGACTCAATTCATTGCTTAGATGAGAACATGTCAAGGATGTTTTTAACTAAGGAGGAACATGATGAGTCAGACCATGAATTAAACAAGGCTGAGGAACCATCTGATTATCTTAAAGGGTATCAACATGAAATCTTTAAGATGAAGAAATAGTACAACCTCAGAAACAGAAATGTGCCAATCATTGAAAATAAAACACAGCCCAAGAAATATGCCCCCAATGTTGCTAAGGTTAGGAAAGAAACACCACCTCCTCCTCCTATCAAAGAGACTGAAAAATATGCTTTTGTTTTCAGTTTGGAAAGTGAGATCTCTAAGATCAAAATCCTAGTACCTTTTGGAGAAATTCTTAAGATGAATGAATACAGAAGTAGGATTGTGAAAATGATAAATTCACAACCAGGAGCTACTGATATCCTAAATGTTCAAGAAGATCATCCAACAATATACTTGGGTCCAAGATTAGAGGATGAGAAAAACGAGGACGTGCCTCCTTTTTATGTTAGCCTTAGCATTCATGACATGACATTGCATAATGCTATGTTGGATTCAGGAGCCTCTCAAAAATCTTATGCCCAAGTAATCATGGAGAGGATGGGGTTGGAAATTACTAGACCATATAAGGATTTGTTTTCCTTTGATTCAAAAAGAGTTCAGTGCATTGGTTTAATAAAAGATGTTGTTGTTGGCCTTACACAAATCCCTTTCAAGAAAATGGTCATCGACATTGTGGTAGTATATATTCCACCTAATTTTGGCATGCAATTATCAAGGTCATGGGCAGCAAAGATCAAAGGTACAATGTAGACGGACCTAACATATGCCACTATTCCTATTTTTGGTGAGCAAAGGAGACTCTATAGAGAAAAAAGAATGGCTTACATGGTAAGTAGTAAAGACAAACCTCAAAAATTTCCAATTTATGCTCTTGATACTGAACTTGGATCTACTATTCTTTTCAATGAGTTGACTGATGAAGAAGAGGATGAAAAGAAGGCAGAAAATCAGCAAACTATAAATCAATAGATAGAAAATTAGCAAATCAGTGAGGAGAAGGCCGAACATTGGTGGTTGTTGCATTTTGATGGATCAATAGGAAGAGAGGGGGCAGGACCAGGGATTTGGATCACAAGTCCAGATGATGAAAGTGAGTTCTTTTCTTACAAACTGAATTTTGATTGCACAAATAACATGGCTGAGTATGAATCTTTAATTTTGGGCTTCGAAATTTTGAAAAGAATGGGTGCTCAAAATATTTCTGTTTGTGGAGATTCTGAATTAGTCATTAAACAAGTAGAAGGTGTGTATCAAACAAAGGATGTGAGAATGAGGGCATACAAAAATTTAGTCATGGACATGTTGGAAAATTTCCAAGAACATTCATTCATTGTTAAGACTAGGGATCAAAACTCATTTGATGACTCCCTAGCTATTTTTGCAAGTCTTTTCATCATTCCCATACATTCCACTGAAAAATATGAGGTTGAGGTTCGCCATAGACCAGTTATCCCTGATAACATTATCCATTGGCAAGTCTTTGAAGATGACCAGCAAGTAAAAAACTTTATTGAGCTGAAAGAAGAGTTTGAAAATACACAAGTAGATCAGCAAAACATGCTTGCTGGATCAAAGGGAAATTATGAAGTGTTACAGCTGAAGAATAACTCTATACACAAAGGCCTCATACCCCTTGAGAAGATTTTTTATCAAAATGATGTGTTCAAATCTCCAAGGATACAAGCTGATGATGAAGAAGTAGAGATTTGTAACCTTGGTACAGTAGCTATGCCAAAAATGATTAAGTTTTCAAAGTTTCTTTCAGTTGATATGAGACAAAAATATATTCAGATGATGAAAAGGTTTATAGACGTTTTTGCTTGGATTTATGTTGATTTGAAGAAGTATTATCCAACTATAATTCAACATACTATATCCATTAAAGAAAATGAAAATCCTTTCAAGCAACAGTTGAGGAGGATTAATCCACTTCTCATGCCCCTGATTGAGAAGGAAATCAAGAAACTCTTTGATGCAAAAATTATTTTTCCAATCAGATTCTCAAAGTGGCTTGCAAACTTGGTTCCAGTCAGAAAAAAGAGTGGAGAAATCAGAATATGCATTGACTTCAGAAACTTGAACAAAGCCTCTCTAAAGGACAACTACCCTCTCCCAAAGATGGACTAAATTTTGCAGAATATTCTTGGCTCATAAAGGATGTCTATGCTTGATGGTTTTTCAGGGTACAATCAGATACTTGTGCATCCAAAAGATCAGGAAAAAATAGCCTTTACCAAACCATGGGGCACATTCATGTATGCCAAGATGCCCTTTGGTCTGATGAATGCAGGAGCTACCTTTTAGAGAGCAATGGACATTTCTTTTGCTGAGGAGAAGGAAAATATGGTGGTTGTCTATCTAGATGACATAACAGTCTTCTCAAGGAGGGAAGAAGATCACTTGAAGCACCTAGAAAATATTCTTTTGAAATGTATAAGGTTTGGCATTTCTCTCAATCCCACTAAAAGAATTTTTCCTCTAACTTCAGGTAAATTAATTGGACATATTATTTCAAAATATGGGATTAAGATTGATCCAAACAGGGTCAATGCAATTCAGAAAGTGGATTTTCCAATAAGCAGAAAGGAGATTCAGTCTTTCCTTGGAAAGGTAAATTTTGTGAGGAGGTTTATTCCTAATTTTGCTAAGATTGTAAAAGACATAACAAAGATGCTGAATAAATGAGCTGATATCAAGTGGACAGTAGAAGAAAAGCACTCATTTGAGTAGATAAAAAAGGCACTCACCCAA
Source organism: Pinus albicaulis (assembly GCA_034641835.2). Classification (NCBI taxonomy): domain Eukaryota; kingdom Viridiplantae; phylum Streptophyta; class Pinopsida; order Pinales; family Pinaceae; genus Pinus; species Pinus albicaulis. The sequence goes on from CM076573.1 coordinate 13,721,550, forward strand.
GCACTAGTGTTCATCATCCCGGATTTCTCAAAATAATTTCTAGTTTTTACATTTGCATCAGAAAATACAATTGCTGGAGTTTGTTGCAGAAAGGAAAACAAGGTACTGAGCAGCCATTTTAATTTTTTATTAGGACATAAGCTAACTCAGAGCTGAAGTACAACATCTTAGAGAAGCAAGCTTATTCCTTGGTTAAGGCCATCAAAGATTTCATAATTTACATTCTGCATTCTCATATTATAGCTTTTGTTCCTAACGCTATTGTGAAATACATCCTAACTCAAGCTAATCCTGATGGTAAGAGGGGGAAATGGATTTCTAACTTGCTAGAATATGATATAGAGATCAAGCCCACAAAATTGGTCAAAGGAAAAGGCCTAGCAAAGCTGATGACACAGTCAAAATTTCACCATCTTGACATGAATTTAATTGCAGAAATTTCAGATGAAGAGGAAGAGTTGATCCCCATTGAAGAAAAGTACATCATTTCAGATTGGTACAAAGACAGTTTTTTTGTCACATGCTGAGTTGACAAAGTCCAAGGTGAGATTTGTGAAGTTAAAGTCATTGAGGTATTGCATCATTAACAAAAATCTGTATTAGAAGGATACTGATGGTATTTTGTTGAATTGTTGTTGGAAGAGGAAGCTGAAAATTTGATTGAGGAGTTTCACAAAGGAGATTGTGGAGGTCATCATTATTGAAAGGCTAAAAAAAACAAGATTCTCAGAGCAGGGTATTATTGGCCTACAATGTTTAAAGATGTCTACAAAAAGATTGTTGCCTGCCATGAATGCCAGATTGTTGATGGTAAGAAGAAGCTTGTACCTTTACCCTTGATGCCTATTTATGTTGAGGCACCATTTCAGCAGTGGGGGCTAGATTTTATTGGTGAGATTAATCCATCATATTTAGGTTAGCATCATTGGATTCTGAAAGCAACTGACTATTTCACCAAGTGGATTGAAGCAATCCCAACTAGGCAAGAAAATTATTCTGTTATCATTTCATTTTTGGAAAATAATATATTGTCTAGGTTTGGCTGCCCAATGAATATCATCATTCATAATGCACAAGAATTCAAATCTAAGAAGCTGATTAGTTTTTGTCATCAATACCATATTTCACTTGGGCATTCTAATGCATATTATCCACAAGGGAATGGTCTTACTGAATCTTCTAACAAGAGCATTGTGAGGATTATTAAGAAGGTGTTGCAGGAGAATAAGAATTCATGGCATTTGAAGCTGAAGTATGCGTTGTGGGTTGATAGAGTGTGTACAAAGAGGTCAATTGGAACTTCACCTTATGAGCTGGTTTATGGAGCTGAAGCCATTTTCCCTACATCCTTAGGAGTGCCTGTAATGAAGCCACTGCAAGGATTGGAGGAGGAGCCAAATGAAATTTACAGAAGGATCAATCAGTTGATAGATTTGCAAGAGAAGGGGGAGGAATTCTATAACAATAATCAACAATCTCAAAATAGAATCAAGAAGAAATTTGACAAGAAGGTCAAGGAAGAAAATTTTCAAATCCAAGATGTGGTTTTGAAGTGGGAGGCTAGGAATGAAGAGAAGGGGAAGAATGGTAAGTTTGAGAACATTTGGAAAGGTTCATTCGGAGTAGCTGCATTCCATGGGAGAAACACTTACATTTTGCAGGAAATGGATGGACAACCATGTGCTGGAGGGCCTATCAATGGCATGTTTTTGAAGCACTACTCCTCTTAAAATATGCTAATCATTTCATTCCATTGTATATATTCCATTTTATGTGTTTTTCTGCTAATAATGACAAGTTGATCATCAATATTGAGCCCAAGGTGAAGGCCATTAGAGTTTGAAGAAAAATCTTAGCAAGTCTCAAAGTTTTTTGTTTTTCAAGAAGATGGATAGTATCACTGGGACTACTGGTTCTTTGGTGTACCACTGGGACAGACCATCCCAAGTGGAGCCACTATTATCACCAAAAAAATGAAGCATCATTTAACAAAGTTATATATGTTCATGTGTCAAAGGTAGGGTTGTAGGATTAATTTTTTATATACTTGGTCAAGGAAAATTTTAAATTTATCTTATTTAAGCTTACCCTAAGGTCCAAACCTACTCACTTTCAAATCCCCTCATGTCACATCTCTCATAATTTTCTGACAGATTTCAATTCCTAATATTTTTGTACAGAAATAGTCGTTTTAGCCAAGAAACCATGGTTTTGTAGAAAAATACACTGAGAAATCTAATAATTTCATAGCGAAAACCTCCAGATTTACACTAAACACGCTACGAAAGTGTGGTTTCCTCTCTGTCTTGTCATATTAGTTGTTATGTGTTAGAATATCGTTGGGAAACAGTAAGTTAGATACCATTCAAGTCATTGAGGGATACAATCAAGGTACATGGTCAGGTCTGAAGTCATCATCACCATTTTAGGCATGTATTAATCATCATTGTGTTATGAGTGAACATCAAACTTCAAAATCTTTCCTAATTCAGTCATTTCTCATTCTTCATTTCTTCTTCGCATGATATTGAGCTCTAGAGAGCTATTGCATTGAGCCAAAGTTGTGGCTGGTGCTTTCAAAGGTTTACAGAGATCACTAATCAAGCGAGGCTAAAAAATATCAATCGAGGCCGAGAAGGCATTAAAGAAACCATGGTAGAAAAAAGAAGGACAAATAAGGGTGGAGAATGTCTAATCTGAACCATTAGATATGAATTTGATCAATGAAGACCCAACAACTGTAGAAGTCTTCAGAAGGACAGGTTGCTTACAGTTTTGTGAAAGACTACAAGGCTGCCATGTACAGGTTTCCAAAGAATTTTCTTTAAGCTTCAGTGGAATAACTACCAAAGTGGGGATGCTTAATCTTTCCATTACACCAGAGGTCATTGCAGCAGCAATAGAGATTCCAAGGGGACAGGAGAAGTGGTTCAAAGGGTTCAAGATCAACATGGAGCTGTGCAAATATTTTATGAAGCCTGAAAATAGTGAAATGGACCTTACTAATGCCATTCCAAGGAGCTGCATGAAGGATAACTACTCAAAGTTGTTGCTTATCATCCAAAATTATTTTACTTGTGAAGGAATATAACATAAAGTCTACTCATACCATTTCAAGCTACTCCTACACTTTACTAGTAAGATATCTCTTGATCTAACTTTCTATTTACATAGAAGTTTATCAAAAATGGCAGACAAGGTCCAAGAAAAATGAGTGAGACTTCATTGTTTCATCATGGTTTAATTAAACTATTGGTTTTAGATGAGCTCCAAAGACTAGGCAAAGACTGGTCTTCATTTTTGTTTGTTAGTGGTTTTGAGTTGGATGCTCTTACTCCTACAAGAACTCTAAACCTAGGAGAATCCCATCACCCTTAGTAGTAGAACAAAGTGAAGCATTAGTGACAGAACCAAGTGAACCAACAAGAGTAGAACCAAGCGAACCAATCATGATGGAAACAGCGCAATTGCATAGTTTTGATACACCCAATGTCCCACCAGCAAAACAAAAATCAAAAGTGGTCAAACCTACAAAACAAAAACAAGTTATGAGTAAATAAGGAACCAAAAGGATGACAAGGAGTCAAACAGTGGCCTTAGAAGACAAAGTAGTGGTTGTAGAAGACAGAGCAGTGGCTAAAGGAAATCTAGAAGACATATTACATGCCATTGACATAGAAGAGACTCCTATAGTCCAGGCTAGGGATATAGAGGAAGGTGGACAGAAACTAAAGAAAGCCAAATCTGCAAAGAAATTAGAATTTGAAGGAGAAGATGTAGGTTTTATGTTCCAAGCAAGAAAGCCCATGAAAATGCATGCTAGAAAGATATTAGAGAGCAGTAAAGAGGTTCATCCACCTACTAACAAAGTCTAGCCACCACAAGACATCATTAATCTTTAATCACATGTAGAGAAAGATACAATTAGAAAATCAAAGAAAGGAAAAGAGAAAGTAATGGAAAAAACAGAGTTTGAACTCCTTGAAGAACAATTGAAATTGGACAACCATGAAATTTCTATTATGAGAAAGAAGCATGGAAACACAATGTATAGAATGTTTAGTTTGAAAATATGAAGGAGATTTGGGAAGAGCAGGTTGAAAGTGTTTCCAAGACCCTAGATAATACACAACAGTTTATCAAATGGACCATGCCATTAAGGAAGGAGGTGAAACATGTCAAGAAATGAACTTGAATTTGAAATCTACTAATAGGAATTTGAAGGATCAAGTTAGAGACCTCCAGGAATAGCTTGAACTAATCCATGAGGAGTTGGATAAAAAAGGCCTTAAAAGGACAGTAGTTGAGGAGCCAATTGCTTAACTCATCATTAATGAGGAAGAAACTCCTCAAGAAACATAGAGTGAGTTGTTTTATGATTTTGAAGGCTAATGGCATGTTAGAAACAAGGTTTTTGCACTTAGAAGGTATATTTTTGAAGCTACACAAAATTATGGAATTTTCACTGTTTTCAGCAGTTTCGTAACGTTCCTGGGCTTGAAGAACAAGAAAACGCTACGAAAATACTGTAGGTTTCCTTTTGCATTTTGAATCAGTTTTGGGAGCTTACATGAGGTGAAAATGGTATGGAATATGTATTAAGGCATAATGAACATCATGCAGGAGAAAAGAATCAGAAATATTGATGTATTAAGGCATTTTCGTAATGCTATGAAAGTACGCTACGAAACTGTCATACTTTCGTAGCGTACTGTTTTGAAGCTATATGAGCAGATTTTTGTGCACTTTTGGACAGCTGGACACTTTCAAATTTTCAAGGGATCTTGTCATTAGTCATCCAAGACTTCAAGACCATGTGATGAAGCCAACTCACCATTCAAACTCCTTGTTGAAGATAAAGACTAGTGTTCCTAAAAAACAGGGTTTTTTTCCAGTTTTAGAGGAGTTCAATTAAGATGTCATGTAGTGATGAGTCCCATCACATATTATTCGAACATGTGAGGGAATAGTTTTCAAATATGTAATTGTTTTTAGGATATAAGGTTGTTTATGTAATAATGAACAATTTGAGTCATATTAGGAAAAGGACTGTCAAGCACGATAATTGTCATTTTATCATTAAATTAGATGTTTTATTGTTATGCAAGGTATCAGTAGGGTAAATTCAATGAGCTAGATAGGAGGCAGATCATCTCATCATGTAACAAGTCTATTAAAGGGCAAATCATCGAATTGTAAAGGGTTGGAGACTTTTTTGGAAAAACAACAGCTTTATGTAATTAACTGTTTTCAGTAATACAAAGACTTGTTTCTTGACCAACTTGAGATTCTGATTGAGTTTTTAGTGTATATCTTATCTATATTTTCTATGTGTACCATTTTCAATGGTTTTCATCTTTAATACTCAGAATTCATTCATGTAATTCTATGACTTCCTTTATAGATGAATTGACTATGTTATTTCATGTTTCATGTGTGCTTACCTTTGCTAAAAACTCTTACCTGCCTCAGCTTCCATGTCAAGTGAACTATCTACTAAATTATTGCTTTATTGACTCCATAGGCCCAATGTTTTCATACTGATGTTCTTTTAAACCTACACTTATCACAAGAAAATCATTTTCCAAGTAGAGTTAGTCATCTAGTTTATCATTATAAAATATCATTAACCCTTTTTTAGGGAGCCCTCTTAGACTGAAGATGTTAAGCATCAGTCACAAGTTGGTTTGAAACAGTTAGATAAATTTTTCTAGTTAGCAGCCCATCAGGTGAAATTTTGTGATAACAAGTAGAATTCTTCAGAAGCTCTGTTTTGTTTGGGAATATCATTTTATGTTTTCTTCCTTCAATTTTAGTTAATTCATGATGCATGCTCATTACAATCCTCTCCACTCTTTCAAACCCTACACTACACCGAAAAAACCCTAATCCCATCACTAAAACATTGCTACCTTTCTCCTATATATATTTTCAGTTGTAACCCTTTGATATATTTGACTTAGCTACCTAGTTTTCATCCCCGATCCAATATTAAAACCATCAATTTTTCAAAACCCTAGAGCTGACCTAACTAGTCTAAAATATACTCCTCAGCCATTCAAACCCTTTGGATGTGATCTCATAGAGATAACCCTCTTTGGTTTGGTAGGGCTAGCTACCAAACTGAAATCTTGGTTTGAGGTTACCTCCATTGACGCCCTTTCATCAGCGTTGGGACGTTGTGAAGGCTAACAACACCAAAAATTTCACAAAAACTGCTTCTTCTTAGTGAAAACTATAATTTATGAATATCAAGAAACATTCCCATTTTATTAGAGATTGATCCACATACCAACATGCTGGTTTTCAAGCTGATCCTTCTGTGATCATGTAAGCAAACTAATTTTCACAACCACAAGTAAAACCATTTTTTTTTGTGAATTTTTATTGATTTTGTTTTTATTTTTATAACATTTTTTTTTAATTATTTAATTATTGGAAAAGGAGAAATCAAAGTTGTAATAGGTTGGCATGGACACCTACCATCCTGAGTTCACATTGCTATTGTACTTGCTTCATAAAATATTCCATTGTGAGAGGCTAAAAATAAGCTTTAAGTCTATGTCCATTCACAAGGAATACTAATTTTCGTCCATCAATAGTTTTAACTTCTACTACCTCATTTTAAAAGACTTTAATCACCTCATAAGGTCCCATCTAGCGTGTGTGATATTTCCCTTTAAAATATTTAAATTTATAATCATAAAGGAGTACCCAATCACCTAGTTGGAATTGTTTCTTTTTTATCAACTTGTCATGCCATTTCTTGCGTTGTTGTTGCACTAACACATTATGTTGAACAACATCCTTATGAATCCATCCAACTCATTTAGCTGCAATAAACATTGTTAGATTGAATTCTTAATGCAAGTGTACGAAAAGAGATCACTTTAGCTTCACATGACAAACAACCCTAACAACAAATATGGTTGTCTAACTTGCTTAGATCTGCATTAGATAGTCGAAACAAATGCAAAAAAAACCTAGATTGATGCAGTAAAATTAGCTAAACAGTAAAATGAAATAAGAGTTTCTCCAAATATCCAATGGACAAGACAAGATATATAAATTTTTTTATATGTATTAACACCTTGGAAGGGAACAAAGAATGATCTTACCAGTCCCCCTCAGTGGGATGGGTTCTTGGCTATCCTCAATGCTTCAGATACATAATTTCTTTGGAATCTATGCTTCTGTGATCCATCATATAAATTGTAAAAAATATTTCGGTAATAATCACATGCAATGGAACATTGTCGACGTGTTTCGAACTAACCAGTGTGGTTCATCATCAGGACAAGGTGAAAGATCAGATCACGACATTAAGTTTAAATAGATGTAGAGATGGCTAAACTAGCCGTTAGGAAAACGAGTAGTTTGACTTTTTTTAAATTTATTTATTTATTTATCAATTTTTAAATATATATTATATTTTTTAATTAATAACGGCTAGTTTTATTTTTGTTATTAAAACATATTTATTCAATTAATTAATGGATTAATTAACTTATTAATTAATTATTTAATAAATATATATATATAAATTTCATATTTTATTTAGTTTATTTAATTATTTAATTATAAATTTTATTTATTTATTCAAGTGCGAGGTCCAAATAAAAAATCAACAATGACCTAAAAAAAAAAAGAGAAAAGAAAGAAAAGAATGAAGATAATAAAAAATAAAAATAAATTAAAAATTATAAAACACACACACATATATATCTCTCTCTCTCTCTCTCTCTCTCTCTCTCTCTCTCTCTCTCTCTCGATATATATATATATATATATATATATATATATATATAAAATAATGAAAATAAATAAAAAATATAGAAATAACAAATATAAGAGATAAAAATAAAATAAAATAAAATAAATAAAAAATTAAAGATAAATAGAAAAATAAAGGAACAATAAGTAGAGTAGGGAAAAAAAAAGGAAATCATGAATATAAGGTAGGTATCCAACACCTACTGATGATCCAACCATCATCTCTATTGAGATTAACGGGTCTTTTTTCAATTTCTAAGGCCTCTCTTAACTTCCGATGATGGAAATGGTCGATCCTAGCAATGACCTTAGCCTCTTCAATGCAGATATGATGGTTAGTATTTTCTGCATGTTCAACTAGGGCAGACGAGTAGGATCTTCCATGTTTAATGTTAGCAGCATGCTCACAAATCCTTTGATTTATAGACCAACCCGTTTCACCAATGTAGGGAGTCCTACAAGAACAAGGAATGATGTAGACACCTTTCCCATCCCTAGGGTCAATCGGATCCTTAACTTATTTGAGAGAGCTGTGAATCGTGTTAAGGAGCTTGAATGACGAAGACACCTTATGCTTCCTAAGGACCCTAGCAATTTTATCAGTGGTTCCCTGAATGAACAGAAGACACACACTGTTGGACCAATGACTAGGGTCTTTATTATTTTTAATAAAAGGACCTTTTTCTGCTTTGAGGAAAGCTTTAAGGCCTTGCGACCTACTATAACCATTTTTACAAAAGACGCTCAACAGCTGGGACTTTTCTCCCTCAAGGTGAGACTCATCAGATATCCTCAATGCCCTCGTGACTAAGGTGTTTAGGACACCTAATTTTTTAGCAAGGAAATGGTGTAAACTAGCATGAAGATATTGCTCAGTATGGGTTTTCTTTAGAACAACTTGATGGGAGAAAGTACCATCATCTTTTCTAGAGATAATAACATCAAGGAATGTGAGACTACCATCCACCTCATACTCCATGGTGAATTTTATGGAGCGCGATTGATCATTAAGATGAAGGAAAAAAGATCTAACATTTCTTTTCCATATGGCCACACGACACAAGTATCATCTACAAACCTTTTCCAAAGCTTTGGCTAGAAAAGAGTCGAGGAAAGAGCCTTAGATTCAAAGTCCTCCATAAATATATTAGCAACAATCGGGGAAAGGGGAGAACCCACGGCAACACCACATGTTTTCTCATAGAATTCTCCTTCAAAACTGAAGAAAGTGGAGGTTAAGCAGATCCTGACTAAATGGGCAGTATCTAGATCAGTAATGCGATTAATGACATCAATAGCCTCATTAATGGGGATATTGGTGTATAGAGAAACGACATCAAAACTGACAAGCCTATCCTCAAGAACCATTTTAACATCCTTCAACTCATTAATGAAAGAAGAATAATCTTTAACAAAGGAGTTTCAACGACCTACAAGAGGCTTAAGCTTATGGGCTAGATACTTGGCGAGAAGATAAGTCAGACCACCAATGGTATTAACAATGGGCCGAAGGGGGGCACCATCCTTATGGATTTTAGGAAGACCATAGATTCTTGGAGTAAGAGGGTTGCTTTCAATCAACTTCTTACTCAGAGAGCTCACCGAGTTACTTGATTTAATAGCCTCAGTGACAGCCCTTGAGAGATTTTTTAAGGGATTTTTAGCAAGTTTCTTGTAACTCCCACTATTCTCAAAATGATCTAACATTTTCAACCTATAATCCTCCTTATTAAGGACGACAACCGCACCACCTTTGTCAGCTTTAAGAACAACAATGTCCTTGTTATTATTTAAGGATTTTAGAGCCTCAAACTTGGGCTTGCTCAAGTTGCTCTTGGGGGGCTTGGCTTTCTTCAAGAGGACCGCACAATCTTGCCTAATGATATCCTTGGAGGAATTCGGCAAGTTCCTAATACCAAATTCTATGTCACAAATAATATCATGGATGGGGATATTCTTAGGGGCTAAGGCAAAATTAAAGCCTTTCTCTAAGAGACTATAAATAGACGGGTCAAAAGAAAAGCTAGAGAGATTGACCACCTTATTATTAGAGTTTTTATTAATGTTATTAATGGAATTACTATTTCTATTAATGGAATTACTATTTCTATTATTAAGTTTATCTTTATATTCAGAATTATTACTAACAATGTTCTCGACAAAATCATTATTTTTGTTATTATAATCATGTTTAGCATTATTACTATTTTTATTATTCTCAATATCAACATTCTTACTATTATTATCTCTAATAATATTATTTAATTGGTTATATGTCTTATTATTAAGCCATTTGTCATAGTCTTTTTTTATAGTTAAATAATTTTTATTAATGTTACCAAGATTCCTATTTATACTATTAGTCATATTACTATCTAAATTAGTTAAAATGCTACTACTAGAGTCATTACTATTCATATTAATTTTAATTTCATTATAGGAATCTATGTTAGGGTTTCTTAGGATATTAGATAAACTATACTGTCCATCAAAAGTGGATCAAAATAAAGGAAGAGACAAACCTGAATCACAAAGGCCACGGTGGAGGACAGTGGAACCAATGGGCTCACCAGATACCGAGTATCCACCCAAGTCATCGGCACTCAACGAACCCTCTAGTGGAGATGGAGACCCGATAGGGATAGGAAGCAAATCAGTATTCACAACTGCGCAATCGTCCAATCGGAAATCTGTAGAAGAATGCCGCAAAACTGAATGGGGAGATCCCACTAAAATGACATGTCCATCTATATTAGAGCCACCGAATGAGGGTTTAGCCAGTTGAAACGCAGGCTGCCCTGCCCTTACCGCTTCTCCTTGAACACTGACATCACTTGCCGTCGAGGAATAAGGCACAGATGGCTTAGCGACAGAAGGCCCGATCCTGGAATGAGAGGGAAGCCCTCTAATATCAGGATTCAAAGAAGAAGAGACATCCGCAATCCATGACTTGAGCGCTGAGATTTGGTCGGCATTGATCTTTCTAGCTGAACGAATCGAAACCTCATTCGAGTGAGAAGACCTCCTTGAAAGCTTTTGGAATTTTAATAAATTTTTCTCTTTCCATAAGGCTTCCCAACGAATGGATTTAATAGCCGAACGAGCATCAATTACTGTCCATACATCCGCTGGAATCGAATTGGACAGAGTGAGATGCCAAGACAGCAGCTTTCTTGATAAAAGATCAAGATTTCTTCTAACTTTGGAGATCTCACACCGAATAAGTGCAAGGCTGGCCTTTAAGAACACATTCTGGTTCTTAGAAAAATTGAGAGGATGATTAATTTTAGCAAAAGAAGGAACAATAGAAGCACCTCTACATATTTTTAGAAAGGTAAGATCTGATCTCAACTTAGATACCCGCAAATGTCCCCATTCGAAATGATGAATATTTGTCACCAAGGCCCTACCGAGCAGGGTTTCAATATTTTTGGAATCTATGCTTCTGTGATCCATCATATAAATTGTAAAAAATATTTCATTAATAATCACATGCAATGGAACATTTTCGATGCATTTCGAACCAACCAGTGTGGTTCATCATCAGGACTAGGTGAGAGATCAGATCAAGACATTAAGTTTAAATAGATGTAGAGATGGCTAAACTAGCCGTTAGGAAAAAGACTAGTTTGACTTTTTTTAAATTTATTTATTTATTTATCTATTTTTAAATATATATTATATTTTTTAATTAATAATGGCTAGTTTTATTTTTATTATTAAAATATTTTATTAATTTATTCAATTAATTAATGGATTAATTAACTTGTTAATTAATTATTTAATAAATATATATATAAATTTCATATTTTATTTAGTTGATTTAATTATTTAATTATAAATTTTATTTATTTATTCAAGTACGAGGTCCAAATAAAAAATCAACAATGACCTAAAAAAAAGAAAAAAAGAAAGAAAGAAGAATGAAGATAATAACAAATAAAAATAAATTAAAAATTATAAAACATCATATATAATAATGAAAAATAATAAAAAATATAAGAGATAAAAATAAAATAAAATAAATAAAAAATTAAAGATAAATAGAAAAATAAAGGAACAATAAGCAGGGTAGGAAAAAAAAGAAGGCAATCATGAATATAAGGCAGGTATCCGACACCTACTAATGATCCAGCCATCACCTCTATTGAGATTAACGGGTCTTTTTTCAATTTCTAAGGCCTCTCTTAACTTCTGATGATGGAAATGGTCGATCCTAGAAATGACCTTAGCCTCTTCGATGTAGATATGATGGTTAGTCTTTTCTGCATGTTCAGCTAGGGAAGACGAGTGGGATCTTCCATGTTTAATGTCAGCAACATGCTCACAAATCCTTTGATTTATAGACCCTAGTCATTGGTCCAACAGTGTGCGTCTTCCGTTCATTCAGGGAACCACTGATAAAATTGCTAGGGTCCTTAGGAAGCATAAGGTGTCTTCGTCATTCAAGCCCCTTAACAAGATTCACAGCTCTCTCAAATCGGTTAAGGATCCGATTGACCCTAGGGATGGGAAAGGTGTCTACATCATTCCTTGTTCTTGTGGGACTCCCTACATTGGTGAAACGAGTCGGTCTATAAATCAAAGGATTTGTGAGCATGATGCTGACATTAAACATGGAAGATCCTGCTCGTCTACCCTAGCTGAACATGCAGAAAAGACTAACCATCATATCTACATCGAAGAGCCTAAGTTCATTGCTAGGATCAACCATTTCCATCATCATAAGTTAAGAGAGGCCTTAGAAATTGAAAAAAGACCCGTTAATCTCAATAGAAATGATGGTTAGATCATCAACAGGTGTCGGATACCTGCCTTATATTCATGATTGCCTTTTTTTTTCCTACCCTGCTTATTGTTCCTTTATTTTTCTATTTATCTTTAATTTTTTATTTATTTTTATTTGTTATTATCTTCATTCTTTTCTTTTTCTTTTTTTTAGGTCATTGTTGATTTTTTATTTGGGCCTCGCACTTGAATAAATAAATAAAATTTATAATTAAATAATTAAATCAACTAAATAAAATATGAAATATATATATATATATATATATATCTATATATATTAATTAATTAATTAATTAAGTTAATTAATACATTAATTAATTGAATAAATTAATCAAATATTTTAATAATAAAAATAAAACTAGCCATTATTAATTAAAAAATATAATATATATTTAAAAATAGATAAATAAATAAATAAACTTAAAAAAAGTCAAACTAGTCGTTTTCCTAACAGCTAGTTTAGCCATCTCTACATCTATTTAAACTTAATGTCCTGATCTGATCTCTCCCTTAGTCCCGATGATGAACCACACTGGTTGGTTCAAAACGCGTCGACAATGTTCCATTGCATGTGATTATTACATAATTTCTCTCTCTCAATGGTGCAGAAAACCTAAGACATGTTGAACTCTATGCGAGCTCAAGAAGAAAAATAATAATAAAAAGTGATCAAAGTATGACAATGAAAAAGGATCAAAGTTCGACCATGATAAAAGGATCAAAGATAAATAATGAATGGAAAACCCTCCTATTTATAACAAAATATTGAGTTATCCTTGATAATGGTGCATAATAAAATATTATTAATCAAAATCTAGATCTAACTATTTGGAATATTTTATTATATTTTGTTGGAGGGAAAAGGAATTTAAATTGGTTAAATCACTTTATTTAGAAATAATAAACAAATAAATGATTTATTTATCATTTCAAGAATGGGGTTAAGGAATAATTTAACAAATAATGATTTATTTTATTATTCCTAAATGATTTAGTCAAAATTTAACAAGGAATATTAATTAAATAATGATTTAATTAATTATTCCTAGTGAATAATAAGATAAATAATGTGTGTAAAATAAATAAGATAAATAATGATTTATCTAATTATTTCTCATTAATTGGGTTAAATATGAGTAGGAATATTATTTAAACAGTGATTTAATTAATTATTACTAGAGGAAAATCAAATAAATAAGGATTTATTTAATTATTCATCATAGAGTTTCCTGTTTGAACCAGAAATAACTTAATAAAATATGGTTTATTAAATTATTTCTTATAGTGAGAGAAATTTTACTACTGTAAAATTGGTCTTACATGGTGTATCTCGATCCATCTAATTGTAGATGGTTAGATGAACAAAAATTGGTGTAACAGATTGTCCCCCAATGTGCGAGCATTAGGAGGTAATTGTATGACCGAAGTACGTTGTAAGAACACAATCAGTAGACACCGAAGGGGAGTTACAGAGAGAGAGATACATAGACAAAGTGAAGCGAGAGAGGAAAATAACCTGAGGGGCAAAGACCTACAAATGATATAAGTCTCCTTTAATGTTTGGGTACCTATTCTCGGTAAGGCAGGGAAGGCATACCTATGCCCGCTGAGATGACAAAGTACAAAGATTAATGTTGCGCCCAACAAAATGAGACTAAGCTATAAAGTACATGATATACTGGCATAAAATGGGTCAAACAAAAATATAATGGATCCCACATACATACTACACCTGGAAAAATATCTAGGACTGAATACAATAATACCTGAGTACATGAGATATAATAACAACCAAAGAAGCCTCAATAAACAAGAAAGGGCTCTGAAAATATGAATGGATCATCTAAGTGATACATGCACGCTATAGGTGTTGCAAGCGGTTGGGGCCGAATCCATAAAATCCCCAGAGCTGTATCTGAGGCTGTAGTATAAAATGAGGTCATTTGGGCATGTGTGGGGATACCGGAAGGGACACCCCCTCATGAGGTCTGAAACATCTCACACACACTTGGGAATCACTGGACCAATCTACTGGATCACCTAACTATCAAGTATATGAATCTCAATCATGTTGAAGTGGAGCAGATGAGAAAAAACTGAGTCAAAGGGAAATGAGGAGTCTGTTTGCCTGATCTGAGGTACTGGAAAAGAATGGAAGCTGGAACCAAGATACATCGCCGTCTAGACATGTCTTATCGAATGACTCTGTTGATGTCGATAGAAGGAGGCCCACCATAGGTGAGGCAATGAGGAATCCTCAACTAAGGTATGAGACATCATAGTAGAGCAACTAATGGACTGACACCAGGGATGATGATGGAATGGGGGATACTGAGTAGCAAACGAACGACTTCCCTTGTCAGAGCATAAAAAGCATGGATGACCCGGCAACGACTGACTTGACTCCTGAGGGGATGGGGAATAGTGGGACTGGAGGCCAAAATGGGCTACACGAGAGAGGGACAAGGCATGAATGGATGGAATACTATAACATGAGGCAAAGGGACTCAGGACAGACTCCATGAATGCGATGCTGACTCAACTTGGATGCTCTGATCAAGGGCGACTTGATGATGCTACCACACTGAGTAGGCCTAGTGGGGACCATAAAAACATGAGCAAAATATGGTTACTCATGATGAAAATTGACACACGCGTCAACAAGTATGAAGGCGAATTGGTGCCCAAATTATAAGTGGCGCAAGTGTATATATTCGATTTTGAGAGGTGACGAAGTGATCCTTCTTGGAAAAATTCTTTCGGATTAAGTATAAAATCACCAAAAACAAGAGTATACCCATTTTAGAGCTCGGTGAGAGCTTTCCAATGATGTTTATGGTTCATCAAACAGAGTTACAATTTGATCCCAATTGGTGAAAGAAAAATTAGGGTTTATCTTTTAATAGGGCGATTTCCCTCCAATTTGGTTCATTTTCTAGTGGAGCTGTGGTGAACGTGGAGAGGAGGAGAAGGCCCTAAATCTTGCGGCGTTCGTAGCAAACAAATCAACCGTTGGAATCGAGATCTGTCAGTTGCAGGTAGGTGGCCTAACCTTACTCTTTAGTTTTGGTGGCTTAGAATTTCAGATTAGGTTCCCAGAGCTCGGGAACAACACCCTACCCTTCCTCATGACCGACTCACACTTCCTAGGCTCTATTATGCAAGCTGGGTCATATATTTTAGAGGTAAAAACTATGACCTCGCAAGGACAGAGCTGGGAAAGTGTGAGCTGCCAAAAAATTTGGTTTTCTCCTGTTTTTGGCTGGGAACTAGGGCTTGATGTTTTTTATGCAATTTTTCTTCCTCTAATTGAAAATTTGTTGGGTTTGTGCAGGTATGGAAGAGTTAAAAATAAATTGGAGAGAGAAATATTTATATGCGCTTCATTCCAAGATCCAGGGGGATCAAGTGGTCAGAGGTGCACTAACGGGGTATGGGGTTCTCAAATTGGTTGATAACCCATTGATGAGGGCAGGGGAGCCCTTTCTATCCAAGATAGTGAGCTACTGGGATCCAGACCTGGAGGTATTTATAGTGCACAGACACATGATTAAGCTGACTATTCAGGATATCTATTTCCTGACTGGTCTCCCGCCACTAGGGGTGGTGGGAAATATCCAGCTAGTATTACCGCGGGGGAGAAATATATCTAAGTTTTTGGAATGCCATTGCCGAATAGATTTATGTTTCAAGGGCATGGTTATACTGACCGGAGATCTAGAGAGGCTAGACACTCGAGCTTTCGCCGCAACAGTACTTCGAATCCTGGGCAACCAGGCATCCTACCACATCACCGGAGGGCAGATTATGATGGTTGAGTGTGTACTGAGTGGGACCTACTATGGGTGGGCCCAGATCATGCGGACGTCATTGAAAAGACAATTGTCTCTATGAAGGTGACAAGTGAACCATGACTATTCTTTTGGTACAATGTTATGCCCGTTCTTCTTCGAGAATATCCCTACACTTCGACCTCATGTATAGATCGAGGATAGGGGCCCGCGAGAGCCCAATATGAACTATTGGGGGCAGCTATCGCAGAGAGGAGGAGGCGAGGGAGTCGAACGAGTGTTCTGACCTGAGTTCTTCACACATTGGGACGAGATGTCGTTGTATATTGATGACTATCCAGACAATGGGATGAAATATCAGAGGGACCCAGACTTGCCACTTTTTCCAAGCCGAGCAAGGAGACCAGATGGTGAGTGATAAGTTTTTATATTTTATGGTGCATTTAAAGTTTTATAATTATTTATGTGGTACTGATTCATTACTTTTGGTATGCATATATAGTATCGGTGAAACCGACCGGGTATATGGGACGACCCATAGCGCTAGGAGATGTAGAGTCTAGCACAACTAGAGGAGCTGATAGAGCGGATTTAGAGGCACTATTGGAGGATGTCTGCAGTATATGCGAGTAGTTGATGACCAGGGTATCAGAGCATGACTGACATGATCTAGACGACCGCTACATTGAGGCATGTGTCAGGCTACCCTTGGAGTGGTGAGGGGTCATGAGGTGCATGGCGATGACCGGGCTGGGTATGCAGGATCTGCGGGCTGCAAGAGCTGGACCATTGGATCGAGACCCTCCAGATAGTGATTAGATGTATTTAATGTTCCTTTTTCAGAAACATTGTCAATAGACAAAGAAAATCTATTCCAGAGATAGACTGCAGGGGCATTTACTAGATTTGTCACCTTTGAACAAAGGATGAGCTCTAGAGGCTACCTGGCCCACTAGCAGACTCTGTCTATAGAGTGATTTTCAAAGGACAATATCCCTAATAGGGAATACAACAAGATTGGGAATCTCTTAAGATAACCCCAACATTGCAGCTACAACAATAACAAATACATCAAATGGTAAATAGCAGTGAATCATAGACACATGAAATGCCGAAGAATAAAATGGTCATCATATTAAGACATAGCAACATAAAATATACATCATCTTGAGGAAATAATCACTCAAGAAAGGCACAGCAAGCCTCAAGAAATCTGTACATACAAATATGAAGAACATTGTTGAATATATCAAGCCCTAGGCCATGACTGCTCAGTTATAGGAGGAATTGCTGCATAAAATATGGGAATACCAAGATGTAGCAATAATAGGCTCAAATAAAGTGGTGGAGAAAGCTCTCAACCCCTGAAAATACATAACATCAATCCTCTAAAATGATTGGCTGAAATCTATACAAAAATGGCATTTTACAGAAATGCCAGAGTTACTGAGCAGTAGCAACTCAAGAGTTGGAAATGGATGGAGAAGGCTGAAATAGCTACTATAGATGAAGAGCCCTTCTCCAATGAAAATATGAAGTGAAAGGATGATCCTTTCACCCAAGACTTCCCCTCCAAAATCTGCTAATCCCTCACAACAAATATCCACCCATGAAAACGTTGTCTAAGAGAGGGACTGTGCTGCCTATGATGGAAAGTGGTTGGCCTGATGCCAAATATGATGGGATATTCTCTAGAACCACCTTTTCTGATCTCCCAATGAATAGAACATCTCTCCAGTGAAAAACAAGCTCTGGATGGTGTGTGGAATCCTCCCCGGCAACACCCATCAACATTGCACAATAACTGTTGCATAAACTGCGCTGATGTAGATGGCTAAAGCTATGGCCTGAATGCCTGAATATGGGGAATGTAGTGCAATCCTTCATGAGCTACTCAAGAAGGAGAGGAATTCCTAAACAGGACTCCCTCGTGCCCGAAGGCACTGCAGCTCTGCTGAACAGCAAGAGGTAGCAACAAGTCTCTAAGACTCAAATGTAAAATGATCAAAAGATAGTCTCAATGGCTGCCTTGCTCCTCTTTTAAACAATGAGCCTTCCCTCCATGGGCCCTACTTTGAATTAGGGTTTCCTCCCTCTAGAATCTTCCCTCCTACATTGTCCCACATAGTTCTTTCCAACTCATGCCAATGCAGTTTGACTTGGTCAACCTTGGCCAAGCATGTGTGCAATAAACCTCCTTTCACACATGGAGGTGTGAAATCCAGCTCCAATAAGATCCTCTTTCATACTTAGAGGATTTTTATTCTCTAATTAAGCAAATAATGGGTCCCCTACCCATTTTATTCATTTCCTACCAAAATTTAATGTT
Organism: Pinus albicaulis; assembly: GCA_034641835.2. Lineage (NCBI taxonomy): Eukaryota > Viridiplantae > Streptophyta > Pinopsida > Pinales > Pinaceae > Pinus > Pinus albicaulis. The sequence continues at coordinate 13,740,231 of CM076573.1, forward strand.
CCATAAAAATTTGGAACATTACAGTCCTCCCCTCTCAAAATATATCTTGCCCTCAAGCAATTGCAAGGATGAACTGAGTTTATTTCTTCCCTTCCTCTTGTAGCATCCTTATTTAATGATCTACTCAAGAAAAGGGATGCCATATCAACAATCAAGTCTCCAACTGTCCCTCCAACATATGCAATCTAGCCTTGGGGTGAACACTCCCAAAACAGCTATCATGTAGAAACAAGTATCCATGAAGGAAAAAGCGCTATCTAAGGGCCTCCTTGAGCCATTAGATCTGATATATAATGGGACTGATCATCCCTCATATGAATCTCTCATCCCCATGCCATCAATCATGAAAATAAGTTGCCTTTCAACAAGACAACTCATGGAAAAAGCACCCTCCACCTTGAGCTCCAAAAATGAAGGTGGGCTGAAATCTGATCATGGAAAGTGCTATAACTTGCCCCATGATGTCCTATCCCCCACTTATGACAATTTTGGAGTGTATTCTGATCCTAGGCTGCAAATATATTTCCCTCAAATGGAAAAAATGAAGAGTAATTCCCTAAGAATCTCTCCTCCATCAATGAAAAATCAACTGGCCAAAGACATGTCATCTATGATGAATATGACAAGATCACCATAGAATTCCCCCATGACATGTTTGATGTATGTTATACCATGTGTAGCAAGTGTAAACAATGCCTCATACGGTTATAATGCAACCTCATCCACTGCAGCTGCAGAAAATAACATGGCAAGCATTGCACAACAACAAATATCACATCTACTACTGAATAGTAAATAGATGAGTGAATCAGCAGCATAAGGTCAAACACCTACCCATATACATAAAATGGATAGATAAAATTACCAAGCCCATGGCTTACCCCACAATTAGGCAAATATGTGGCTATATCCATGCCTCCTCTCATGTTCCCTTTAGAACATGCACTGCAGAAAATGTGAGAGTTTTTCTCACTCAAAGACACATCCAACTCATGTGCCTTTCTCATAATCATGCTTCTTATAAAAATATGACCCATATCAGCAAGGAAGTCATGATCATAAATAAAATGAGGAAAATTCTGAAGGTTTCATGTGTTGTAAGAATGTACCAACAGTTTTCCCGGAAGTGACAGCGCAGTTTCCCAAACTGCTACTTCGAGAAATGATATGGCAAGTTGTTTTAAGCTCATGAATGACAATGTATATTCTTACATATGATAATGCATGGTGAGTGTTTGAATATGAATTATGAACATACATGGAAGGTAACACTTGCCCAAGGCCATATAAAATATGGTTGTCTCCATCACATAGTTTGGCCCAATTTTGCTCATGAAGCAACATGAAAAATCTGCCCCCTTGAAAACTCTGCACTGTATCATAATGATAAGAGTATGTAAATCAGCAAAGGTACACACAAGACTCTTACCATAGGCTGGAAGTGAGATGATATATGGATCTATGCATGTGATCCTCCTCCCAAATGACAACGTTGTGAGCTCATGCAAAAAGGCTCTTGCCCATGCCAATCTTTGTTCCTTGACATGCTCCTTGTCAAGAACAACTCTAGTGATGTTGCTGCAAATATGAAGCCTCTCCCAAGATGGAATTGCCTCAAAATAAATCCCATCTAAAGAGTGATCCCCTTGCACTATGAGAGTTCCCTCCTCTACTGCTGCAACACCATCAATCATATGAGAGAAAATCGGCTTGTGCTCTCTCCCATCAATGCCAAGCAACTCAAGTGCTTGCTGCCCCATTATGCTCACATCATATGACTCATGTGATGAAGGTATCATGACTGATATATATGTCATATCAGAAATATGTATCCCTTCTCCTTGCTGCCCAATGATGTATCTCTTCTCCATTCTTTTGGTACTCCTCCCATGAGGGCTACCATCCTCCCAAACCAATTTTTTCTCCTTGCATTTCATGAGAGTTTGAAATGCAGATCCTTGGATACCTCTTAGGAAAGGCCTCTATCCCATGACTATGTTGGACCTATGAATATCCAAATGTGATGGAGGTGATGTCTCCACTCCACCCATGTTCAACAGTGTTGTTGGTTCCTCCAATGATGTAGCAGCTGTCTCCTCCTCTGGTTCACAAATTGTTTCATGATTCTTCATGGATGTGTCATGGTTTACTTCATCCTCCAAAAGTTTACACTCCCACCTTGAAGGCTGAATGAAAATCATCAAATATGTATGAGAATGAGGGTTCTTCTCCTCCTTGAACCCTTTGCATAGCGCAGTGCAAACATGAGGCCCTAAAGTGGCCATGTGATTTGATCCTGGGACCTCCTCATATGAAATTCCACCATCCTTAAGATTATTTGCTGAAATAGAAAGTGGAATTTTACTCATACCTTGGTGGATCTTGGGACCTTCTTGTGTGGCTGCAATGGCTTTTCCTCCAATGGCTTCCTCATCCATAGATGTAGAAGGCTTCTCCTCCAAAGCTGTAGCAACATTGGTGCAATTCTCCTCCCATGGTGGAATGGCTTTCTCTTCCTTTGTCCTCCCTCAATCAAATATTTGGATCAACCCTTGAGAAAATTCTCCAAAATAACTCACCCTTGAATGGAACAAGGGTTTGAACCACCAAATAGAGGTTTTATCCTCCATGTGCAGTGCTTCCATCTCCACTGCTTCTTTCTCTGCCACTAGATGCAGCAATAAAATGCATCCAGCGTCTTCTCCCAAGCTCTATCTAAAGTAACCCCATCAAATGTAGACAATAGAAGCCTATTGCCTCTGATTTCTCCCTTTCCATAGGGCCTTCTTTCCTCCATCTACTGAATAGACTGTGAGAACATTGTAGCTCTCCTGAATGCTGCAGAATGGGGTTTATAGTCACCCAGGTACTTGCTTAAGATCTGGAAATCCAAGCATCTCCCGTGCTGGTCTTCAAGAGAACAGGAAGTGCATGGATCTTCCTCTTCTCCCATTTTCTTCTCCTCCTCCTCAGGGAGGCTCTTCTTTATTTCAAAAATATATGAGATCAGTCTCATATTCTTCATCATTATCCTCTAAAATCGAACTCACAGGCTATGCCAGTTCGATGCTCTAATACCACTGTAATGTTCCTTTTTTCAGAAACATTGTCAATCGACAAAGAAAATCTATTCCAAAGATAGAATGCAGGGGCATTTACTGGATTTGTCACCTTTGAACAAAGGATGAGCTCTAGAGTATAAATGGCCCACTAGCAAACTCTGTCTATAGAGTGATTGTCAAAGGAAAATATCCCCAATAGGGAATACAACAAGATTGGGAATCTCTTAAGATAACCCCAACATTGCAGCTACAACAATAACAAATACATCAAATGGTAAATATCAGTGAATCATAGACACATGAAATGCCGGAGAATACAATGGCCATAATATTAAGACATAGCAGCATAAAATATATATCATCTTGAGGAAATGATCACTCAAGAAAGGCACAACAAGCCTCAAGAAATCTATAGATACAAATATGAAGAACATTGATGAATATATCAAGCCCTAGGTCATGACTACGCAGTTATAGGAGGAACTACTGCATAAAATATGGGAATACAAATATGTAGCAATAATAGGCTCAAATAAAGTGGGGGAGCAAGCTCTCAACCCCTGAAAATACATAACATCAATCCTCTAAAAGGATTGGCTGAAATCTATACAAAAATGGCATTTTACAGAAATGACGGAGTTGCTGGGCAGCAGCAACTCAAGAGCTGGAAATGGATGGAGAAGGCTGAAATAGATGCTGTAGATGAAGAGCCCTTCTCCAATGAAAATCTGAAGTGAAAGGCTGATCCTTTCACCCAAGACTTCCCCTCCAAAATCTATTAATCCCTCACAATAAATATCCACCCATGAAAACGTTGTCTAAGAGAGGGACTGCGATGCGTCTGATGGAAAGTGGCTGGCCTGATGCCAAATATGATGGGATATGCTATAGAACCACCTTTTCTGATCTCCCAATGAATAGAACATATCTCCACTGAAAAAGAAGCTCCGGATGGTGTATGAAAACCTCCCCGGCAACACCCAACAACATTGCACAATAACTGCTGCAGAAACTGCGCTGAAGTAGATGGCTAAAGCTATGGCCTGAATGCCTGAATATGGGGAATGGAATTCAGTCCTTCATGAGCTACTCAAGAAGGAGAGGAATTCCTAAACAGGACTCCCTCGTGCCCGAAGGCACTGCAGCTCTGCTGAACAGCAAGAGGTAGCAACAAGTCTCTAAGACTCAAATGTAAAATGATCAAAAGATAGTGTCAATGGCTGCCTTTATCCTCTTTTAAACAATGAGCCTTACCTCCATGGGCCCTACTTCGAATTAGGGTTTCCTCCCTCTAGAATCTTCCCTCCTACATTGTCCCACATAGTGCTTTCCAACTCATGCCAACGCAGTTTGACTTGGTCAACCTTGGCCAAGCATGTGTGCAAAAAACCTCCTTTCACACATGGAGGTGTGAAATCTAGCTCCAATAATATCCTCTTTCATACTAAGAGGATTTTTATTCTCTAATTAAGAAAATAATGGGTCCCCTACCCATTTTATTCATCTCCTACCAAAATTTAATGTTCCATAAAAATTTGGAACATTACAATGTAGGGGCATGTGGTGCCCCTAGTTTTTATTTTTGTAACATGCTATGTGCATGTCGGATGTATTATAGTAGAGGAATCCAAAACATTTATAATTTTGTGGACACATATTATGGATATGCATATTTTATATATGATGAGTATATGGCTCACTGTTTGTTTATGATTATTTTCTTGTGTTAAATGCATGTGATAAGTGCCAATCTAGAATATTTTTTGCAATGCTATTTGCATAGTGATTTTTGGCTCTAGGTACATGACTAAAAGTAATGGTTTCAAATTCACACACTTAGAACTTCACTCGTAAATATATTTTAAGAAGGACATGGTTGTTCACACGATAGATGCCATTCAATTGCATAACAAGAAGTAGGGAATCTAAATGAACATGAAGATGAAGGATGTGATGATCAAGGGAATCGACTAACAAACCTATCACTGCATCATATTCGACCTAATTTTTGGTGGAAAATCCAATGCATACGCCATTGGAGAGGACTAACGAATGCATGGGGGTAAAAATGGCCAAGCTGCCGAGGCTAGATTCTGTGAGTAGCGACTTGCACTGTTGGCATAGCCGATATATGGTGTGGATGGTGGATCCATCATAAAGGCGCCATAAGAAAACAAATGAGATGATGAACAATGCAAGAAACATGAATTCAAGGTATAAATAAATCACACATCTCGACGAGGGATGCCATGGGTAAAATTTCTATGCCCTGCACACTTATTAAGGAGATGGTTGATAAATGGTGTGGGGAAGTTGTCTTTGGGGCAAGCTTCATTCAGGTCATGAAATTTCATACAGACACAGATAGTGCATGTTTTCTTTAGAATGAGAACCGGGTTAGAGACCCAAGTGGTGTATTCAATGGGATAGATAAAACTAGCCTGCTTGAGTTTATAGATTTCGGCTTTGATAGCCTCTCGTTTGGAAGGATTAATGGGTCTCAACTTCTGACGAACCTGATTGGCATTGGGCCATGTATCGATATGGTGTTTGAAAATGGTGGGGTCAAGTTCGGGCATCTCTAAAATGTTTTCTTCTATCCCTGGTTTATCAAAAATGTTAATTTTAATGGTAGGAGAGATATTGGTCATATTTCCTTCTTCGAAAGCATCGGGTGTAGGAATGGGATTTCTAAACCAATCGACCTCATCGGAGATGAATTCTTTAGACTCCACAACGTACTGGTCATGGGACTATTGTGGGAGGAAGTACGCATGGTGGTGAATATCATCCCAAGTAAAGTCAGGGGTGGTCATTGCTTCCACAATGTCTTCATCAGAATGAAATATGGGGGGACTGGTTGAAGAAATACCACATGACGTGGAGGTCTACCTGATGCATCATCATGAGAGATATGGTTCACATACACGTCTCTATTGAGAGTAGATGAAGAGCTAGTAGATGAAACATATACCGATGTTGAGCCCAAGGTGATCGTTGAAGGAGGTTCAGTCGAAACAAAAGGAAATGCCATGGAGGGATTTTCCGCTAAGGATCTCATGGATGATGACAGATAGAGGATAATGGCCAAAGGTCCCATCATATTGACATCAGGGGGATATCAAAATGTGTGAAGAAATGTCCTCTGATTCTGCAAAAGAATAACTCTCAAGTAGAGGAATAGAGGGTCCACTTCGAGCAGCCTCTATTTGGCAAACAAGCTCAAGGGTGTCGCGAAATTCGTCAAGATGGGGACAAAGGTGGGAATAGCAGCCATAAATATCAGACAAAGGACAAGGGTGATTCATGCACAACGATTTGAGTTTCTTCGCTGAATCGATTAAGGTAACATGGACCTTTTGGATATCGGATTCAAGAAACGCCTTGTTGAACACAGGTTTGAGACGAGGAAGTGTAAGAAACTTTTGGGTAGCATGCCCAAAAACATCACATAAAGCGCACGTAGGTGACCACTTCCGAGGCTTAGGAGGAGTAGGAGTTGTTTGGGCAGCCCTATCCTTAGGTTCCTTCTTTCTAGCTTTACCCCCCCTCACTAGATGCTTTCGCAAGAGGTGTAGCTTCCTGTTGAGGTGGCTCAGCCACTGAAGCGAAGGGAGGGGTCACAACGACTGGTTGGACTGGGGTCAAAGTGATATAAGGTTTGAGCTGACTAGGAAGAGTATCAGTTGGGGGATCAATGTGCCAGAATGGGATCCTCAGGGTCAAATCGGGAACGCTCAACATAGCCATAATAGGCACCAAAAAGAATCCAAAGGGGGGAGCTAGAAATGGTATCTGACCGAAAGGGTAATGGCCTGGCGAAATGGCTCCCAACTGGTAAAGGCTAGGGGGAACTGTTTCTAGTTGAAAGGGAGTGGAAGAGATACCATCAGAGGGATAATGTCCTTGAAAAGAAGGCCCAAAAGGCTCCATTGAGTGACCACTAGTAGGTTACATAGGTGTAGGCTTCTGGCTGGTTGAACTGGACCGCTTGTGGCTAGTCCGAGACGAATCCATCATGCAAAAATACAATGAGTTGTGGTTTATGACAAGAGGGGGGAGACCAGGGAATACGCCAAGCAAGGTGTAATCTTTAAAGTCTCCAGGTGAAACACTGGTGAAAGGTGTGACTGATTTCTTATCGGCCACCGAAGATATGATAAACTCAGGGGAGGTCTAAGACTTCGGTTCGTAATATGTCAACTGATCGATAGTGAAGATCTTTCCATTGCGAGGAAAGCACATCTTACTGTGAAATGCAGATGCGAAAACATACATCGCATAGGTATATATACAACCTAAGAGGATATTTTAATCCAAGGGGGCTTCAATGACTTCAATGTCAATACAAATAGTATTTTCCGCAAGAGTGACAGGAAAATTGTGATACATGCTAAGGGGTTGAGAAGGGTGCGGTACATGCCAAGGGTCTGAGAAGGGTGACCCTGATCCAGGTGGATATCGGTGGCCACCCACCTATTCCATTTGGACCAGCACCATCAATTCTTGCAGATTTTCACATTCAGCACAACTTACTATTTTTAGCAGGTTTTCGGGTCCTCCACTCTCGGAGCCGTTCTGGGGGCTTAATGATCCAGGTGGATATTGGTGGCCACCCACCTATTCCATTTGAACCCCCATCTTCATTTCTTTCAATTTTCAAGTTGCAACAAAACTTACTATTTTTAGCAGTTTTTCGGGTCTTGAACTTCCGGAGCCGTTTTGAGGCCCTAAACGACATTTTTTGGGAAAATAGAGATGCATGTTGCTCATTCAAAAATTGAAGTCCTCTGATAGATCTTTCTAAGGAGCTATTGAACGCGTCAAACGGAAATCGGGTGCCAAAGTTATGCCCCCGGGAAGTTGAACCACCAATTTACCCAAACGGGCGCCCACAGTTTTGGCGCCTCATCTCCTACGGCTAGGTTTTTGGACGTTTCAGATTCTACATTGTTTCTCAACAATAAATAGGCCCTCGAGCCTCATTGTAACACAGTTCAGAGGTCTGTAGCCATCACATCTCTTCTCAGAGATTCGCTACCAGCACCCTAGCTATTTTATTTCCATTATGCATGTAAGCGTATTTCTGTTATTTGATATTAATGAAATGAAGCATTATTTCCGCTGCATCTCTATGTTCATGGTTATTTCTGTATTCTGTTGCGTTCCTGCATAAAATCCGGATCAAACCCTCCCAAGTATGCAAGGTGATGGGGATGGGGCTAAGTCGGGTGATTTGAGAGTATTCCAAACAGAGGCGGACATCACGTAGGTGGATGTGCCCTCGTCAAAGATACATCGCGAGACATGGGCGTTACGAATCTTGACTGGTATTTGGAAGGAGACGGATGAAGGTAAGGGGGGTGTTTTGACTTGTCAACACCAAAGATGATCAAAAAATCATATAAAGGATCCACAATGCTTAGAGTGGATAATATAGCCTTACGTTGTGAAGGGCATGACTGGAGGACTTCCAGTGTTGACATGACAACAGAAGATTGTGCCAAATCATCTACTATGCTGTAAGTATGGGCGACATTGGCAGAAGGCGAATTTTGGCATAATGGCCCTTTGGGGACCTTGGGAATGACTTCTACTCGTGGCTAAGGGATTTTTAAAGGAGCATTGGGTGTTGAAATGGACTCTATGGAAACTTTGGTTTGGGACTCGGTTGGAGACAAAGCAAGTGGCTTGCCATATTGGCGCGACCGAGTTTGAAGGTTGACATCAACAGTATTAACCTCTTCAAAAATCATTATGAGAATCTGGTATTCAGGGGTACTAGAATGGGAAGGTTAAGGGGCAGCCTAACCTTTAGGGGGTTGGGCAGCCACATATCATTGCTAAGGGAAAGGATAGGTGAAAACAACTGGTTGAACTGGCGCAGTATTTGGAGGAGCTGAAGAAGTGGCTTGTTGTCCTCTAGATGCTGCTTGTGCTTCCCAAAATTGGTGCATCTGGGGTAAAAGGGGACAATCATGAGTATAATGGCCATGGACACCATAGCAAGAAAAAATCTTGTTCATATGAAGAGGTCTGATATGCTTGGGCTGATCGCCCTATTGTTGGTTGTTAGTGTTAAGTTGGTGTTACACAGCATTTTGTCACTGTCCCTGCAATCCCTATCTCGCCCATTGGAGGGTCATTTTTGTGACCAATAAGCAGTTTCATGCTTGGAAAAAAACATCAATCCATTCCTTTGCATGAGAGTAACATTTCTCTTGTTGAAAACACCCTAAGAAGGACTGTAAAAACCCTTGTTTTTTCCTTGGCGCAAGTAGACAGTTACACTCTTGCACCGAGCTAGAAAATTAACACTGAGCTCGCACTAATTGGCGCTCTGTCCCAGTTAAGCACCCATGCCAAGTTGTTTATGGAATGTTTTTTAAAAATAGAGGCAGAGGTTCTATCCCAACCACCTCGAGGATGATTCATTGGGAGTGGTTGAACTGAAACAACCGCAGACTCCCTCCTTTAGTTAGTAGTTTCCACCTCCCTTGGAACTCTCCTAAAGGGTAGTACTCCCTCCCACCTTTGTAGGGATCCCAACCTCCTCCTTTTCCTCTATAAAAGAAGCTATCTCTCTTAGTACAAACTAGCTGAATTGGTGAATAGCTGAACTTGGAGAGTTGATACTATAGTTGGATGACTAGAGAAGATAGATAGAAGTAATCGCGTTGAGGAGAGCTTGAATTCATGTCCTCATTCCATCTGAATCCCTCGACAGGTACTGAGACGCGCTTTGGCTGAACCCCGCTAGAGGAGACTGCGACGTCAAAGCATCAGTTGTACCTCTTCCTTCTACTTATATATACATGACTACTATTTGGTTCCACTATTGTGTTATGATGCTTGTGTAATGTGATAGCTTTAGCCCTCTTTGACTAGTTAATAGTTGTGAGTGAAACTATGATGTCGTATGTTGTTCTCGTTTCTTCTTACATGTGTAGGTATCCGGGCGTAATAGCAAACAGATTGTGATTTGCCAAGAAAGGAGCAAGAGGCTACTAATATTTTTTCAACAACGACAGCATTGGATTCCAGGTAGGTCGATCTCCCATGTCTTTCATTCATTCATTAACTTGTAAGCTACACTTTAGCATGTCCTTTTGTTTCTAGACCCACCCTAGGGCTAGAGGGATCGTCTCTGTCCGCAGAGAGGATTTACCTACGTAAAAAATTGGCGACTCTGCTGGGGATCAGTGTGATTTTGTTGTTCCTTCATGTTGGGTCAGTTTCAATTATTGATTTCATTTTCTGTCTTTTTCTGGTTTGTTTACTTAATTTCTATCCTATGTTCAGCTCCAAAGTGTCAAGGTTGGCCTCTGCTCATTAAGTTTTTTTTTTTCCTCTTTTTCCCATAGGTATCTAGCTTGGCGCAGTTTTTTTCTGAACAGTCATGCTGATTGGCACAGGTTGCTCTCTTTTCACTCGCGCCAACCCCTGTATGGCGCAGATTACAGCTTTACAGTCGCGCCAACACCTGTAGGTTTTGGTCTGACCTCCTTAATGAGTCTTTTGGTCAATTGTGCTTGCTTCTGGGTTATTTTCTGGGTGTAATCTAGCCTTTGGAATTGTGTTGACTACTGTAGACTTCTTTCTTTCAGTTGTTTGTCCATTTTCCTGTCATTTCATTTAAAGGCCTTAGGGTTTCTGAGTGTTCTTGTACACTGAGCCTTCTGTTTGAATGCAAGTCTATTTGATTGTTGTCAACCTTGTTTCATTTTGCGCCATTACACTGAGTTTTCCTCGATCCTTTTGAGTGTTTTGGTTGAATGGTATTTTCGTTTCATTGATTGATCTTTCCCCTTAGTGCTCCAGGCATCGATTACATTCCTTATGTTGGGTCGATTTGGGAAATTCTCTCTATTTGATCGAAAGTTTTTTGCATTAGCTTAAATGTTTTGTGTTTGTTTCGCTTTGGTTAAATCATTCAATTTTAAATCCCTCCATTTGCAAAACTTAAATTAGTGTTTATTTTGTTTTCCATTTGAATTAGTGCATTGTGTGCTTTTTTCATTGAAAAAATTTATAAAAAAAAATTGCATTCTTTTGTTGCATCAAAATTGAAACATTCCTTTGCATAACTAGCCTTTGTCATCTAGGAAGGAATTTCGTTTTCAATTTGTTTCATTAGAGGCGTTATAAGTTTCTTCGTATACTTTCTTTGTTTGTTTTTGTTTGAAATATTTTTGTCCTTCTTATAACTAGCATTCATCGAACTGAAATGATGTTCATTTTCATATAGTTTGCATTTAGGAAGTTGAGCTCCAAATTCATTAGGGCCTGGAAATTGAAACCTAATTCAAGATTAACTTTAAAATTTACTCAATGAACCTAAGGCAACATTGAAACCTAACACAATATTTCTAGTGGTCTAGGCTAGAGACGTGTTCTAGCGTCTTAAAACCTAGTAGCTTTCACCTGATTGGCTTCAAACAACGCTAGTACGGACTTGTGCTCCCCATACCATTGCATATATAAAGGGATACCCCTCTAGGTTGTAATCCTTTTATCCATAGGAAGCTGAGTCTGCTGCCTTGTAACCGTGATACACCAAACACAGCATTTGACGAGACTACCTACACATACGCCAAGTCCTTGGTCATTTCTGTTTCATTTGATCACTAAGGTGTATATGGCAGTTCAAGGAAACCTGGTACACCCTCTTGCTTAGAATTCCTGAGAATTCATTTCGGTCTTTTCGTGAGTCTTTAAACAAGAGAAGAGGGAGCACTTGTCCTTTCACGCTCGTTTCAAATTGATATTTTTCCTGTTTCTTGACTCTTAAAACATGAAACAGTGAATTTTGGTTTCAGTGTTATAAAATTAATCACCTACGATCACATGCCTATTAAAAGTTTCGTACTTGGCCTGATTTATTTATTTGGTTTTTTTTTGGCACCTTAGATTGGTTATCTGTTTTCCTTCCTATTTTGATATACAGTCAAAGTGGTGGAACATCCAGTTTCATCGTCCTCATTGCCTCTTAGTGGTGATTCTTTTCTGGACGTTTCTTTTGAAACCCCTCAATCCACTAGGTCTGTTAAGTTCTCGTAGCCTATTCTTCTGTCTGTCCAACTCCTTGCTACTCAATCTCCACTTGACGAGCCAATTGAATTCAATTGGCCTCCTTCAAGTGCTTGGTCTGGTTTTGGGGAAGAAGGAGAATTTCCTCCTCTTATGTTACGATCGCCCTTTGTTGCTGCTACGATACCTCCTAGTCCCCGTAGTCTTTTCAAAGATCTTACGTTGGACTCAGATATGGATTCCTCCAGTCCTGTTGGCAGTGAAGGAATTCTTGTTTCCATAGCAGAATATCAACTCTTTCCTGAAGATCTCTCTCATGCCTCCATCCAATCTTCACCACCGTCGGTCTCACTTCCACTTGAATATAGATCCTTGAGTTAGATCATATCTGGCGTTGCCTCCATTGCACAATCTAGTACAGTAACTCCTCCTCAGAGTTCGGTCCTACCTTCGTTAGGGCTATCACCTTTGACCCTTGGTTCGTCAGTTACTGTCACATATGTTCCAGTTCAACCAACGATTTGTGTGGCTTCTAGTTTAGTTTCCACTCCTCCTGTGAATCCTTGCGGTCTTAATTTTGAATAATATATGTTGGTTGTTCAGCAGCAGAGTTCTCAGGATTCTCAGCAGTCTCAGGCTCGTGGTAATCCTTGATTCCATCACTATGATTCTGTTGGTAATCCCATATATATCTATCTGCACCATTATGATGTGTATGGAAATATGGTCTATTTGCCTCCTATTTATTGATCCTTATTAGGCTGTTTATGATCCTTATCAGACTGTTACTCATTTGGGACCTACTCTTCCTACGCAACCCTCTGGCTTCCAAGGACAACCCTCATCGGAACAACCTTTAGCTCAATAGGGCCTTGCTTCAGGTCCATAGGGACAAGCATACAGTCCACAAGGCCAAGCTTCACAAGGTTAGCCTTTGGCCCAACATGGAAAACCCTCCGGTCTTTCGGGTCAACCTTTGAATCAACCACGATCATCTTTTGGTCCTAGGGGAAAAATTTTCTGTCACAGGGACAACCTATTGCACCTCAATCATAGCCGCACATTCAGTATGGCCCAAATATTGTGCAAACAGGGCAACCCTTTTGTCCTTCTCTGGGTCAACCTGGTTATCAGGGACAACTTGGTCCATTGCAACCATCAGGCCAACCTTTCCCACAAGGATAACCTGTTGTTCCCCAAAAAAAGTTACAACAGCTAGTTCAACCAGCTTAGCAGCCGTTTCAACCTACCCACCAACAGATCCCTTCGTTTCCGCAGCCGGTTCTACCTGTTCACCCTACTCAGTAGCCTGCTCAACTTGCTTCGCAAGGTCAACCTGTTCAACCACAGGGTGCTTACTACCCTCAAGTTTCATATCAACCGGTATATAGCACGCCTCAGATTCCTTACCCTCAAAATCCACCTTTATATCATCAACCTCAAAGCCATGCTTACATTCCACAGCATAATCCTTATACTACGCAGCACGGACCTCCATGGTCTACTTCGACTCCATATCCTAGTCCTCAACCCTAGTATCAACTGAATTATCCTGCTTCTAATCCCTATGATCCAAATCTTTCGGGACAGAATGTATGGGGATAGAATCCCGCTCGGAATGGGTGGAATGTACACACAGGTCCTTATCAAAGACCTCCGATGAATTTTAATACTCAATTACCATTTCTTGCTATGTTGGAATTACCTGATGTGTCAAAATTGACAAATGATCCTATTCTCCATAATCCGTATTGCCCTTTGTTACACAACATTTTGTCACTGTCCCTGCAATCCCCAACTCGCACATTGGAGGGTCAGTTTTGTGACTAATACACAGTTTCATGCTTTGAAAATACCATCCTTGCATCCCTTTTGATGAAAATAACATTCTTCTTGTTGACATTTCCCTAAGAAGAGCTGTGAAAATCCCTATTTTTTCCTTGGCGCGTGTAGCCCATTACATCCTCGCACCGACCTAGAAATTTAACATAAAGCCAATACCACTTGGCGCTCTGTGCCAGTTAGACACCCGCGCCAAGCTGTTTATGGAATTTAAAAAAAAAATAGAGGCGGAGGTTCCATTCCAACCACCTCGGGGATGAGTCATTGGGACTGGTTGAACTGAAACAACCACGGACTCCTTCCTTTAGTTGGTAGTTTCCATATCCCTTGGAACTCTTCTAAAGGATAGGACTCCCTCCCACCTTTGTAGGGATCCCAACCTCCTCTTTTCCATCTATATAAGAAACTATCTCCTTTAGTAGAAGCTAGCTGAACTCATTATAGAAAAATGGTTGAATAACTTAACTAGAGAATTATACTATAGCTAAGCTGCTAGAGGAGATAGAGTAAGAAAGATAGTGTTGAGAGACCTCGAGTCGATGACTTCTAAGAGAGCTTCAGTCCAAATTCCCTAACCAATAGTTGAGACGTGTTTCTTCTGAACCCCGCTGGAGGAGATGACGACGTCAAAGCATCGGTTGTACTATTCCTTCTACTCATTAATATACATGACTATTGTTTGGTTACACTATTGTGTTATGATGTTTATTCAATATGATATGTTTAGCCCTCTTTGATTGGCTAATAGTTGTGAGTGAAACTACACTGTTATATGTTGTTATTGTTCATTGTCTTATGTATAGGTATCTGGGCGTGACAGTGAACGGATCGTGACTTGTCAAGGCAGGAGCGAGAGACCACTACTCTTTCTACAACATCGACAACATTGGATTCAAGTTAAGTCAATCTACCATGTCTTTTGTTCATTCATTAACTAGGAAGCAACACTTTAGCGTGTCCTTTTTTCACTAGACCCACCCTAGGGCTAGAGGGATCGTCTTTGTCCGTAGAGAGGATTTACCTTCATAAAAAATTGGCGATAGGTTTCCATATTTGTCCATAGGTTTCCATCTTGGCGCGTTTTTTGTCTTGACATTCATGTTGATTGGCGCATGTTTCTCTTTTAGCACTCGCTCCAACCTCTATATGGCGTGGATTATAGTCTTATAGTCGCGCCCATCCCTGTAGGTTTTGGATTGATCCCCCTAATGCATTTTTTGTTCATTTGTTCTTGCCTTTGAGTTATTTTTGAGTGTGTTTAAGCCTTTGGACACTGTGTAGACTACTGTAGACTTGTTTCCCTCAGTAATTTTTCCATTTTCCTATCGGTGTCAGTTAAGACCTTAGGGTTTTTAGGTGTTCTTGCACACTGAGCCTTCTGTTCGAGAACAAGTCTCTTTGATTGTTGTTAGTCTCATTTTGGGTTTTTAAACTGAGTTTTCTTGATCCTTTTGTTTTGTTGATTGAATGATCTTTTCGTTTTTTCGATTAGTCTTTCTTCTTCAACACTTTGAGTATCGATTGCTTTTCTTGTTTGGATCGTTTTTAAAACACTCTTTCTCGTTTGAAATTTTGCTCCATTAGCTTGCATGTTTTTGTGTCTATTTCACTTTGGTTGAGTCATTCAATTTCAAAACCTTACATTTGCAAAACTCACACTAGTGTTTATTTTTTTTTCCGTTGAATTAGTACAATGTGTGCTTCATTTCATTGAAAAAATAAAAAAATATCTTTGCATTCTTTTGTTGCATTGAAAATGAAACGATCCTTTACATAACTAGCATTTGTCAATCTAGGAAGGAAATTTGTTTTCGATTGATTGCATTAAGGGCATTAGAAAGTTTCTTCACATGTTTTCTTTGTTTGTTTGTTTGAAAGATTTCTATCCTTCTTATAGCTAGCATTCATCGAATTGAAATGATATTCATTTGCATATAGCTTTCATTTAGGAAGTTGAGCTCCACATTCGATAGGGCCTACAATTGAAACATAATTCAAGATTAACTTTAAAATTTACTCAATGAACCTAAGGCAACATTGGAACCTAACGAAACATTTATAGTGGTCTAGGCTAGAGACGTGTTCCGACGTCTTAAAACCTAGTAGTTGTCTCTCGCCTCTTGGCTTCAGACAGCACTAGTATGGACTTGTGCTCCCCGTACCGTCGCGTATATAAAGGGAGACTCCTCTAGGTTGCAATCCTTTATCCATAGGAAGCCAATTTTTCCACCTTGTAACCGTGATACACCCAACACAGCATTCGGGGAGACTACATGCACACACGTCGAGTCCTTGGTCATTTCTGTTTCATTTGATCACCAGGGTGTATATGGCAGTTCACGAAAACCTGGTATACCCTCTTTCTTAGAATACCTGAGTAGTAGTTTCGATATTTTCGTGACTCTTTAAATAAGTAAAATATCATCGAGCACTTGTCCTTTCACACTCGTTTCAAATTGAAAGTGACTAGAGTCATATTTTGTCTGCTTCTTGACTCTTAAAACATGAAACAACATATTTTGGTTTCATTGTTATAAAATTAGTCACCTACAATTACACACCAATTAAAGTTTGTTACTTGGCTTGATTGATTTCCTTGGTTCTTTATTTTTTCACTTTCGATTGGTTATCTCTTTTCCTTCCTGTTCTAATCTACAGTCAAAGTGGTGGAACCTCCATTTTCGTCGTCTTCACTGCCTCCTAGTGGTAGTTCTTTTCTGGACGCTTCTTTCGAAACCCCTCAATCCACTACGTATACTAATTTCTCACAGCCTATTCTTCCATCTATCTACTACTCGATCTCCACTTGATGAACCAGTTGAATTCAATTAACCTCCTTCAAGTGCTTGGTCCAGTTTTGGGGATGAAGGGGAATTTCCTCCTCTTACATCTGGATCGCCTTTTTTTGTTGCTGCAGTACCTCCTAGTCCCCGTAGTCTTTTCAAAGATCTTACAGGAGACTCGGATATGGATTCCTCCAGTTCTATTGGTAGTGAAGGAATGCCTGTATCCACAACAGAATATCAACTCTTTCCTGAAGATCTTTCTCATGCCTCTGTCCAATCTTCTTCGCCTTCAGTGTCACTTATGGCTGGCTATAGGTCTCTGAGTTGTTGGGTGTGGAGCCTGATTATCTTGTTTACTTTGTATCACAGCATTGGACCCTTTTACCTTAAAAGGGGTGGCAACACCACCCATAATTAATCACTGCCATGGGGGGTCTAGGGGAGGGCGACAGCGCTTTTCGGAGCCCCCCCCTGGCGGGGGCTTTTGGGGGCAGCACCCCCGAAGCTAAAAACAGATGTTAAATTTCCTTGTAAAAGTATAGTAATTTCTAGTCAATCTGGGCCGTTCATTAGGCAAATGATCTGAAGATAGAAGTTATGTTTAGATTAGAGTTTTTTTTCCCTAGAAGGCAACCCCTCACTTTTATGAGGGCATTGTATTACGGCTGTGGATTGTATGTGTATTCTCGGAGCGAGAAACAGAGAGGGAGATTGTGAGAGAGAATAGAGGATATTACAGCGGATCTGCTGTAGGTTTTGTCTCTTCATTTTTTTCTGGATAATAGAAAGGAAGGACTGGCTGTTCGGGGTGGACGTAGCCCAAACTGGGTGAACCACGTATATCTATGTCTCTCTAGTTTTATGTGTTTTGTGTGCTTTTATTTTCCGCATATTTTATGTGTTGCATTGCTCTGTAATATTTAATTTTCTAACAACTGGTATCGGAGCCGAAGGTTTATTTGGCTGATAAACTCACAGGAAACAAGGGTTCTTGGTTCAAGTGGGAGCAATGGCGGAAGATGGTAAGTTTAGGGTCAAGAAATTTAACGGCCAAAAATTTCCGCTGTGGAAGATGCAGATGGAAGATTATCTGTATTAGAAAGATCTGTACCTACCATTGAGCGGAAAAACAAAGAAACCGGCGGCCATGACAGACGCGGAATGGAACATTCTCGATAGAAAGGCACTCGGAACAGTACGGTTGTGCCTTGCGACGTCAGTCGCCTTCAATATTTCGAAGGAAACAACAACAGAGGGTTTGATGCAGACGTTGGAGAAACTATATGAAAAACCCTCGGCCTCAAACAAGGTTTTTCTTGTGAAACGACTATTTAATATGAAGATATCAGAAGGTGGATCTGTTGCAGACCATTTAAATGAATTTAATACAGTTACCAGTCAGTTAAGTTCTGTAGGGGTAAACTTTGATGATGAAGTTAGAGCTATATTATTCCTGTGCTCATTACCAGAAAGCTGGAATGGTTTAGTTATGGCCATTAGTAACTCTGTCTCTGGATCTAGTACTTTAAAGTTTGATGATGTTGTGGGTGCTATCCTTAGCGAGGAAATGTGACGGAAAAGCTCCGGTGAAACATCGGGTAATGCTTTGGGTGCAGAGTCTAGGGGAAGAAGAATGGAAAGAAGAAAGAGCTCGGGATATCATAATAAATCAAGGAAAGGCAGATCCAAGTCTAGATCGGGGATAGTGTGCTGGAATTTCGGAAAGAAAGAACACCTAAAGAAAGACTGTAGATCTCGGAAGGGAAAAGAAGGAGACACACAGCAAGAAAACAATCATGAAGCAAATGTGACAGGTGATGTGTTACAATATGCTTTGATTCTTTCTTTCGAAAATGTTACTGATTCTTGGGTTGTAGATTCAGGGGCTTCATTCCATGCCACACCTAATAAGAAATATTTTCATGACTATGTTCAAGGAGATTTTGGACAAGTTCGTTTGGGTGATGATAAACCCTGTAAAATTGTTGGAATGGATAAATTTCTTGTAAAACAACAAAATGGAAACCAATGCCTACTAAATGAGGTAAGGCATGTTCCAGATCTGAAGAAAATTCTGATTTCAACAGGGTAGTTAGGCAGTGAAGGTTGTGTGACAACTTTCACAAATAAAACTTGGAAGGTCACCAAAGGAGCGCTGGTAATAGAAAAAGGTGAAAAGGTTGGTACATTGTATTTATGCAATGGTATTTCTAACTCTATTAATGCTTTAACTTCCAAAGGAGTAGATGTAGAATTATGGCATCATAGGCTCGAACACATGAGTGAGAAGGGAATGAATATTCTTCACTCAAGAAATTTGCTGCCAGGTTTGAAGAATGTTGATTTGGATTTCTGTGAGAATTGCATTTATGGAAAACAAAAGAGAGTCACATTTCTCAGAGTTGGGAAAGAAAAGAAGAGCGAAAAATTGGAGCTTGTGCATACAGATGTATGGGGACCTGCTCAGGTATCATCTCTCGGTGGCTCTCGTTATTATGTTACTTTTATTGATGATGCAACTAGAAAAACATGGATTTATTGTATTCAGAATAAATCTGATGTATTTGATACTTTCAAGAAATGGAAAGCTTTGGTTGAGATTGAGACAGGAAAGAAGTTGAAGAGTCTCAGATCATAAAATGGAGGTGAATATTGCAGCAAAGAGTTTGATAGGTACTGTTCAGAGCATGGAATTCGCAGAGAGAAGACAGTTCCAAGAACACCACAAGAAAATGGTGTGTCAGAAAGGATGAACATAACAATCATGGAGCGTGCAAGGTGCATGAGATTGCATGCAGGATTGCCTTTACAATTTTGGGCAGATGCTGTAGATACTGCTGTTTATCTAATAAACAGAGGGCCTTCAAGTTCCTTGGATGGTGGTATTCCAGAGGAAGCATGGACAACCAAAAAGGTAAACTACTCCTTTTTAAAGCCTTTTGGTTGTGAGGCCTTTGTCCATATTAATAAATAAAACAGAACAAAGCTTGAGGCAAAATCAAAGAAATGTACCTTTATTGGATATGGTGCTAATGATTTTGGTTATCGCTTATATGATTATGAAAATCACAAAATCATTAGGAGCAGAGATGTAATATTCAATGAAAATTTCTTATATAAGAATCAGTTGCAGGAAAAGAAACAAGAAAAAGAAAGCAAGGAATACACGGTTCTTGATGAGATAACTAAAAAAGTAAAGGTGCCTGAAAATAATAATAATCAACAACCACAATAGCAGCAACCACCACAACAGCAACAGGCACCTCAAACACCTGAAAGTGGTGTTAGAAGATCTACCAGGATAAGTAGACCCCCTAAACAATACTCTCCTTCATTATATTATTTATTGCTGACTGATTCTGGTGAACCTGAATGTTATGAAGAAGCAATGCAGGTTGAAAGTAGGAAGAAGTGGGAGCTATCCATGGAAGAAGAGATGGACTCCTTAATGCATAACCAGACTTGGGACTTAGTCAAGTTTCCTGCAGGTAAAACTACATTGCAGAATAAATGGGTTTACAGGCTGAAGGAAGAAGATGGAGGAAAACAGAGGTACAAAGCTAGACTTGTGGTGAAGGGGTTTGCACAGAAGAAAGGTATTGATTTTGATGAAATATTTTCTCCCGTTGTTAAGATGAATTCAATCAGAACTATCTTAAGTCTTGTAGCAGTGGAAGATTTACATCTTGAACAGTTAGATGTAAAGACAACATTTCTCCATGGAGATTTGGAGGAAGAGATATACATGCAACAACCAAAAGGATATGAGGTAAAAGGGAAAGAAAAATTGGTGTGCAGGTTAAAGAAGAGCTTGTATGGCTTAAAACAGGCTCCAAGGCAGTGGTATCTAAAATTTGACAAGTTTATGTCTAAACAAGGTTATACTAGATGTCACTCTGATCATTGTGTTTATCTAAAAAGGCAAAATGATGGCAACTATATTATATTGTTATTGTATGTAGATGACATGCTTGTTGCAGGATCTAACATGCAGGAAATAAATGTGCTCAAAAGAAAATTGGTAAATTCATTTGCAATGAAGGATTTGGGAGCTGCAAAACAAATCCTTGGTATGAGGATAACTAGAGACAGGAAAAATCGCAAATTAACACTGTCTCAGAATGAGTACATAGAAAAGGTGTTGAAAAGATTTAATATGCAGAATGAAAAACCAGTTAGTACACCTTTTGCTAGCCATTTCAAACTTAGTAAGGAGATGTGCCCTAAGACCCAAGAAGACATGGATTATATGTCTAAAGTTCCATATGCATCAACTGTTGTAAGCTTAATGTATGCAATGGTCTGCACAAGGCCTGATATTGCACATGCAGTGGGAGTTGTAAGCAGGTACATGAATAATCCAGGAAAAGAACATTGGATGGCAGTAAAATGGATTCTCAGATATTTGAGAGGTACCACAAATCAAGCATTATGCTTTGGTGGTTCAAACATTGCTCTACAGGGATATGTTGATGCAAATATGGCAGGTGACAGAGATAAAAGGAGGAGCACTACAGGATATGTATTCACTGTAGGTGGAACAGCTGTTAGTTGGGTTTCAAAAATCCAAAGTGTTGTTGCACTTTCAACAACAAAAGCAGAGTATGTTGCTGCTAGAGAGGCTAGTAAAGAAATGATTTGGTTACAAAGGTTTATGGGTTAATTGGGTAAGAAGCATGATATGGGCACGCTATACAGTGATAGCCAAAGTGCCATTCATCTTGAAAATAACTCAGCATTTCATTCCAGGACTAAACACATACATCTCAAGTACCATTTCATACGGCCAGTATTAGAAGATGGAGAGTTGAAGCTCGAAAAGATACACACTAGCCAGAATTCTACAGATATGCTAACAAAATTTGTAACTAGGGAGAAATTGAGAATGTGCTCAATTTCAATTGGTCTTCAAGGATGACGATGAATATGAGGAACAACCAGGTCCAAAGAGGAGTCATTGTCTAGCAAATGAAGCAGCGGTGGAGTTGCTACAATCAGTCTCCAAGTGGGAGATTGTTGGGTGTGGAGCCTGATTATCTTGTTTACTTTGTATCACAGCATTGGACCCCTGTACCTTAAAAGGGGCGGCAATGCCGCCCATAATTAATCGCCGCCGTGGGGGGTCCAGGGGGGGTGGCAGTGCTTTTCGGAGCCCCCCCGAAGCTAAAAACAGATGTAAATTTGCCTTGTAAAAGTATAGTAATTTCTAGTCAATCTGGGCCATTCATTAGGAAAATGATCTGACAGTAGAAGTTATGTTTAGATTAGGGTTTTTTTGCCCTAGAAGGCAACCCCTCACTTTTATGAGGGCATTGTATTGCGGTTGTGGATTGTATGTGTATTCTCAGAGCGAGAAACAAAGAGGGAGACTGTGAGAGAGAAGAGAGGATATTACAGCGGATCTGTTGTAGGTTTTGTCTCTTCATTTTTTGCTGGATAATAGAAAGGAAGGATTGGCTGATTGGGGTGGACGTAGCCCAAACTGGGTGAACCACGTATATCTGTGTCTCTCTAGTTTTATGTGTTTTGTGTGCTTTTATTTTCTGCATATTTTATGTGTTGCATTGCTCTGTAATATTTAATTTTCTAACATGAGTCAGATTATGTCTGGAGTTGCATCCATTGCACAGTCTAGCATAGTAACTTCTCCTCAGAGTTCGGTCCAATATTCGTCAGTACTGTTACCCTCGGCATCAAATCTGTCGGTTATCGTTACATCTGTTCCAGTCCAACCTATAGTCTGTGTGGCTTCTAGTTCAGTTTCCACTACTCCTGTGATTCCTGGCGGTCTCACTTTTGAAGAATATCTGTTAGCTGTTCAGCAGATTTATCAGGGTTCTCAACGGCCCCCGCCTCCTAGAAATCCTCGTTTTCATCATTATGATGCTGTTAGTACTCCCATATATGAATATCCACATCATTATGATGACCATGGGAATCCCGTTTATATGCCTCCTATAGATCCTTATCAGGACTTTTATGATCCTTATCAAGCCGGTTATGATTCTTATCAGTCTGTTACTCATTTGGGACCTACTTTTCCTGTGCAATCTTTTGGCTTACAACAACAACCCTCTCAGGGACAACCTTCAGCTCAGCAGGGCCCTGATTTTGGTCCACAGGGACAACCATATGGTCCACAGGGCCAACCTTTACAAGGAAAACCTTTGGTCCAACATGGACAACCCTCTGGTCTCTCGGGTCAACCTCTGGTTCAACCCGAATCATATTTTGGTCCTAGGGGGAAATATTATCCATCACAAGGAAAATCCTATGGTCCTTCTCCGGGTCAACTTGGTCATCAGGGACATCTTGGACCATCTCAACCATCAAGCCAAACTTTACCACAAGATCAACCTGGTGGCCCTCAACAACTATTTCAACCAGCTTAGCAGCCATTGCAACCTACCCACCAGCAGATTCCTTCATTTCCGCATCCAGTTTTACCTGTTTACCCTACTCAGCAACCTACTTCACAAGGTCAACCTGTGCAACCGCAAGGCGCTTATAACCCTCAAGCTTCACATCAACCAGTATACAACGCACCCCAGATTCTGTACCCTCAAAATCAACCAGTATATAGTGCACATCAGACTCCTTACCCTCAATATCAACCAGTATACCAGCAACCTCAATATCAACCTGTGTACCAACAACCTCAAAGTCATGCTTACATTCCACAGAAAAATCCTTATGCTACTCAGCAAGGGCCTCAGTGGTTTCCTTTGACTCAATATTCTGGTCCTCAACCCCCGTATCAACCGAATTATCCTGTTTCTAATCCCTATGATCCGAATTCTTCAGGAAAGAATGTATGGGGAGAAAATCTTGTTCGGACTGGGTGGAATGTACAGACAGGTCCTTATCAAAGACCTCCAATGAATTTTAATACTCATTTACCATTTCTTTCTACTTTGGAATTACCTGATGTGTCGAAGTTCACAAATGATCCTATTCTTCATGTTGAGGAGGTAAATCCCCTCTGCGGACAGAGGCGATCCCTACTAGCCCAGATCGGGTCTAGCAACAATCAAACACACTACAGTGCAAGTTCCTAATTGTAAATAAACCGACTTGCGAGGAAGGCTTACCTGGAATCTGACACTGTCATTTGTAGAAGAGGTGGTGCTCCCGTTCCTTCACCTTGGCAGATCACAGCCCTCACGATCTCTGTGATCGGACACCTGCACATCCAAGAAACAACACAAACGCAAGCATAAAATCCAGTACATACAACTATATATCATTCGAAGAGGATATAACTCATGAACATGATCAAGAACAAGAGTGGAACCATAACCGATAGTCACTTATCATTAAAGAGTCAAAAGAAGAATACAACCATAGCTTCGACGCGACACTCTCCTTTAGCGGGTCATCAGCACAACATGTCTCGATAAAGCCTATCAGGGATGGGACAAGCCTCTCTCTCTGGATACTTGGCAATAGTCTCCTTGCTTGGATTTGGCCTTAGGGAATCAAGAAGGCTTTTTCAGCATGAAATCTCTTGGGAACTTAGAAATTCTGCCACCCTTTGGAACTCTCTATTCAGCCATTCAGCCCTTCAGCCCTTCAGCCCCTTCATCAATGGATGAAGGCTATATTTATAGAGGAGAGGAGGAGGTTTGGATCCCTACAATAGTGGAAGGGAGGCCTTATCCCTTGGGAGGTTCCCCATAAGGTGGAAACAAGAGGCCAAAGGAGGAAGGCCATGGTTATTCAGGCGAAACAACTCCTGATGACTCATCCACGAAGTTGTTGTAATCGAAACTTTGCCTCTTTTTTTAAAAAACTTTCCAAAATTAGATTGGCGTGGGTGCTTAACTGGGACAGAGTGCCAATTAGCACGGGCTCAGTGTTAATGTTCCCCCATTGGCGTGAGTACATAACGGGCTACCAGCGCCAAGGCAAAAACAAGTGTTTTTAGGGGTCTGCTCAGGAAATGATCAACAGAAGAAATGTTGTCCTCATGGAAAGGGATGAAATGATGGTATTTGCAAGGCATGACACTGCTTATTGGTCACAGAAATGACCCTCCAATGGGCGAGATGGGAATTGCAGGGACGGTGACAAATTACTATGTAACAGATGCCCCCTAAAGCATGAGACCCGAAAGAGAGAGAGGGGTGAAATGCTTTACGAGAACATGCCGACTGAAGACACTGCCATCAGAAAACTTGCGAAGTGAAGTACAACTGATGTCTTAGATACATGATATATATGTGTGGTATGGGCGCAGCCATCCATAACAGAGTATACAATAATCTAAATCCAAGGCATGGACGCAGCCATCCAGTAAGGATCGATAAATAGACTCAAGTATGGTCGAAGCCATCCAATCAGTGAGTCATGTAAATAATAATCCACAATATCGCAGCCTGGATTACAACAGACACAATCCAGGGTCTTGCGCTCCATCTCAACCCGATCAGAGTACACGTTCAAGCATGCGAATATGTGAGCTAAAGTCGAACATGCAAGAACATCGCCTGATTACCAGCCAATGATGAAAGATGTTAACAGATGTGAGAGGAACCACCAATAATGACAATGGCCCTCAAGGTATTATAGGTACAATCTACGGCGTGTGAATCAATGAGCTGGTGTCAAACACCCATAGAATCACTCGATCGGAGGCCAATGATTAAAACCTCACGTCGAATGCGACGAACCTGCCATTGAGGCATGCAGGCTCCAAGGTACCATAAGGAAGTCTCTAGATCATCTTCCTGGATAATGAGCTGAAGTCGACAGGAAGTGACCTTGATCGAAGGTGGGTCATAGTGTTTCCCACATCATCGACACGAGACAAAGGAACATAATGTCTTTGTGAATCAAGATCAGATGAGAATCAGAGGGAGGTTGATACTTTGCAGAGGTCAACTTCTCTTGAACATATTGGCGGCACGACAGTGGATTTGGCAGTATTTGACATCAAAAGATCAAAGGTCATTACGACGAGGCAATGAGTAGATGAGAGGTCAAAAGGGATCATCCAAACCCACGGAGGCAAGTGAAAAATGAGATGAGATGTCCCCAACCCAACACGAATGCAGACAAGTGCCATGTTCAAGAGCGACATACTGCCGACACGACAATGATGTTGGTTCCATTTTCCCCACCATTTCGGTGAGTACCTCTTTATTTTTACACAAGCTTGAAGAGGATACCATATTCTTGTCATATAAATCCGTCCTTCGGACGAATCCATCCTAGTACATTTAACGAGCCCTAGGAAGGAGAAACTCGAATATCGTCATTTCGACTGGACCCAATGTCATCAGGGTTTAACAAGCCTAACAAAGGGAGAACTCGGCATCTTTTCATGTTTAGAGAGTTTCAAAAGACAGCGAAAAATTAAACTCCAAAAGTCCCTTTTCATAGATAGTTTCTCAGATCCGAAAAGGTAGAAAACAAAATCCGAGAAAGCCTCCTAGTCACGATAGGCTAGGGTATTCCTTTTTCGTAAATAATTTGTCCCAGCCTGAAAAATGGGTAAACGTATACTGGGTAGATGTTGATTCGCGTCCACTTTAACGAGATCGAAATGACAAGGGCCTCGGCAATCTTTTCATGTTTAGAGAGTCAGAAAAGAGCTGAAAGTTGACTCCTCCTGGAGGAATGAGTGGTATAAAGGGTAGCAACTGGTTCCGGTAATGGTGGAACTGCTCAGAACAAGTAAAATTCAAGAGGCTGGCTAACAAGACCACTCATCACAGCGGTTCCTCAGGAATGGGTAAAAAAACCAAGTGAAGGCATATGATCAGCCAAGCAGATAATGACGATGGAGTGAGAAAACCAAGGCTCATCTGGCAAAAACAGGCTGATAAGATGGCAATCACAAGAGGTAAAATGGGAAAGGTTTCATTTTTACACAAGCTTGAAATCAGGAAACTCTGCTTGAAGTTGGTTTCATTTTTACACAAGCTTGAAACAAAGATAAACTATGCTTGAAACCAGTTTCATTTTTACACAAGCTTGAAACGGAAACAAACTATGCTTGAAATAGTAAGCATGCCCCTAGCATGGTGACTCAATTCGAGGTACATGCCCCCCAAGCTTCAGTCCATATGAAAGGCAGATGGAGTGAAGGTTCAATTTACGAGATCAAGAGGAAGACACAACTGGGATTTTACGAGATCTTATCAAAGACTCGAATTGAACGGGAACGTGTTTCATTGTTTTAACGAGGTTGACACATTAAAAGAACTATCCTCAGACACCCTTGTTTCATTTTTTAAGGAGCTTGACACAAGAGAAGGAACTCTGCTCCCCAACCTTGTTTCATTTTTTAAGGAGCTTGACACAAGACAAGGAACTTTGCTCCGACAACCTTGTTTCATTTTTTAAGGAGCTTGACACAAGACAAGGAACTTTGCTCCAACCAACTTGATTTCATAATGAAAAAGAAGTCATCGCTTCCAAGAGTTCCACTCCCGATGGAAGGAAAACATCCTGGAAGTTAGGACCCAATGCCCCCAGCACCTATTGCACAATAGCACTATAACTGGGTACAGGCACGGGGTAGGTAGCCACATATTTGACCTACGGTGGGGCAGATACAACGGGTGGATAAAAACTAGGAAGGGATGATGGTGGGCCAGCTGCCATATCAGGACCAAAGAAGGAAAGCTGATCAATGGTCACGATCCGTCCTTCATGTGGAAAACAGACCACACGAAAAAGGGAAGAGACAAGCGCTCCCATGGCATAGGTGTAATCGCGCCCCAAGAGCAGATTGACATCCAAGGGGCCTGGAACAACCATCACGTCCATATGGACGGTTTTACTTCCCAAAGTAACATGTAACCTTGGAAGGATCCCTAACGGTTGACTAGTTCTTCTGTTAAATGCCAACAGATTCTGCGTAACAGGCGCAAGCGGCAGCGAGCCGAAAGCTTGCCAAGTAGTCGAGGATATAACACTAACAGACGCGCCTTCATCTATAATGGTGCTGGGAACAACCAGACCATAGGCCTGTACTGTGATCTCAAAAGGCACATAAGACGGAAGGCGGTATCCTGCGAGTCGACTCCAATCAAAGGAAGCGACCAAACTACTCGGAGGGGCTACCATCGAACTGAGAAGGTCTTCCCCTGATGTTACGGAAGAAGAAGGAGCATCCTCCATGACCTCCATCTCGAAGGCAGGTGGAGTATCCTCCAGGACCTCCATCACGGGAGGCAGAGGAGCAGCTTCTTGAGATACGGGGACAGGAGAATCTTTCTCCGAATCTAAGGAATCTGAAGAAACAAGAAGAACCTGAGGGGTGTGAGATCCACTCTCAACGGAAAAGACCTGGTGCACCACAGATAGGGCCAGTTCAACCGATCCCACGACCAATGGTTGGTCAGGAACGGATTCCTGAATTTGAATTTCCGAGGGAGCGGGATCGACCAAGGATGACTCTTGACCAATCGTAGGATCAGCTGGTGGAGGACTCAAAGAAAGCCGTTTATAACCAGCTGGGAGGCATGGTGTAGAAACGGTTGCGTTGTCCAAAACTCATTTGGCTTCATCCATATATGGACAAAGGTGAATGGCATGGTGCCCTTCACACAACTTACAGGGATTGGTGAGCTTACCCTGCTTCTTAGGAGCCTTACCAGCACTAGCTGAAGACGTGCCCCCAACCTGACTCGACGGATCCAAACGCAACGACGCGACGAACGCGTGGCTGCCACATTCGAGCACCTTGGGAATGCTAGACACTCAAGAAGATGGTCTCCCGTGCACAACATGCAAGGGAACTTGACTTTCCACTCTAGAGGGTTGGAAGGCTGTCAAGAGGAGACTTCAGGGCGCAATAGCCGCAGCTGGGCCTCTCCTTTATCGATTCTTCTTCTTTGTCTTCTTCTTCTTCTTCTTTGTCTTCTTCTTCTTCTTCTTAGCCACCCGGTTACTCGAATCCAAGCTTTCACTGGGCGAATTAGAAGATGAAGATGTAGAAACAGGCAAAGAAGGGGAGAGGTCCACCTTGGAATCAACATGATGTTGTTCAGGCGGAGGAACTGATTGACTAGTAGCCGAGACATTCGGGACCACAGAGGTTGAAAACAACCAAACATGCAACCCAACAGTTAACCCGGGAAGGGACAACGTTGCCATATAAGGAGCGCCAACATTTCCAAAAGGAGGAAAAGGACTAGGATTCCCATCGGAGGGGATTCCTTGGTTGGTGAACTCCGGAAAAGTTGCCATCAGAAAAAATGCAGAACAACACCCTAAGGAAACTAACTTTAACCGAGAATATTTAGGTAGGCGGTTAATTTTTTAAAACATTGAAACAAAACTCTGCGTTCCTCTTAAGAGTCGAAACGAGGCAAAAGGTGACTCTATCACTTTCGAGATTGGAAACAAGCGTGAAAGGACAAGCGCTTGATGACCTTTTCAAATTTAAGAGAGTCTGAAAGATCAAAATGACTACTCAGGAATACTAGGCAAAAGGGTGTACCAAATAACCGTGAACTACAATATACACCTTGGTTTCAATAATGAAAGAGAAATCAACCAAGGAATTTTTGTATGTGCAGGCAATCTCCCCGAATGCTGTGTCTGGTGTATCACAGGTATAGGGCGGCAAACTCGGCTTCCTATGGATAAAGGATTGAAACCTAGAGGGGTCTCCCTTTATATACACGACGGTACGGGGAGCACAAGTCCGTACTAGTGTTGTCTAAAGCCAAGAGGCGAATGACAGCTACTAGGTTTTAAGACACCGGAACACGTCTCTAGCCTAGACCTCTAAATGTGTTTCGTTAGATTTCAATGCTTCCTTAGGTTAATTGAATAAATTTTATGGTTGATCTTCAATTATGTTTCAGTTTCAAGGCCCTACCGTATGTCATTTGACAATCTCCTATATGCAGCTATATGAGAAAATAAATATTTCAATTCGATGAATGCTATCTAGTTAAGGGAAGAGCTTCAAACAATGATGCAACAAACATCAATACTGAAAACGAAAATTTTTCCAAACTAGATGACTTTCACTATCCAAAAGTAATTCCAAACATTCAACGATGCGAATAATGAAATGTAATCTATGCAAAATCCTCTTTTTTGAAAACTATGCAATTGTAATCTATGCACAATTTCCCTTTCTTTTCAAATGATAAGAATGCACTCAATGCATTCAGATCACATTTCCCCGGTGGATAAAACCAAATTGTTGAGAGGGCTAAATCCCCTCTGCGGACAGAGGCGATCCCTACTAGCCCAGATTGGGTCTAGCAACAATCAAACACGCTACAGTGCAGGTTCCTAATTGTAAATAAACTGACTTGGGAGGAAGGCTTACCTGGAATCCGACGCTGTCGCTTGTAGAAGGGGTGGTGCTCCTGTTCCTTCACCCTGGCAGATCACAGCCCTCACGATCTCCGTGATCGGACACCTTCACATGCAAGAAACAACACAACGCAAGCATAAAATCCAGTACATACAACTATATATCAGTCGAAGAGGACATAACTCATGAACATGATCGAGAACAAGAGTGGAACCATAACCGATAGTCGCTTATCATTAAAGAGTCAAAAGAAGAATACAACCATAGCTTCAACGCAGCACTCTCCTTTAGCGGGTCGTCAGCACAACATGTCTCGATAGCACAACATGTCTCGATGAAGCACATCGGGGATGGGGACAGCCTCTCTCAGGATAACGGCAATAGTCTCCTTGCTTGGATTTGGCCTTAGGGAATCGAAGGCTTTTGCGGCATGAAAACTCTTGGAGCAGTGCAGCACACCCTTTGGAACTCTACAGTCGGCCATTCGGCCCTTCAACCCCTCATCAATGGATGGAAGGCTATATTTATAGAGGAGAGGAGGAGGTTGGGATCCCTACAATAGTGGAAGGGAGGCCTTATCCCTTAGGAGGTTCCCCATAAGGTGGAAACAAGAGGCCAAAGGAGGAAGGCCATGGTTATTCAGGCAAAACCACTCCTGATGACTCATCCACGAAGTTGTTGTAATCGAACTTCGCCTCTTTTTTTAAAAAATTTCCAAAAGCAGATTGGCGCGGGTGCTTAACTGGGACAGAGCACCAATTGGCTCGGGCTCAGTGTTAATTTTCCCCCACTGGCGCGAGTACATAACGGGCTACCAGCGCCAAGGCAAAAACAAGTGTTTTTAGGGGTCTGCTCAGGAAATAATCAACAGAAGAAATGTTGTCCTCATGGAAAGGGATGCAATGATGGTATTTGCAAGGCATGACACTGATTATTGGTCACATAAATGACTCTCCAATGGGCGAGATGGGAATTGCAGGGACGGTGACAAATTACTGTGTAACACTTCATAATCCATATTAGCCTCTGGTTCTGACCAAGATTCCTGGTGATTGTCCTAAATTTGAGGGTAAACTTGGTGAAGATCCCCAAATGCATGTGATGACTTACCATTTGTGGTGTTCTTCTAATTCTTGGGTTGACAATTCTATTCGTCTTCGTCTTTTCCAGCGAACTCTTACTGGTGTCGCTGCAAAGTGGTACATTGAGCTGTCTTGTGGAGTTTTCCAAGATATCAATTCTTTGGCCATGGAATTCCTTACACATTTGCAGTTACCGATCCGTTATGAGACCGGGACGCACCTCCTCACTTCATTGAAACAGCACCGAGCTACTCATATCTCGGATCTTATTCATGAGTGGCGGCGTCGTCGTCGCATGATCAAATTTCAGAAACCTGATTAGCTTCTAACTCATTGGTTCACTACCTCCTTTGTTAATCAGATTGCCAAAGACATTGCTATGGGGGTATGTGTAACCAAGGAACAAGCCATTGCTTATGCCCAGTACCTTGATCTCATCTATTTTCAATCTGGCGCATTGTACGATATCATCCCTAATGCTCCTTGACCTGGAACCTCTAAACCGCCAGCGACTCCATCCGTTGATGGTATTATTGGTTTCGTAGCACAGACTTCTCAGAAGTCTCCTTCATCCAACTCTGGGAAGAAGAAGTTTACTTTTTCCAATAATGTACCTTCTCAGTCAACTTCGAATTCTGGTACACCCACAGAAGTGAATGTTGTTCAGGCCAATCCTACAGATAATACTTCTAAAGGTAAGGAGAAGGGTAAAGGTAAAGTCAAAACCGATACCCCAAAACAGGATTCTCCAAAACCTCGTTCTGCTGATAGTTCTCAACGCAAATCGAAGTATCCTTGTTTGATTTGTGATGATGAGCACTTTACCAAGGACTGTCCTCGACGGTCTGAAGTGAGTCGATTGATCAAAGGCACCCAAGGAGCTCCGGCCGTTCTTAAAGAACCCTTCCCTCAGCAGACCCAGATGGTAGAACATCCTCAGTCCTCTACTCCATCTGGTTCGCAAGTCTTAATGATGAACGGTTCTGCACCCATTTCTATTGCTACTCGATCGAAATATTATTCTGGTTCGCGTTAGGTAGTGGGGAAAGAGATCGATGATGGTCCTCCTCCCCCTCCTATTTCTAGGCCTCTTGAGATTGAACATCCTAGCATTGAATTTGTTGTGCGACCACCTTCCAAAGGTGTGCTCCGTAAGTCTTCGTACAATCCCAATGCCCGTTCTGCTCAGCATTACAGTATTATTGAAGATTTGGCTCAGGTGGCGTCTGCAATGTCTGCGTTAGAAGTACTTCAGAGTTTTCCTTTGCAACGAAAATCTTTGCTATCTGCGATACGTGGGATTGATCCTGTCGATACTAGCTTGCTCGCTTTCCATTTAGAGAGTTTCGTCCTGCGACTCCCACACCAAATTTCACTTATTATTCAAGTTCGTATTAATGGTTTGAATATTCATCGTGCTGTCGTGGACGAGGGTGCATATACCTGTGTTATGTCATCTACTTGTTGGAAAGCCATTGGTTCTCCAACTCTTACCTCATCACCCAATGCCCTTGAATCATTTGATGGAAGAGAATCTAAACCTCTTGGTGTTCTTGCTAGTTTGTCAATCACATTATAAGGGAAGACAGTTAATGTCGAGGTCGAAGTCGTTGACGCAAAACTCAATTATAATATTCTCCTCGCACGCAGTTGGACTCACGCCATGTTGTGTGTTCCGTCCACTCTCTTTCGTGTTTTGAATTTTCTGCACGAAGGAAAGATTATTACTATTGATCAATTGTCTTTTTTCACTTCTTCTTCCGAGAACAACATTTCGTACGTGGAAAAAATTCCTACTCCTTACGAGAGTGTAGGGCCAGGCCTTTTCAAGGATCCTGCCCTCATGGGTGTTTTCCCTCTTCCACCACCGAATATTGTTCACGTCAACATGGTTTCTCAAACTGACGGCCCCTGGGTTATCCCTTCTCCTGAAAAAATCGATTTGTTCAGAGATTCGAAGCCTTTGAGTCCGATTGAAATTTATTATTGTGAACTCATTGCTGCAACGGATTCTGATCATGATTCTGCTCCTTCGAGCGTAACTCTTGACATCTATTCTCAATCCCCTTGGCTTGGTGATTTTGATTCACTAGATTTTTTGAAAGAAGTGTTTCCTTCCCATGAGGCTATCGTGGAAACCTTGTCTCTCAATGATCTGCCTTGGGATGATGGTCATCATCATTCCTCGTTTCTACCAAGCCTCGAGGCCATGTCTACTTGTCTTGAGCGTATTGCCTCTCAGGTTCCTTCTCCTCCGCTTCAAACACATGTTCAGGTCCATGATGTTTTTTCGGAAGGTAACTTGAGTAACATCACTCAGACGATACCTATCGACATTTCCGTTAAACCGGGAATCATCGAGAACATCCATATTGGGGTTACTTGTTCTTCGGATGAAGTGCAAGCCTATACTAGCCTTTTTCGCGAATTCCGTGATGTCTTTGCATGGTCCTATGAAGAAATGCCCGGTATCGATCCTAGCATCGTGGTACATGAGCCTACTTGTCGGTGCATCTATGACTTCTTGCCATTAAGTAAAGTGGAAAATATTCTCAAAGCCGGTTTCATTTATCCAATTCCCTTGACAGAATGGGTTTCTAATATTGTTCCTGTA
The DNA here is from genome assembly GCA_034641835.2 of Pinus albicaulis. Classification (NCBI taxonomy): domain Eukaryota; kingdom Viridiplantae; phylum Streptophyta; class Pinopsida; order Pinales; family Pinaceae; genus Pinus; species Pinus albicaulis. Next base: position 13,773,935 of record CM076573.1, read on the forward strand.
GATAAGAAACAGGGCACTATTCGTGTCTGTGTTGACTATTGTGATATAAATCGAGCTTGTCCTAAGGATAATTATCCTACTCCTTTCATCGATCAAATCATTGATGATTGTGCCGGGAGTGAGATTTTTTCCCTTATGGACAGTTTTTCGGATTATAATCAAATCAATATTCTCCCAACTGATCAACGCAAGACTGCCTATATCTGTCCTTGGGGTACCTTTGCATATAAGAAGCTTCCTTTTGGTTTGAAGAATGTCGGGGCCACATTTCAGCGCGCAATGTCTTATTCCTTTCATGATATTCGTCACATCGTTCAACCTTATCTGGATGACCTTCCGGCTCATTCAGCTAAGCGTAGAGATCATCCTGACCATCTTTGTCAGATTTTTCTTCGTTGTAGACACTATAACATTTGGCTTAATCCGCATAAGTGTGTCTTCTGCATTTATTTCGGTAGACTCTTGGGGTTTATCATTTCCAAAGACAGAATTCACCTGGATCCTCTCAAATTTGAGGCTATTATTAATCTCCCCTCTCCTTCCTCATTGCATCAGTTGTAGGGTTTACAAAGGAAAGCTAATTTTCTTCATCGTTTTATACCTAACTATGCCAAAGTAGCTAAAGGATTCACATGTTTGTTAAAGTTGGGTGTTCCTTTTTACTGGGATGAGATCGCTCAGAAATATTTTGATGCGTTGAAAACATTGTTGGTCAATGCTCCTCTCCTCGCCCTCCAGATTATCATTGTGATTTTTCCCTTTATTTGGCTACCTCTTTCAACACAATTGCCATGGTTTTGATACAAGACGATGATGATGGTCATGAGCATGTTATTTATTACTTGTCTCATGACCTTCTCGACCCCGAAACGCATTATGCTCACGTTAAGAAGTTAGTGTTGGCCGTTGTTCAAGCTGTTCAATGTTTTCGTCATTATATTCTTTTGCGTACAATGACGGTGATTTCTGAATGCAACCCCATGACCTACATATTGTCTCGACAATTGCTGGGGGGGAAATACTCAAAGTTGATTGTCATCCTCTAAGAGTTTGATTTGGAATTTACTGCTGCCAAATCTAAGAAATCATTGGTCTTTGCTAATTTACTTTGTTCTCTCCCTTCTGACTCCGCTCCTTCTCTTTCTAAGGACTTCATTCCAGACGATTCGCTTTTCTTGATTAGCACCCTCGATCCTCGGTACGGTGATATCATCTTTTATCTCGAAACTTCATCTTTTAGATCTGACTTGATGAAGGATGCCCGTCGACGCATCTGCCATCAGTCGTAACCTTATCGTATAGTTGGAGATACTCTTTACCATATTGGAGTCGATTCCATACTCCAACGATGTTTGACCATCGATGAAGCTGAGAAAGCTCTGAATGATTGTCACAGTGGTGCCTGTGGAGGTCACATGTTTGGTTATGCTACTGCACAGAAGATTCTTCGTGCTGATTATTTTTGGCCTTCCATTTTCAAGGATTGTATTGTCGCAGTTCGTAAATGCCATGATTTCCATATTTATCAACGCAAGATGCGTGCGCCACCTATTCCTCTTCACCCTGTCATTACCGTTGGTCCCTTTGCGAAGTGGGGCATCAATTTTATGACGTGTAGCCCTCACTTAGCCGGGGAGCATGCTTATATCATCGTAGTCGTGGACTACTTCACCAAATGGACCAAAGCAATGACTACACTTGTCGTTGATGGTAAGAAAGTTGATCAATTCATATTCAATCAAATTATTGCTAGGTTTGGTGTCTCTCAAGCCATCGTTGCCGATCATGGTTCCCATTTTCGGCATTATATGGTGGCGGAGTTGACTTCTAAGTTGGGTCTGCGTCACGACAGCTCAACGCCATACTACCCTCAAGCCAATGGCCAGGTTGAAGCTGTGAACAAAGTCCTTGTCACAATGCTTCAACGTACGATTGGGATCCACAAATAAAATTGGCATCTCATGTTATTTTCGGCTCTTTGGGCCTACCAAACCTTAGTAAAAAACGCAATCGGTTTCACTCCTTTCCAATTGGTTTATGGCCTGGAAGCTACTCTTCCGATTGAATGTGAAATACCTTCACTCAAGTTGGCTGTTGAATTACTGCCGAATACTTCACCAGAAGAAGAGTGTCTCCTTTATTTAGAAAGGCTGGATGAAACCCGCTGCTTTTCTGCTCTTGTCATCGAAGCACAGAAAAAGCGGGTCAAAGCTCATTTTGATCAATCAGTTTCCCCTCGTTCCTTTATTGAAGGAGATCTCATCCTCCTGTATGACCAAGCTCATGATAAGCTGGGGGCAGGAAAATTTCAACCTATGTGTCATGAGCCCTACATCGTCAAACGTGCATTACAGAATGGGGCCTATGAGCTAATTGACTACGAAGGTCATCCTCTTGAACAACCCAGAAATGGGTTGCATCTCAAAAAATATTATGTGTGATTCATTCATGCGTAAGGTGTACATAGGTGTTGTTTTCATTTTTGTACATGTTTTTGGGTTTGGTGTGCTTTGTGAGAGTTTTCCTTCTTATTGGGTCTTGCTTATTGTGCAGATGTCTATTACCCCTTATGTTTTCTATGTCGGTTCCTTGAGATGTGACCAATGGTGCTTCCTGCGGTACCAATTGTCTTTAGCGGCTGGGTAATTTATGATCCTACTAGTGAGTTATTCGTCTGAGGTATTTGTCTAGGAAGAACTACAAACAATGTATTTGAATAGCGTTGTCATTGATCATTGAGCTATTAAGCGAGGCAATCAACCTCGACGCATACGCCCATTGCTTGTAAATCTAGATTCACGGCTGTTGTTCTACAACTCAATAATCATTATTCGGTTAGAAATACGCACATTAGAGATTGTATTTATGTGTTTGTTTGTTGAAGACATTTTGATTTTATTATTTATCAACATATTCCTAGAAGAAGGAACACATTAAGCGTCTGATTAGCTAACATTGTATTAGATATACATTTACATAATTTGTAAAAGCATCATCATATGTAAAATATCCATGTAGAAATAGATGTATATATATATATATATATATATATATATATATATATAGATGTATATATATATATATATATATATATATATATATATATATCGCATGTTTGCAACTATGTGCATCATAACGTCAAAAAATATGTGTGTTTCTATTACACCCTAAGACATCATGTCTCGCAAAATATGCAGATAAAATAAACCTAGGTGTCTAATTAGCATGGTGCTCATGATAACATGTCACAGCCCATACTAGCCGCCTCAGTAAGCGGTGAATTCCGCTGGGCACCCCTACGGTATGTCTCTGGTAGGCGCGAGGAACATCATCAAAACATGCATAATCTAGGACTCCTCGTGTGATCCCCTCCAGGTTGTGCACTATCTCATCTTCCTCACCGCCCTCGCCTTGAGGGTCAAAATCGCAAGGGATTCGCCTCGCTATCGGTGACATGCCGGCAGGTCTCTCTAGGCCAAAATTTGCATTTACATGGATTTAATGTCAGAACATGCATAAATAAGAAAAAAATCATAATACTCATAAAACTTAAAAAATGAGTCTCACCCAAATCTTCATCCCAATCTTCTCCCTCCGGGAGTGGGAGGTTTGGATCATCAGTGAAATATGTGCCAGATTTGGGCCAGTCCTCGATGACAATAAATTTTCGACCGAGCCAATCAATAATTCTAGCCTCCAGGACATCTGTTGGCCGCCCCCTACCCTTGGCATCAGAGCTGCCCATCGAGCCATCTGTGGTTCTCTCACTAGTGGTGTCAGGACTATAACCTCCTGTCACTGAAAATTGGTAATCGTTCCAGGAAGAACGATACCAGAATAGATCCATAACCAAATTGTTTCAGTTTGGTCTTCTTGCATTTGGTTAGTTGACACTTCATGTTTATGGTCACAGCCTCTGCCCAGTTGTAGATGGTTGGTGCCATGCAGTCTACAACAAGAAGCAACTTTGTCTTTGTTTTTTCGTGCAGTGCTTGTGATCCCACAGCTCGTGTGATGGTATGCAATACCACGCGTAGTGTCAAATATGGGATAGTTTGTATATCAACTTTCCCACTACCTAATCCCTTCCGCGCTCCTCGACATAACCTGTCTATCACCATGGTCATGTTTTCCATGCAGGGCCGAGTGCCAGTTAGGAGTGGTGCTGCACTCCTCCGCGATAATCCTATGATGAAGTACACGTTAGAGACATCAATCTCAATTTCTTGATCCCGTAGGATGAACTTCTCTTGATTTTCATCCCATATACTAATCAGATACTGTAGTAATTCTGGTTGGGCTCGGAGACATGGTGTTAGGAAGAATTTTTTCAAACCACAATTTCTGAGGGCTTCCATAACTCCCTCATTTTCCATGGCTAGCTCATCTTCTTCACTATGTTCCTATTCTTTCCATTAAATGACCATTATGCCTCTTTCTACCTGCAAACATACACATATGAGTGGTATTAGTCAATTTTAACCCTTAAATTTGTAAACAATTGGAGTATTTGATGCATATTTTTTGCTAGGAACGGTTTGCACCATTGGCGTGACTGTTTCCAAAATAGTCGCGCCAATGGGCGCACCCTAGTGTTAAAAATCGGGCGGTTATCGCGACTCAGTGCCCGAAACCTACGCCAACCGCACAACCCTAATTTTTACATTTCCTCCCCCAAAATTTAAAATTGACAAATGCAATAAGTAAGAAATAGATTGAAATGACAAGAGGGATCTCAGCTCTTACCTGGAGTTGACGGATTTGCGATTGATATACTGGATTGGCCGCTATCGTCGCTGCAAGATTACACAGTAAAATGGGTAACTATTGCTCCACAAGAGGTAAAAAGTGAAAAGTAATTATTTTTACCATTGTTGGCATTTTATAACTTTTTCACAACCCTAATTAGGTTTTAAGGCATGTTTTTTGATTATTTTATGATATTATTTTCGAAAAATGGGTTTTACACATGTCTCTTGTGCAGCAACAGGTTTTTCATGTGACAATGATGAAGTAACGAGTTATATTTTATACTTTTTCGGACTCGGTAAAAACACGAAAAAGTCACTACTGGAGTCATCTTTCAGCTCTTTTCTGACTCTCTAAAATTGAAAATATTTTCGAGATTCTTGTCATTTTGAACTCGTTAAATGGCTGCAAAACGATATCTACCCAGTATACGTTTAACCCTTTTTCGGGCTCGGATAGATTATTTACAAAAAAGGAATACCTTAGTCTATCGTGACTAAGAGGTTCTCTCAGACACAGTTTTCTACCTTTTCGAATCTGTGAGACTACCTATGAAAAGGAACTGTTGGTGTTTTATTTTCTGCCTTCTTTTCAATCTCTCTAAACATGAAAAGATGTTGACTTCTCCCTTTATCAAACTCGTTACACCTTGATGACATTAGACTTCGTCACCATGGCGTTATTTCGAGTTCCTCCTTCCTAGGGCTCGTAAAATGTACTAGATTGGATTTGTTTGAAGGACAAACTTACAATATAAGAATATGTTATCCCCGTCAAGCTTGTTTTAAAAAATAATTGGGGTACTTGCCAGAAATGGTGGGGAAAAATGGAACCAAGTATTAGTTATGCTGGCAGTATGTCACTCTTGAACATGGCACTTGTCTGCATTCATGTCGGGTTGGGGACATCTCATTTTGTCATTTTTGCCTCCATGGGTTTGGGTAATCTCTTTTCACCTCTCATCTACTCTTTTCTACGTCATCATGACCTCAGATCCTTTGATGTCAAATACCGCCAAATCCAGTGTTGTGTTGTTGATATGTACAAGAGAAATTTGCCTTTACAGTTGTCAACCTTCCTCTAATCTTCTGTTGGTCTTGATCCACTTTCATCATGTTCCTCTATCTCATGTCGATGATGTGGGAAAAATTATGGCCCTCCTTCGACCAGGTCACTTCCTGTCGACTTCGACTCATTATCCAGGAATTTGATCTAGAGACTCCCTTCTGGTACCTTGGAGCCTGCATGCCTCAATGGCGGGTTTTTCACATTCGACGCAAGGTTCACATCATTGGCCTTCGATCGAGTGATTCTACGGATGTTCAACGTCAGATCATTTTTCACATTCCGTAGATTGTACCTTTTGTACCTTGAGGGCCATCGTCATAATTGGTGGTTTCTCTTGTGTCTTTTAACATCTTTCATCATTGGTTGGTAATCAGGCGATTTTCCTACATGTTCGACTTCAACTCATACATTCACATGCTCGAAATTGTACTTGTTTGGGTCAAGATAGAGGGCAAGATCCTGGATTTTGTCTGATAAAATCCAAGCTGCGGATTTTTGTGGATTATTATGACTTATTGCATGACTCTATTGATTGGATGGCTGCGACCATACCTGAGTCTATTTATTGATCCTTCCTGCTGGATGGTTGTGTCCATACCTTGGATCTCAGTTTTTGTATACTCTATTATGGATGGCTGCACCCATGCTACGAGATTCAAATATCACAGATATCAGTTGTATTTGTAATCGCGGGTCTTCTGACAGCGGTGTTTGGTTCGAACACGTTCACATAAAGCATTTCACCCGTCCCTCTCTCTCGAACTTCATACTTTAGGGGGCATTTGTTACACAGCATTTTGTCATTGTCCCTACAATCCCCAAATCGCACATTGGAGGGCTTTTTATGTGACCAATACGCAGTGTCATTCTTTGAAAATGCCATCCTTGCATCCCTTTTGATGAAAGCAACATTCTTCTTGTTGACATTTCCCTAAGCAGAACTATGAAAATCCCTATTTTTTTCTTGGTGCAAGTAGCCCATTACATCCTCGCGTCGACCTGGAAATTTAACATTGAGCCCGCGCCACTTGGTGCTCTGTGGTAGTTAGGCACCCGTGCCAAGCTGTTTATCGAATGTTTTTAAAAAATAGAGGCGGAGGTTCCATTCCAACCACCTCGAGGATGAGTCATTGGGAGGGGTTGAACTGAAACAACCACAGACTCCTTCCTTTAGTTAGTAGTTTCCACCTCCCTTGGAACTCTCCTAAAGGATAGGACTCCATCCCACCTTTTTAGGGATCCCAACCTCCTCTTTTCCCTCTATATAAGAAACTATCTCCTTTAGTAGAAGCTAGCTGAACACATTATAGAAAAATGGCTGAATAGTTGAACTAGAGAATTATACTATAGCTAAGCTGCTAGAGGAGATATAGTAAGAAAGATAGTGTTGAGAGAGCTCGAGTCGATGACTTCTAAGAGAGCTTGAGTCTGAATTCCATGACCGAAAGTTGAGACGCATTTCTTCTAAACCCCGTTGGAGGAGATCACGACGTCAAAGCATCAGTTGTACTCTTCCTTATACTCATTAATATACATGACTACTGTTTGGTTCCACTATTGTGTTATGATGTTTATTCGATATGATATGTTTAGCCCTCTTTGACTGGCTAATATTTGTGAGTGAAACTACGATGTTATATGTCGTTATTGTTCTTTGTCTTATGTACAGGTATCTAGACGTGACAACGAAAAAATCGTGACTTTTCAAGGCAGGAGCGAGAGACAACTACTCTTTCTGCAACATCGACAGCGTTGGATTCAAGGTAGGTCAATCTACCATGTCTTTTGTTCATTCATTAACTAGGAAGAAAAACTAGGGCTAGAGGGATCGTCTCTGTCCGCAGAGAGGATTTAACTTCATAATAGCCTCCAGTTCCGACCAAGATTCCTAGTGATTGTCCTAAATTTGAGGGTAAACCTGGTGAAGACCCCAAAACACATGTTATGACTTACCACTTGTGGTGTTCCTCTAACTCTTGGGTTGACGATTCTATTCGGCTCCGTCTTTTCCATCGTACTCTTACTGGTGCCACTACAAAGTGGTACATTGAGCTGTCTCGTGGAGTTTTTCAAGATTTCAATTCCTTAGCTATGGCATTCCTTACACATTTCTATTATTCGGTCTGCTATGAGACTAGGACGCACCTCCTCACTTTATTGAAACAGGACCGAGCTACTCATATCTTGGATCATATGCATGAGTGGCGGTGATGTCGTCGCATGATCAAATTTAAAATTCCTGATCAGCTTCTAACTCATTGGTTCACTACCTCTTTTGTCAATCACCTCACTAAAGACATAGCTATGGGGGTATGCGTAACCGAGGAACAAGCCATTGCTCACGCCCAGTACCTTATCTTGTGTACTCTCAATCTGGCACTTTATATGATATCTTGCTTGATGATCCTCGACCTGGAACTTCTAAACCTCCAGCGACTCCATCCGTTGATGGTATTATTGGTTCCGTATCTCAGACTTATCAAAATTCTCCATCTAATTCTGGGAAGCAGAAGTCTACTTCTTCCAATAATTTTGTTTCTCAGCCAAATCTGAATTCTGGAAAACCTGCAGAAGTGAATTTCGTTCAGGCCAATCCTATGGATAATTATTCTAAAGGTAAGAAGAAGGGTAAAGGTAAGACCAAAGCCGATACCCCGAAACAGGATTCGTCGAAACCTCGTTCTACTGATAGTTCTCAACGCAAACTGAAGTATCCTTGTTTGATTTGTGACAAAAAGCACTTCACCAAAGACTATCCTCAACAGTCCGGAGTGAGCCGATTGCTCAAAGGCACTCAAGGAGCTCTGGCTGTTCTTAAAGATCCTTTTCCTACTCAGCAAACTCAGATGGTATAGAAACCTTAGTCCTCTACCCCATTTGGTTCTCAGGTTTTTATGATGAATGGTTTTGCACCCATTTCCATTACTACTCGATCAAAAGAATATTCTAGTTCATGTCAGACAACCGGGAACAAGATCATTGATGGTCCTCCACCTCCACCTATTTCTGGCCCTATTGAGATTGAACGGCCTCATACTAAATCTGTTGTGTGACCACCTTCCAAAGGTGTGCTCCGCAAGTCTTCGTACAATCCTAATGCCCATTCCGCTCAGCATTACAGTATTGTTGAGGATTTGGCTCAGGCGCCATCCGCAATGTCTGCATTACAAGTACTTCAGAGTTGTCCATCCCAACGAAAAGTGTTGTTATCAGCAATAGGTGGGGTTGATCCTGCCGATACTAGCTTTCTTTCTTTCGATTTAGAGAATTTTGTCCCACGACTCCCACACCAAATTGCACTCTATCATTCAAGTTGGTATAAATGGTTTGAACATTCACCGGGTAGTCGTGGATGAGGATGCATATACTTGTGTTATGTCATCTACTTGTTAGAAATCCATTGGTTCTCCAGCTCTCACCTCGCCACCCAATGCCCTTGAAGCATGTGATGGAAGAGAGTCTAAACCTCTTGGTGTCCTCACTAGTTTACTGATCACGTTAGAAGGGAAGATAGTCAATGTCGAAGTTGAAGTCGTTGATGCTAAGCTAAATTATAATCTCTCCTCGGTCGTAGTTGGACTCACGCAATGCTATGTGTTTCGTCCACTCTCTTTTGTGTTTTAAAATTCTCACATGAAGGAAAGATTATTACTGTCGATCAATTGTCTTTTTTCACTTCTTCTTTCGAGAACAACGTTCTGTATGTGGATCATATTCCTACTCCCTACGAGAGCGTAGGGCCAAGCCTTTTTAAGGATCTTTCCCTCATGGGTATTTTTCCTCTTCCACCACCAAAGATTGTTCAGGTCAATATGATTTCTCGCACCGATGACCCATGGGTTATTCCTTCCCTTGAACAGATCGATTCTTTCAGAGATTTGAAGCCATTGAGTCCGATTTAAATTGATTATTGTGAACTCATCACCGCATCGAATACTCTGTACCTTGATTCTGCCCCTTCGAGCATGTCTCTTGACATTTATTCTCAATCCCCTTGGCTTGGTAATTTTGATTCACCAGATCCTTTGAAGGAAGTGTTTCCCTCTGATGAGGCCATCGTGGAAACCATGTCTCTTGAAGATCCCCCATGGGACGATAATCATCGTCGTTCCTCATTTCTCCCAAGTCTTGAGGCCATGTCTACTTGTCTTGAGAGTTTTGCTTCTCAGATTCCATCTCCTCTGCTTCAAATGCCTGTTCAGATTTAGGAAGTTTTTTTGGAAGGTAACTTGAGTAAAATTACACAAACGATGCCTATTAACATTTCCGTTAAACCGGGAATTTTCGAGAACATCCATATCGGGGTCACTTGTTCTTCAGATGAAGTACAAGTCTATGCTAGCCTTTTTCGCGAATTCTGTGATGTCTTTGCATGGTCCTACGAAGAAATTACCGACATTGATTCTAGCATTGTGGTACATGCAATTCCTACTTACCCCAGTTCGAAACCTGATCGCTAGCGTCTTCGTCCAGTTCATCCTCGAAAAGCTGCTGCCATTAAAGCTGAAGTGGAAAAGCTTCTCAAAGCTGGTTTCATTTATCCGATTCCCTTGACAGAGTGGGTATCTAATATTATTCCTGTAGATAAGAAACGAGGCAATATTCGTGTTTGTGTTGACTATCATGATATCAATCGAGCTTGTCCCAAGGATAATTATCCTACTCCCTTCATCGATCTGATCATTGACGACTGTGCCGGGAGTGAGATTTTTTCCCTTATGGACGGTTTTTCTGCTTATAATCAGATAAAAATTCTCCCAACTGATCAAAACAACACTGCCTTCATCTGTCCTTGGGGTACCTTTGCATATAAGAAGCTTCCTTTCGGTTTAAAGAATGTTGGGGTCACATTTCAGCGCGCTATGTCCTATGCCTTTCATGATATTCATCACATCGTGCAACCTTATCTGGATGACCTTCCGGCTTATTCGGCTAAGCGTAGGGATCACCCTGACCATCTTCATTTGATTTTTCTTCATTGTAGACACTATCATCATTCAACTTAATCCGCATAAGTGTGTCTTCTACGTTGATTCCAGTAGACTCTTAGGTTTTATCATGTCTCAAGATGGAATTCACTCCTTTCCAGTTGGTCTATGGGCTGGAAGCTGCTCTCCCGATTGAATGTGAAATACCTTCGCTCAAGTAAGCTGTTGAATTACTGCCAAATACTTTTCCAGAGGAAGAACGTCTCCTTTATTTAGAAAGGCTGGATGAAACTCACCACTTTATTGCTTTGGTTATCGAAGCACAGAAAAAGCAAGTCAGGGCTCATTTTGACCAATCTGTTTCCCCTCGTTCTTTCATTGAAAGAGATCTTGTCCTCCTATATGACCAAGCTCATGATAAGCTGGTGGCAGTTAAATTTCAACCTATGTGGCATGGGCCCTACATCATTAAATGTGTATTTTAGAATGGGGCCTATGAGCTTATTGATTATGAAGGTCATCCTCTTGAACAACCCAGAAATGGGTTGTATCTCAAAAAATATTATGCATGAGTCATCCATGTGTAATAGGTGTACATAGGTGTCATTTTCATTTTTTGTACATATTTTGGTTTGATGTGCTTTGTGAGCATTTTCCTGCTTATTGGGTCTTGCTTATGGTGCAGATGTCTATTACCCCTTATGTTGGTTTCGCAGATGGTGCTTCCCGCAGTACCAGGAATTTGTCTTCGGAAACCTGGGTAATTTATGATCCCGCTGGTGAGTTGATAGATCTGCAAGGTATTTTTCTAGGACCAGCTACAAAAAATGTCGCTGAATATAGTGCTGTTATTGAGCTATTAACCGAAGCAATCAACCTCGACATACGCGCATTACTTGTAAATCTAGACTCACATCTTGTCATTATGCAACTCAATATTCATTATTCAGTTATAAATCCACACATTCTGAGATTGTATTTATGTATTTGTTTTCTAGAAAGAAATTTTGATTTTATTACGTATCAGCATATTCCTAGATGAATGAATACATTAACTTATACAGTGGCTAACATTGTATTAGATAGACATTTGCGTAATTTGTAAAACCATCATCACATGTGAAAGATCTATGTAGGAAAATAGATGTGTATATATATATATATATATATATATATATATATCGCTTGTTTGCAGCTTTGTGCATCATAATTTAAAAAAAAAATATGTGTGTTTCTGTTACATCCTGAGACATCACGTCTTCCAAATATGCAGACGAAAATAAAACCTAGGTGTCTAATCAGTATGGTTCTCGTGATAACATGTCACTACCCGTACGAGCCGCCTCAGTAAGCGGTGAATTCAGCTGGGCACCCCTACATTATGCCTCTGGTGGGCGTGTGGAACATCCTCAAAACATGCATATTCTAGAACTCCTCGGGTGATTCCCTCCAGATTACGCACTATCTCATCTTCCTCGCCGCCCTCACCCTGAGGGTCGAAATCGTGAGGGATTCACCTCCTTATCAGTGAAATACCTGTAGGTCTCTCTGGACCAACATCTGCAAACACATGGATTTAATGTTAGAACACACATAGATAAAAAAATCATAAGACTCATAAAACTTTTAAAAAAAAAAAGAGTCTCACCCAAATCTTCATCCCAATCCTCTCCCTCTAGGAGTGGGAAGTCTGGATCATTAGTGAAATATGTACCAGAGTAGGGCCAGTCCTTGACGACAATCAGTTGTCGGTGGAGCCAATCAAATAATTCCGGTCTCCAGGACATCTGTTGACCGCCCCCTGCCCTTGGCATCAGAGCTACCCATCAGGCCATTCGTGGTTCTCTCGCTGGTGGTGTTGGGACTATGACCTCATGTTGCTGGAAAATGGGTAGTCGTTCCAAGAAGAACGATACCAGAATGGATCCATAACCAAATTGCTTCAATTTTGTCTTCTTACATTTTTTTAGCTGGCGTTTCATGTTTATTGTCACGGCCTTTGCCTAGTTATAGATGGTCGGTGCCAAGTAGTCTACAACAAGAAGCAAATGTGTCTTTGTTGCTTCGTGTGGTGCTTGTGATCCTGCAGCTCGTGTGATGGTATGTAGCACTACTCTGAGTGTCAAGTCTGGGATAGTCTAAATATCAACTTTCCTGCTGCCCGATCCTTTCCGTGCTCTTGGACATACCCTGTCTATTACCATGGTCATGTTTTCCATGCAAGGTTGATTTTCGATTAGGATTGGTGCTACTCCCCTCCGTGATAATCCTGTTATGAAATAGACGTCAGAGACTTCAATCTCAAGTTATTGTTCTCGAAGGATGAACTTCTCTTGATTTTCATCGCATATGCTGATCAGATATTGCAATAACTATGGTTGGGCTCGGAGACATGGCGTTAGGAAGAACTTTTCAGACCGCAATTCCTGATAGCTTCCATGACTCTTTCATTTTTCATGGCCAGCTCATATTCTTCGCTATGTTCCTGTTCTTTCCATTCTATGACCATTTCTCTTCTTTCTACCTACAAACACATTCATATGAGTGGTATTAGCCATTTTTGAACCTTAAATTTGTGAATAATTGGGGTATTTGAGTCACATTTTACACAAAAATGGTTTTCACTATTGGCACAACTATTTTTCAAACAGTCGCACCAATGGGCACGCCCTAGTGTAGAAAATTGGGCAGTTGGCGTGACTCCGTGCCCGAAACCTGCACCGACTACCGTGCCCTAATATTTACATTTCCTCCCCCAGAATTCGAAATTGGAAATTGCAGATGGCAAGAAATGACTTAAAATGACAAGAGGGATCTCGGCTCGTACCTAGAACTGACAGATTTGAGATTGGTATGCTGGATTGACTACTATCGTCGCCGCAAGATTGCACAGTGAAATGGGTAACTATTGCTCCACAAGAGGTAAAAAGTGAAAATTAATTATTTTTACCATTTTTGGCATTTTATAAATCTTTCACAACCCTAATTAGGTTTTAAGATATATTTTTCGATTATTTTATTATATTATTTTTGAGAAATGGGTTTTACACGTGTCTCTTATATAGCAACAGGTTTTGATGTGACAGTGATGAAGTAACAAGTTATATTTTATACTTTTTCGGACTCGGTAAAAACACGAAAAAGTCACTACTGGAGTCATATTTCAGCTCTTTTATGACTCTCTAAAATTGAAAATATTGCCGAGATTCTTGTCATTTTGAACTCGTTAAATGGCTGCGAAATGATATCCACCTAGTATACATTTAACCCTTTTTCGGGCTGGGATGAATTATTTACGAAAAAGTAATACCTAAGCCCATCGCGACTAAGAGGTTCTTGCAGACACAATTTTCTACCTTTTCGGATCTGCGAGACTACCTACGAAAAGGGACTGTTGGAGTTTTCTTTTCTGCCTTATTTTCAAACTCTCTAAAACATGAAAATATGTTGAGTTCTCCCTTTTTCAGACTCGTTAAACATTGATGACATTGGATTTCATTGCCATGACGTTACTCGAATTCCTCCTTCCTAAGGCTCATAAAATGTACTAGGATGGATTTGTCTGAAGGAAAAACTTACAGCACACGAATACGTTATCCCCTTCAAGCTTGTTTAAAAAAAATAATTGGGGTACTCGCCAAAAATTGTGGGGGGAAAATGGAACCAAGTTTTAGTTATGTTGGCAGTATGTTGCACTTGAACATGGCACTTGTCTGCATTCGTGTCGGGTTGGGGACATCTCATTTCATCATTTTTTCCTCCATGGGTTTGGGTAATCTCTTTTTACCTCTCATCCGATCTTTTCCACATCGTCATGACTTCATATCCTTTGATGTCACATACTGCCAAATCCAGTGTCGTGTTGATGATATGCTCAAGAGGAGTTTGCCTCTGCAGTTTTCAACTTCCCTCTCATTCTCTGTTGGTCTTGATTCACTATTATCATGTTCCTCTGTCTCACATCGATGATGTGGGAAACATTATGGCCCACCTTTGATCAGGTCACTTCCTTTCGACTTCAACTCATTATCTAGGAATTTGATCAAGAGACTCTATTCTGGTACCTTGGAGCCTACATGCCTTAATGGCAGGTTTTTCGCATTCAACGCAAGGTCCACATCATTGGCCTTCGATCGATTGATTCTACAGATGTTTGACGCCATATTACTGTTCACATCCCATAGATTGTACCAGTTGTACCTTGAGAGCCATTTTCATTAATGGTGGTTTCTCTCGTGCCTGTTAACAGCTTTCATCATTGGCTGGTAATCACGTGATTTTCTGGCATGTTCGACTTTAACTCATATATTCGCATGCCTGAAATTGTACTTGTTCGGGTAGAGATGGAGCACAAGACCCTGGATTTTGTCTAATAAATTCCAAGCTGCGGATTTTGGTGGATTATTATAACTTATTGCATGACTCTTTTGATTGGATGGCAGCGACCATACCTGAGTCTATTTGTTGATCCTTAATGCTAGATGGCTGCGTCCATACCTCAAATCTTAGTTTTTTTATATACTCTATATGGATGGCTGTGCCCATGCCACATGTTCATATATCATAGATATTAGTTGTATTTGTAATTTCAATTTTTTCGATAGCGGTGTTTGGTTCGAACGCGTTCTCATAAAGCATTTCACCCCTCCCTCTCCCTCAAACCTCATGCTTTAGGGGGCATCTGTTACACATCATTTTTTCATTGTCCCTGCAATTCCCATCTCACCCATTGGAGGGTCATTTTTGTGACCAATAAGAAGTTTCATGCCTGGAAAAAACCATAATTGCATTCCTTTGCATGAGAGTAACATTAATCTTATTGACAATTCCCTGAGAAGGACTGTAAAAACCCTTGTTTTTGCCTTGGCACGAGTAGACAGTTACACTCCCGCGTCGAGTTGGAAAATTAACACTAAGCCCGTGCCAATTGGCACTCTGTCCCAGTTAAGCGCTCGTGCTAAGTTGTTTATGGAATGTTTTTTAAAAATAGAGGCGGAGTTTGTATCCCAACCACCTCAAGGATGAGTCATTGGGAGTGGTTGCACTGAAACAACCACGGAATCCCTCCTTTAGTTAGTAGTTTCCACCTCCCTTGGAACTCTCCTAAAGGATAGGACTCCCTCCCACCTTTTTAGGGATCCCAACCTCCTCCTTTTCCTCTATAAAAGAAGCTATATCTCTTAGTACAAACTAGCTGAATGGGTGAATAGCTGAACTTGGAGAGTTGATACTATAGTTGGATGACTAGAGAAGATAGATAGAAGGAATCACGTTTAGGATAGCTTGAATTCATGTCCTCATTTCATCTGAATCCCTCGACAAGTACTGAGACACGCTTCGGTTGAACCCCACTGGAGGAGACTGTGACGTCAAAGCATCAGTTGTACCTCTTCCTTTTACTTATATATACATGACTACTGTTTGGTTTCACTATTGTGTTATGATTCTTATGTAATGCGATTTATTTAGCCCTCTTTGACTGGTTAATATTTTTGAGTGAAACTATGATGTCGTATGTTGTTCTCGTTTCTTGTTACATGTGCAAGTATCCGAGCATAACAACGAATGGATTTTTATTTTCCAAGATAGGAGCAAGAGGCTACTACTCTTTTTGCAACGACGACAACATTGGATTCTAGGTAGGTCGATATACTGTGTCTTTCGTTCATTCATTAACTAGGAACCAACACTTTAGCATGCCCTTTTGTTTCTAGACCCACCCTAGGGCTAGAGGGATCGTCTCTGTCCACAGAGAGGATTTACCTACGTAACAGTTGGTTCCCTTGGGGTCTGTTTGGTTGGTTACCTTAGTGCCCTTAATTATCTTGAGTTGGTTTATTTTGGTTTCCTTTCCTCTTTTTCTTGGAATTAGGAGGATTAGTCTCACTCTATTGCGCATACACTTGATTTTAAGGGGGAGGTAGTTGTTGTGGCAGAGGTTGAGAAGGAAAGGGAAGCTGAGGGATAGATGTCGTAGGGGATGGGGCACCAAGATGCGGATAAGGATAGAAAGGAGTTTGAGCAACATTGGGGTAAATAGGTTGAGCAACAATAGACACTAGCATCGGTTGATGCAATGGGTCATATGTGCTTTGTCTTGGATACATGCTACCGGGAGGGGGATAAGTGATAAAGGAGATGGTCCCTCCCTGAGGGAAACCATAACCCATGGGAGGATGAGTATACAAATGTGAAAGAGATCCAACGATACCGTCGGCGGCGTGAGATGTCCCAGGTGCGTTGGCACCACCAGGTCTAGGAAGATCTGGTAAAACAGTGTAAACATAACCAGATTGGGCATAGATCAAGTCATATTTCAACGCAATTTAGAGAGTTTATTTCTCATTTTAAGGAAAGTGGGATGCGACATCTTTACCAATGGAATGAAAAAGATTTCTGAGAAACCAATCCATATAGACATGGTCGTCGAATGTAGGAGCTCGACATAAGCTCCTCCTTCTACGCCATTCTTGGACATGGTCAGAAAGGTGGGTGGCAGACGTTTTATGGGATGAGGTCAACAACTCGGTACTGGTATCATATCATAGAGGTAGTTGGAAATAGGATAGAAACACTTTAGCAAGAGTCTTAAAAGTGGAATGAGAGGTGGAGGCCTAGTCGACATACCACTTTGCAGCGTCTCCAGTGAGCGTATGCTAGAATAACTGAAGATAGATGGAGTCATCAGTGATAGAATTGGATGAACACCACATGTGAAAAGAGCGGATATGATTAGTAGGGTCCTCTCCAGTTTTTCCTTCGAACTTAGGAATGTCAGAAGGAAGCTTAGTTGGCATAACAAGCCAACCTGGATTGTGGTGTATAGGGTTGTTAATTAACTGGCTGAAATCAGGGAGGCTTAAAATTTCCATAAAGGTTAGCAAAGGAGTATCCAAAATGGTTTCGGTAGTGGTTCCACTAGTAGCAGCTCAAGAATTAGGGTCAAGGCTACCACCATCTTGAGGACCAACACCTACATTGGCACCTAACATGGTGACAGAATCAGGTGGAGGAAAACTATGTTCAAAATCAGAGGGAGGTCCTGATGGACCAGAATCATAGTCGATATGGGGACTCGGCGGAGGAATAACTTAGACTCTACGCTTTGGAGTAACTCTTCCTAACGAAAAATGAGGATGAAAGCCTAGGAGTCTTCAGGATAAGCACCTTGGGGGCGTAATTATGGCAAGACAAAAATACCCAAAAAGATGGAAGAGTAATAAACAAAGGCTTGGAGGGGCAGATAAATTAACTACGTTGTTTATGTCTTGGATTGGCGATGTAAACCAAGCACTCTTCACTTTAGGTGTGCATGTGTGCAAGCCATGTGTTAATTTTAATTAATTTTAGATGGTTGTGTATAAAGAAAAAGAAAAAATGATGTATAAATGTGAATAAAACTTAAACGACAGTAAAATAAACAACTAAAGATACATAAATTCAACCCAAAAAGAAAGGGCTCTCAAAAAACTGCTCTAAGAGGCGGGATAAATTGACTCAAAACACACAATATGGCCAAAATATCTAAGGTCTAAGGGACAAGGATATAATGACTTAGATCTACTGAAAAAGGTGCAAAAACAACAAGAAACCAGAGGGAAAACGATTGCAAAATGGGAGGTGAAAGGTTAAAAACCTAAGGGAAACAAGGGGGACCCTAAGGGAGAGGGAAAAAAAATCAAGAGGGTGTTTTGGATGGAATAATAACAAATCTAAAAGGATCTTTAAGAATGGTGGATCTGACCCTAAAAAATGGGTGAAAGCGCTACAAAATCTCAGACTACCTACTCAACTAAACCTCTCCTAAAAAGGTGGAATCGTACTGAAACCCTAAGGGACTTGATCCTACTTAAAGGAGAAAAACTGAGCATATTTAGGCCTAAGATGAGCTGAGATAGAGGTCAACCCTGAACATTTCTTGTGGCAAACCCTGACAGTCATAGAAAAAATCTCGTGAAAAGTTGCAACTCACACATACTGACCTGTTAGCTGTTGAAATCATATTTTATGGCCCCACAGGTGTGACCTGAGCTTGAACTCATAGGTTCTGGGCTGAAAAGTGTGAGCTACAATTTCGGGATCCTCAGGTAGTAGGTTGCGGAAAAAATTGTCATCTCAAGCGCAACTGATACCTGTTACCTACGGAAAACACCCAAAACCACTTGGAAGTTAGAATTTTTATTGTTTTAGGGCATAAAAGGTAAAAAAACAACATAAAGAGACTAAAAATATCTGAATAAAAACCCTAGTTATTGAAGTAGCTGGTCAAGCAGGAATCTGAATAAAATCCAGTGGAGTCGCCAATTGTTAGAATGAATTCTTAACACAAGTGTACAAAAAGAGATCACTTTGTATGCACATGACAAACAACCCTAACAAAAAATATGGTTGTCTAAATTCCTTAGATCTACAATATATAGTCGAAACAAATGCATCAAAAACCGAGATCTATGTAGTAAAAGTAGCTAAACAGTAAAATGAAATAAGAGTTTCTCCAAATATCCAATTGAAAAGACAAGATATATAAATAATTTTATATGTATTAACACCTGGGAAGGGAACAAAGAATTATGTTAGTATTCCCCCTCATTGGGATGGGTTCTTTGATGTACTCAATGCTTCAGATCCAGAAGTTTCTCTCTCCCAATGGTGTAGAAAACCCAAGACATGTTGAACTCTATGGGAGCTCAAGACGCAAAGTAATAATAAAATGCAATCAAAGTATGACAATGACAAAGGATCAAAGTTTGACCATGATAAAAGGATAAAAAGTAAATAATGAATGGAAAACCCTCCTATTTAAGACAAAATATTGATTTATCCTTGATAATGGCGCATAATAAAATATTATTAACCAAAATCTAGATCTAACTGCTTGGAATATTTTATTATATTTTGTTAGAGGGAAAAGGAATTTAAATGGGTTAAATCCTTTTATTTAGAAATAATAAACAAACAAATGATTTATTTATCATTTCAAGAATGGGGTTATGGAATAATTTAACAAATAATGATTTATTTTATTATTCCTAAATGATTTAGTCAAATTTAAAAAGGAATATTAATTAAATAATGATTTAATTAATTATTCCCAAAGAATAATAAGATAAATAATGATTTATCTAATTATTTCTCATTAACTGGGTTAAATATGACCAGGAATATTATTTAAACAGTGTTTTAATTAATTATTCCTAGAGGAAAATCAAATAAATAAGGATTTATTGAACCATAAATAACTTTTTTTTTGTAATTTAAAAAAATCTATTCATAGTGAGAAACAGAGATTACGTCGATGTTCAAAATAATACTGGTGTGAGAGGAGATTCAACACCGAAAGTCTTTG
This sequence comes from Pinus albicaulis, assembly GCA_034641835.2. NCBI lineage: Eukaryota > Viridiplantae > Streptophyta > Pinopsida > Pinales > Pinaceae > Pinus > Pinus albicaulis. The sequence goes on from CM076573.1 coordinate 13,794,026, forward strand.
CCAAACCCACAACTTTGGACTGCATTTTTCCCTCGGGGAGTGATTTTACAGGGGAGAAAACAAAGGGGGGAAAACCGAAACAGAAAAAAGGAGACAGAACTCTAGGCAAAAAGGCATATCCGCCTTGCTTTTGAAATTAAGCATTGGATTTGTAAGAGTAAGCAAAGGAACTTTTATGTTAAACAAAAAACCTGGGGAGAGAAGGGCTGAGTTAGCCCAGATCATCCCTAGATTGGTCGTCGACGTTAATAGAGCACTCGGGAGTGCTGCCATAGTCTGATGCAGCTAATATTTTCCACTGAAAGAGGGGCCTTCGCATGTGGGGATGTACTGCTCGTGGAGGGGCCTGCTAGTAGAGGGACCACCTACTTCTTCTTTAAGTTGCAGATTGTTCTGACGACTGGCTATTCGATGCTTGAGGAGGGCGTAGTGGGAGGAATTTTTCTCAATGAATCTGTGATGATGAACATCGCCCACATAAATGACAAATTTTGCAGTTAGATCATCAATATTTTTTTCCAGGACACTGTTGTTGTCCCTCTGATATTGCAAAGCCATAGCCAGGATAGTCTTTGTTTTTCAATTTAGCTCGATGGCTTTGCTGAAAAGGTTTTCTCTGGCATGGGTAGCTCAATGGCTTTGCCAAAAAGGTTTTCTCTGGCACAGATTAAACCTGGGTCAGGGATCCAGTTAAACGCCTCATCAACTTCCTCTGTGGTAACTCTCTCGTGTACCGTTCTGACCCTATATTCCAGCCTCTCAATTTGATCTTTGGCAAATTGACTGATTTCCTTTTCATAAACCAGAGCAACATTCCTTGTTTCTTCTTCCGCTCACATGGTGGGAGGTCTAGCGCGAGCCATGGCCTCTGTCGCGCCTTGCTTGTGTGGATGAATTGGAGTGATGAGGAGCCATAATAGCCAACTACAAACAAAGGAATAGGGAGCCGAGATAGATGAGATAGGAGGGACGAGGGAAACATAGCAAGGGGGAATTGAAACGTGGAGGCATGGGGAAAGGGGATCAGAAACGAAGGCCAGAGAACTCATGAAAGGATGAGGCAGTTGGGATGAGGGTTGGGTTAACATAGGTAGAGGATGGAAGGAATTGATGATATGAGAGGGGGAGATAAATGATGGGCTAGCATTCCGAGAGCAGAGAGGATTAATTACAACAGGTGCTCCTTTTGTGTGAGAGGCCCAAAGGGCGGCTGATAGAGGAAAATATGGGGGTGATAGTACCGAGGCCATAGGGATCAGAGTGATGGATGATCCAAATCATTATGGTTTTGAAGATGGAGTGTAAGGTAAATAGGATTGTTTATGTTGGCCTGAAATTCCTTGTTCATTATGTTTGAGCATGCTTCCCTGACTTCAGTATGTACGAAATCCTCTGAGGCTGTGGAGAGGAGGCGAAGATTTCCACGAACCCCTACATTTGCCAGAATGTTCGGTAGTTGGTCGTCTTTACGCCTTACAACATGGAAATAAACTCCTTTAGCTTGGTTAATATGGAGATTTATCCTGTGGAGGATTTTTCTAAGTCTCCAATTATCCAAGACTTGCAAGGAACTTTTGCCTTGTTGAAGCTTTTTGCAGTCTTGGGTAGCAACCATCGAATCACCTTCTACGATTAGCAACCAGAAGTTTTGTTCTCTGGAAATTATCAAACCATGTTTTAGAGCTTGTAACTCTGTTGCATTGTTGGTGGAGTGACCAATATTGCCATTATATATCCATATGATCTACCCTGTGTGGTTTCTGAATTCTCCAAAACCAGCTTTGGCAGGGTTTTCATTGGCTGCTCCATCATAGTTTAGTTTGAATAAATTAGGTTCCAGAGGTTGCCATTTTGGAATAGAGGTTTGAGCGGAGGGCGGGTGAGAGGTCGAGGGGGGGACGGAAATGAATAGGTATAACAAGGACAAAATGCGAAGGTCCTCCTGAGTGGGGGGATTGGTGGGATCAGGCAACTTGGAAATGGCAACCATTTTTCGGAGGGTCTATTTGATGGTCGATATTATTTTCTCCTCCTTTTTAAACTGGTCTCTAAATATTTTGGCATTCCGCTCTTTCCAGAGGGATAAAGATGATGCTTGGAAGGATATTCCAAGCCCAATTGATCAACGGATAGGAAGAGAAGGAAGGGCGCCATTTCTCTAAAAAGAGAAGAATTGAGGAGGGGTCCCTATTAGTGACTCTGAAGACCAGGGAGGCCCAGATCCAAACGTTGGAAGCAAAGGGATTCTCATTTAGTAGATTTTTTGGAGTCTCTTCCTCATTCTTGCAGAGCATGTAGATGTAGGGACCAATGAAGCCCTCCTTGAGCAGGTGGTCCCAGGTCAGAATTTTATTGTGCAAGATAAGCCACAGGAAAATTGAGATTTTGGGCTAGTGCCTTCGATTCCATAGATTTTCCATTTCATGTATGGAGGAATGGGGTTGAGAGAGGCTAAATATCCATAAGCCTCTTTGATATCGAAGTGGAAAACTGAATTTTTACCCCATATTAGCTTATCGTTCTCACCGTCCTTTTGAATCAATCTTTTGTCTAACTCTTTTGTGAGATTCTTCCAGGCAAGGGGATAGTCCCAGTGATCCCACTCAGAGGTTTCCATCCATTCTATCCAACCTATGTTTTCATTGTTGTTCCTCCAACAATATTTTTCCATCAATTGGTTTTTGTTTTCCATCTGTGTTTTACTTTTTCTATATTACTCTTTATTTACTCTGGGGCTTTGCTGCCATTCATAATCCTAGAAAAGGGATGTCTCTCTGTTTCTGATTTCCCAGAAGAAGTGGTTTTGGATAATTTCTTTGTTTTCCCAAGCATGGTTCCATAGTGCAGAGCCTTTGATTGTACCGTTTAAATGGATGAGAGTGTCATATTGATGGGAAGGAGCATATTTATCTTTCCACAATTCCGCCGACGGGGTTTGCTATTTTGTGATCCAACGCCACCATGTTTTAGCTCCTACATCTTTTCCAACCAAGTCAGCGTCTCTTAGTCCCAGACCTCCTTCTTGCAGGGACTTACATAATGTGTCCCAAGCTACCAATGCAAAATTTCCTTTTTAGTTTTCACCATTCCAGAGAAATTTTCTTTGGATAGTATTAAGTTGGTAGGAGATGGATTTGGGGGCAGCCATGACAGAGTATTGGTAGACGGGAATGGCTTGAAAAGAATATTTGACAAGGACAAAGTGGCCAGCCAAGTCTAAGGCCTAGAAGGTCCAATTGGCTAGATTTTTCTTTAGTTTGGTTATGATAATTTCCCTGTTGGATTTGGCAACAGGTTTGTCGGTGAGGGGGACTCCAAAGCACTTTGAATGAAAGGAGATGATCTTGAATTCTAGAATATTTTCAATATGTCATTGCATTGGTAAAGATGTGTTCATGAAGAAAAGTTTGGATTTGGTCACATTGATGGAGGTGCCAAATGCTTCAACGAAATCAACAAGGATGGATTTGAAGGCTAGGGATTATTTTACAGAGGGGGTGCCCATGAGCAAAGTGTCCTCAACAACTTGCTAATGAGTGGAGGGAGGAGTGGAGTTGTGTAATTTGATGCTGACAATGTTGCCACTTGAGGAATCCATCATAATAGAGTGACTGAGGCCCTGAGCCATAAAGACAAAGAGGAAGGGGGAGATGGGGTCTCCTTGCCTTATTCCTTGGGTATGATTAAGAACAGGCGAGGGGGGTCCATTTAGAAGAATGGAGAAAAATGCTCTGGAGACCATGGACATGATCCATTTAATGCAATTCTTGTGTTATCACTCTAATAATTCTTAAGTTGTGAGATTTTTATTTTTACTCAAAGAACATTAGAGGTAACCACAGACCAACTTTTAAACTCTAAGATCTAGCCTTCTTAGGGTTCAGAGAGGACTCTCTCTATAAAATTCAACTTTGGTTTAATTATATGATATTTAGGCTAGTTATGATGTGAAAATTGGTTTGGTTTTGGTTTGGTTTGGTGAGAAAAAATCACTTAATGAGATGGATAGTGATAGAAATGTTTGTCCATTGGGCTAAGGAGTCAAATGTCAAGAAGATAGGACTAGGATCAAGATCAAAAATTCAAATGTTTTTAGGGCAAGATAGACAAGTCATTGAATATCTTAGAAGGTTGATTGGTGAAGTGGTTTAATCAGGATAAAGAGAAATCAAGGATTCTTTGATCCGGATAAGGAAGGAGAAGATAGATGTCATTTGAAAGATGGAGCAATTAAGGATTCCCTACTCTGGAAATCAGCAGAAAACATAGTAATGATAAATAGTTAAAGATAGGGTGTTTTTAACAAATCTTGTAATAATATTCCTAATTTATCATTCAAATTTAGAACACATATATGGATGCATGTAAAACATAAGGAGATAAACAAATATAGTAGAAAGTACTTCACTTCAATGGCTCATCACATGAATCCTGAAATATGATGCTTTATGATTTGATCCAGTCTGCTACTTGAACTTTCTACAAAAGCCTTCAGGTACATAAATATTGACTATAGAAATCTTCAGCAATTTACTCCACAATAATACTTCAAAAGATGAAATATATATACAAAAATGTTTACAAAATATCCTAGAATAATCATAGGATTTTTCTAAGGAAATAAAAATATCTTTTACAACAAAATAGTGACAACTGCTTAACAACTTAGCAAGTTGTCCTATTAATCCAAATAAAATAGAAGTGCAATTTTGGATTGGGTTTAGCTGGCTACTTTCTTGTCATCAACGCTGGCACACGATATTTCAAATATGTTTTGAAATATTATCTTTTTATCTTATACTCTTTAACTCTGATACACTGTAATCACTGTTTAAACTTCTTTACTACTGTAATTTCTGTTTTGACTGTGTAAAATCAGCAAACTATTTTTATCCTCTTCTCTACAATTTGACTTTTACAGTAAGTCAGTAAGTGATTCCCAAGATTCTTCATCAGGAATTTTGATCTTTTTCGGCTTCCTAAAGTTCTCATCTACCTCAGTGTACCTAGAAAATGTTGGTTTTATAACAACTAGGTGTTTTATCTCATGCTGTAGATAAAACAAGTCTTCAAAACTTTTATGTAAAACCTTTCCTGTAGGAATTCCTTGTCCTTCTGTTTTGTCTACCTGCACTTTTTCATGATCTCTTATCTTCTTTTTGTAGTCCTCTTGTGGCATGAGTTTATCATTAATGACAAGGATGTTTGGAAAACCTCTTTGCCTCAAGATCTCAAATTTAACCATAAATTTAGTTATTGCTATGTTCATGTTTTCACATTTTTCTTCCAGCCGCTTCATCAAATTCTTCTTTGAAATTACTTTCCTTATTTCAAGGATTGTCTTTGTTCTATCAATAATTTATATCTCTTCTAGTTCTTGCTTGTTCTTGCTGTTGAGAAACTTGAATAGTTCTAGGGCATGTTCATGTTTGGCACCTAGTTCCTCCTTTGTTTTTTGAATTTCATCTTGAGCTGCCTTTAGCAAACCTTTTTTCTCATATATTACCTGTATTTCTGGCCAAACATCATTGATGGATTCAATTATTTTACTCCATAGTTGATTCTTCACATAGGAAATTGGATCTTTCAAGGTTAAATCCTTTTGTAGATTCTTCAACTCAACATTTAACCTATTAGCCCTTTCAATCCTGAGTTTTAGCATTAATTTGGACTAGCTTCTTAGTGTCTTCAAGATTTTCAATCAATTTCTTCAATCTATTGATTTCATTGGTTTGAAGTGACATTTACTCCATGGCTTTGATGAGCTTGCTGGCTTCATCTGTTGGCTGCACTGTTGATGTAGATGACTCTGTAGCTGAGGTAGTAGAAGATGTCACTGGCACAGCTGATGCCAGTGGTACTTTTGGTGCCAACTCTTCTGCCAGAGTTGAAGGCGCAGTTGTAGTTGCCATAGTAATTACTGTAGGAACTTCTTGTGCTTTTGCAATTTCTCTTTCATGGACAATCTTGTCCATTTGGAGTTCCATCTCTTTTATATGTGCTGTCAATTGTAAAATTAAGTTCATCATATCATCTTTTTGTCTTGCCTCTTGTACAATTTCTTTGGCATGTGGATGTACTATTGGTGGAAGCTTGAGTTTTTTTCTAAGTGCTGCAATGTCAACATTATTTTTCTTTACCAACTCTTCTGCACCTTTGACATTGACAGGGTCATATCCTACTTGAATAACCAACTCTTCTAAAGACTTAATCCTAATATATTTAGCATATGAGGAAGCCTTTTCAACCTTCATTTGATCTCTCATATTTATTATTGTATTCTAGAGCTTTTGGGCACTCATTTCCTTTGTAGTAATGGTAGAATAAAGCATCTCAGAAGTTTGTCTGTGAAACTCAATCTGATCTAATGCATGGATACTTTCTATAGGCACTTCAAGGTCAACTTTTTTGTAATCTGCCACTTTTTTTGGAGTCTTAACTGTTGGTTGAAGTACTGACATAATCAAGTTCTTGTTTGAATAATAAAAAGCTGACAGAAGTCTATTCTAGATCCCTGGTGTTTTTTTTAAATACTGAGAATAAATCTCATTTTCTATTTCTTCATTTTTGGCCTTTATCTGCTTGTATTTCTCTCTGATGTCAATATCTTTATCCTCTGTTAGCTATGAGGAGGATGCTTCCATACTCTACTGCTTCTCAACCATTTGTGTGTCTGAAGCATCTTTATCCTGCTCATTTATAATGACTGTAGCAACATTTGTGTTTGTCTCTGGAACATCTGTATCTTCCACTTCTATGGTCTCTTTTTCTTTATCAACTGGATTGAGCTTAAGATTTTTATTATATCTAAGTTTAAAGCTAGTCTCTGTAGTTGTCTCAGTAGTGTAATTACCTTCTTCTCTGACTCTTTTGGTAGCTTTATCTTCTTGATTCACAGTTTTCAAGGTGTGACTAGTATCACTCTGTCTTACTACTTCTATCAAGGTATTTTATAGCTAGTCTGCTTGATTAGAAAATTTCTCAATCTATGGCCTTTTATCATGTATATAAGGTGTCAATTTTCACTTCACCCTCATTTTGCTGAGAATTCCCTGAGGATCATAATTCCATAAGAAGCTAAATTCAAATTTGTACTCCAACAACTATTTTCTTGCTTCTATTCCTGCATCTCTGTGATTACAAATGAAGGGTCCTATCTGATTTTTCAACTTAAATTGGGTCTTCTCTTTGGCTGCCAAGAGGTTGATTGAATCTGAATTGAGAATTTTCCTGATGTACTCCAAGGAAAAAACTCTCATTGGCACATACTTAGGTAGTTTATAGGGTAAAAGATTGGACCCAAAAACTCTAATCTCTGTATGGTTCTGATATAAGTACCAATATCCAGTTTTACTTTGTTCTGACAGCTGTAATATTTTCTTTATCTCATCATTGATTCTTGGTTGTACCTTATTTGTAAATATACTAACCAGTGGATGAACAAAAGAGTCTATAAAATCTGCATAATTGAATTCTGTGGACTCTTTTCTGATCAAAGATGTCCAAAAGATGACTGAAAGTGGATTCCCTTCTACATCAAGCTTCTGAAGTGTTATTGGGAACTTGTCTTCTTGGAAGTATAAGAACATATGGAAAAGAAAGGAAGTATATCTAAATACCCCTTCAGTTGGAAATTTGACAAGATGATCATGGATGTTCTCAGCTATGTATTCAGCATAATTGTAAATGATAGAAGGAGGCTACCCTGGTACAAAGGTAGATAGAAAACCTAGGATTGACTCATCTGTATGCTCATTTGTAAAATACCCTAGGATAAAGGACAACATGGATATGACATGCCTTGACCCTTCAGGAAATTTTGAAGTAGAATAAGGAGGGTTTAGTTTTGGGATTTCAACATAGGCAGGCATGAAATTTGGAAAATTTGAAACCTTTTAGGAAAGTCCATACCAATGTAAAGCTTGGTGAGTTCTTATATGGAAAGGAACTGCATTGGGATCTGGTTTGAGCTGTAGCATTAGGTTTATTGACTCAACAATAATTTTGAACAATACTTCTTTATTTTCATTTACCATGGCTCTTTGTTCAGGTGCGTAATAGGACTGACACAACCTTATAACTTCTCAACACTAATGAGTGAGTGGAACTACATACTTGGGTAGGTTTGACTCCCAAATCTCGACTTCATCTCCCCGATCTAATGATTTTTCAAGACTCCAGCAGTGGAGTTCTAAAAGATTAAATTCTATCACTGGATCAGCTATTTTGTAATCCACATCTGCTAAGGGTGTATGTTCAATGTCTAAAATAGGAGGTTGTAGAGAATTTACAACAATTATGGTTTTGGAAGAAATTGTTGGGTTTGATTTTGACATTTTAAGACCTTCTGGGTGCTTGAAACTCTGTATTTTTACTTTTTAAACTCTTCTGTAAGATTGAATTGTTTATAGAAGGTTTTTCTGGTTTTAACAGAGATCTATGGAATAGCAAAGGTATAAACAGGCTTTCTTTTGGTCTTAAACCTTTCAATTTGGCTTTAAACTGATCTTCAGACTCTTACAGGTTCAGGAAATGTTAAAACGAGGGTTTTCTCTACTTTTGTGGATAAACTGGATTGAAACTAGTTCAAATCAAGCTTAGAAAGATTATGATTATTTTGCAAAGGGTTTCTGAATAAATTCGAAGTATTTTAAGGTCTGCAAAGGCTAAAATACATTCAATTTTGCTTTAAAAACTGTATGCAATATTCAAACTGGGGTTTATCAGAGTTTTTATAGCTAATTCATTTTTTTGCAAGCAACTACAGGTATTTTTGTGAGTAAATGATCTTCACTAGGCTTAATTTCTTCAGAAAGCTCTTTTTCAAATGACAAGCAGGTTGTTTTTCTACGAAAAATACCTGTTTGTGCAGGTATTTGGTCTTTTAAATGAGTTTCAGCGACGTTGGACATTTTTTGATGTTTGTGGAAGTCTTTTGGAAGCAAGCTGGACATTTTCAATGGTCTTGATAGTAAATTCACTGGCTTTGTCTGGTTATTTGACGTGAAAACAAGGCTATGGAGATTGTTTCCTCAGGTGGGAGGATAAAAACATGCAGAGAATGAAAAAAGGGTTTAATGGGCGTATATGGGGTTTTATGGTGTTTTTAAGTTTAAACAGGATCAACATTAAATGGCAGTCAGATCAGAGCGAAGGGCTTTGGCGCGTGAAGGAGAAAACCAGGAGTGGTTTATCGCACGGGCTTTGGGTGGTAAGTAGTTTTCTCGGATCGAATGTGATCCAATCACATATTGCCGCGTGGAGGAGAGATAGTATAGCAAAACAACCCATTTCGCAAATTTTGAAATGGTTATTGACTACACTTTTAAAAATGCGATATTGTGTTTGGGTTGTTGGATCTGAGGGTATTTGTGCGAACAGCTGGGATTAAATTATGAAGTTGCTCGACATATGGGGGCATGGGGCCCGGGTCTTATTATGTGGCAGGACTAGTTTTAACATTAAAACATATATTTTTAATGTAAAACCAATACATTAATATAATAGGTGAGTTTTGATATTTACATAGTAAATGAAATATTTACGTATGTTTAACAACCATTGGGGCGGGATTATAATGTTTTTAACCTATGGGGAAAGGGCGGGGAAATATAACATATGGTGTAATTAGAACTATAGGTTAACATTAAAATAATGGGTTTTGGGATATTTAAATAAAATGATTTAATGTATATATGGGAAGGGGTAGTTTTTAAAAGGAATTAATATAATATGTTAAAAATTAATATGAAATGAATGAGAATGAATGAAAATACATAAAATAAACTAATTAAAGTGTAAAATAGGCCTTTTTAAGCACAAATAATTGTACCATTAAACATTTACACTTAAACTTAGGATAAATTATATTTTGTGGGCTTTTGAGTGTTTTTTGGATGAAATGAAATTAATTGAGAGGGGATTTTATTTTTTTCTAAGCAAAAAAGGTGTTTTACTTAGGAAAAGAGGTTATATTTTTTCGAAGAGGGTAAATATGCTGAGGAAATGAGTTTTCATGAAGGGAATCCAGTAATTTTACCAATCGGTCATTAAGCCTTGGGTCTGGTCCCAACAGAAGTCAAAGAAATGCTCTAAGCCTCTTTAACTGAAGGTGTTGAATACTGGATCATTGTGGGGGAGGGGAAATTAGTAAATTTCCCGATGATGTTTTATTACATGCCTTGCACAACTGCTTTCTACCTACCCACCACTACTCTAACATTTTTTAATTCATTTGCATGGGTGCATTTAAGCTTGCAACCCTAAATCCATTTTTCTTTTAAAGCATAAACTATCTAATTCAAACTTTATTTCATCCGAGGGCTCAGATTAAACTGTTGAGCTCCTCATTTATTCTCTAACTATCTACTGATTTGTCAAGTTTAAACTGTTTGACATATCTTTATTCTCTATCTAAAACATGAAATTCAAAGCATGAAAAGTTAAGATTAAAATATTTAACTGATCATGGATTATGGCATTTTGAACAATCTGCACATAATCATTATTTTTGCAGTAAAAGTAAATAGTAGTGGAATTTTGACTTGCTCAGTTTCATGTCTTATTTTTATCTCTTTTTTCTTTTGGGGTCCATTTTTATTCTTTTTTATCTTTTCTTTTCAAGTCCTTTGATCTTTATTTTAGGACTTTTACCCTCTTTTCATTTTTTATTATTTTCAAAATATGGGAAAACAACTTGCAGAAAGCAAGGTATGTACATATTTACAAGACTAATCATAGTCAATTAAAAAATTATGAACCCTATTATTATAGGACCCTAACACCTTGTTGAGTTAGAAAGCTTTCAGCACTGCCCTGATGTATAACCAACTAATTTTATCGAAGGCCTTTGAAATATCCAACTGTATGAGAATTCCTGGTTTCTTTTCCTCTTTGAGAGAGTGAATGATTTCCTAAGAGAGAATTATGTTGTCCATGATTTTTCTACCTTCAACATAGCCAGTTTGTTGAGGAGAGATGAGGAGGGGTAAGATTTTTTTTATTCTATTAGCCAGAACCTTGGAAATTATTTTGTAGATGACATTGCATAGCGCAATATTGGGCTTGGATTTATCTGGGGAGTTGCCCTTGTCAGATTTCAAGATCAAAGTGATAAAAGTGGCATTTAGTTCTTTTAGTACTGACTTTTGGATTCGGGATTCTTCCACAAGGTCATGAACCTCATCCTTTAAGATCATCCAACAAGCTTTAAAGAATTCAATAGTGAAGTCATCCGATTCGGGTGCTTTTCCATTGGACATGGTCATAACAACCTCCTCGACCTCTTGCAAAGAAACCTTTCTGAACAGCATTTGATTGTGCTCCTTTGTGAGAATGTGTGAGATGTGATCTATGATTTTATTTATAGTATCCTCCCTTGCATTGTTGGTTTCAGTGAGGAGATCACCAAAGTATAGATTGAGTTCTACTTCCAAATATTTATGAGTGTTGATGATGTTTCCCTGCATGGTCTTAAGGCTAAAAATTATGTTGTGCTTTCTGTGATGGATCATGGAGTGATGGAAGAATGCAATATTCTTCTCCCCACATTTCAGCCAATTTATTTGGGATTTTTGATGCCATATTTTTTCCTCTTGGGATACCCTTTCTTCCCAACATTTTTGAACCTATAGCTCCTCTTGCTTACTCTTTTCATTCATGCCATTTCTAATGATTTGTTTCTATATGGCCTCTAATTTGATTTCTAGCAGTTTCTTCTCGAAAATGATGTTTCCAAAGGTTTCCTTATTCCAAATTCTGATTTCATTTTTAATATGTTTCATTTTTTTCTAAAATTTGTATATTTTTTTTCCTTGGGTGGGTTGGGGAGTAGCCCACCATTCTCTCATCTTGTCCATAAATTATGGGTGATTAAGCTAGAAAGCCTCAAATCTAAATGGTTTATTTTTGGGGCCATCGGACATCTGGACCTTTAGAGTAATGGGTCAGCGGTCAAAGCCTATCTGAGGGGATATGTAGTCTTCTGTTTCCCAAGCGTTGATATATATTTCCTCCAATAGGAGAAATCGTTTAAGCCTGGAGGCAATCTGCCTGTCTCCTCCTCGTCTGTTTTTCCAAGTGTAGGTGTAATTTTTGGTGGGGATATCTATGAGCTTTAGATCATCAATGAAGGCCTGAAAGGCTTCAGAGTCTTTTTCCAACTCCTTAGACCACCCTGTTTTTTCCCCAGATTGATTATCATGTTGAAGTCACCTGCTAGTACTTTGAGGGGGTGGTGGAAGGAGTTGAGATGTTTTCCCAAACTAATTAACCGCTCAAGTATTTCTACAGCGGTATGTGGAGCATATACATTGGTTACACTGATGCTTTCTGAAGTGATGATGATTTTAAAAATAGTGGTGAGATCATATCTAGAGGTTGCAGGTTTTGAGAGTTCAAAGAGATAATCCTTCCATAGGGTAGTGAGACCTCTCGCTATTCCAATGGAAGATATTGCTACATGGATGTAATTATTTTTTAAGCAGGTTTTCTAAATCAAGTCCATGTTGTCCAAGTCACTTTTTGTTTCTTGGAGCATCATTATATCCTTCTTATCAGAGATTAATCTATTTTTCAGAATTCTTTTCATTTCGGGACTATTAAGTCCTCTTATGTTCCAAGAAGTGCAAATCATTGATAGCTTTTGGGGGGTAGGGTAATGATTCTTACCTTTCCTTCATTTAAGAGAGAAGCTCCTAGATCTTGAAGTAGTTGTCTGGAGGTCTTCCGACCTATTTTTCTATTTTTCCCTTTTCGGAAATATTTCCCTAAAGTTAGGTTAGAAATAATACCACTATCTGCCATTTTTCCCATGGTTCCTTGCTCGGGGGTTCGATTCATTCCCTCTTGTAAGAGGTATGCCTCTCTGATTTTATTAATTTTCTCCTGTGGGATGGCAAATATCCCATTTTTATTCCATTCCTTTTCTATTTTTTGGATATCTATTCCTACCAGTACTTCTTCGATCGGTTTCTCCTCTGGTGTGGGTGTTTCATAAGCCTGCTCCATTTTTTTGTCTTCTTGGTTTGTCTCTGTTACCGGCATGCTGAAGTTTTGGGTTTCGACATCCATGTTGTTATTTTGTGTGGGATGTTTGCACTGCCTGTGTTCTTCTTCCCTTGTGTTGAGATAGCCCTATTCCTCCTGCATAGTATTTGTAGCTTCAAACTTGTTTTGTTGAGTGACCTTGGGCGGATATTTTTTTATGTATGCTCTTTTGTTTTATCTGCTTTTGTTTCCTGCCTTTTTATATCCTTGCTCGCCCTTCTTGCTAGTTTGGTCTTCCATTGCTAGAGCTTTGTTTTGGGGATAGTCACAGAAAAGGTGTCCATGCTCGTGACATTTTTTACATCTGAAGGGTATGTGCTCATAGTCAATATTTTAGGTCCACACTTTGTCCCTGTAGATTAACTTGATCGCTTCTAATTTAGCTTCTGAGACGTCAATATATGCATAGATTTTGGCATAGGAGATATAGTGCCCGTTTCTATTTCCCTTAGAGATCTTTATATATTCTCCTAGTTCATTTCCTATGGATTTCAGGACAGAGGATGCCTAGTAATCTATGGGCAGAGAGTACAACCGTACCCACATAGGGACTCTGGTGAAATCCTCTTTGTCCAGGGTAAAATTTTCCTTCCAAAACCTCATGTAGAGTCCCGCCGAATTGAAGAAGTAGGGGCCTCCTTCAAAGATTATGTCTTGATCTTCAAGAAGGCCAAAGAATACTGTGAAGAAGCCCTTGGATTTAAGTTGTAGTTTGATTTCTCCCTTTGGGGTCCATTTAGAATGGATCCATCCTTTTAGGGCTCTTTTTGTGGGCTAGATCCCCATGAATTTGCAGTTGATTGCATGCTCCTACATGTATTACCTGTAGACAGCTACGTTGGGATCCTCGATGATTACTTCCAGGTTTTTTTTTTCTTTCGAATGGCATGCGCTCTGCTTCTTTGAATATTCTTTAGGATTAGCCTCCTCATCTACAACTTTCTCTGTTGTCATCGTAGAGCAGGGGACCTGGGTGGTGGAGGTAGGGTTCACAGAATGATCCAATAGTTCTTTTCTGTTGTCCTACCGTGTAACATTGTCTTCTGTTGTAGAGTTTGGGTGGGTGTATATGGAATCTAGCCGAGTAAAGGCTCAGCTAGTGGTTAATCGAGTAAAGAATGAGACATCATTTTTGGAAGAGTTTCCTGCCACGAAATATCTGAAGGATGGGGCCAGTGGGCTTCCATCCAGCTCCACTTTGGGGGTCTAGGGGGATCTCATGCAGGGCCGACGGTAACTAACGTCGCGGGACAAGTTTGTGAGCTCAAAGGCTAAGCAGGGAGGGTGAAAAACCTAGGTCAAACCATCGAGCAACCAAGGAAAATGATTATGCAAAATTGTTCTGAACCAGAAATAATTTAATAAAATATGGTTTCTTAAATTATTTCTTATAGTGAGAAAAATTTTACTATGGTAAAATTGGTCTTACATGGTGTACTTCGATCCATCTAATTATAAATGGTTAGATGACCAAAAATTTGTGTAACAAACATTGTTGTTGTGCTTCTCAGAGATTTAGTCCCACTTGGACTGCAATTCGGAAGGTATTTATCTGGAATTCAATTGGAAATAGGACTTGCTTCATGTACACCAACTCATAAGGTTTATGTCCTATGCTATTCCTCCAGGTGGTTTGATAAGACCATAAAGCTTCAGGTAACCTGTTGGCCCAATCCTTCCTATGCAGATTTATTTTTTTGACGACGATGCATTCGATCACCTTATTGGTAGATTCCACCTAGTCGTTTGCTTGTGGGTGGTACAGTGTTGATTTCCTATGCTAAATTTTATATTGATTTATAATGCCTTGAACTAGATTAGAAACAAATTGTGGTCCATTTTTAGTCACAATCTCTCCAAGAAAACAAAATATAGCAAAAATTTCAGTAAACAAAAATTCAACAACAACTTTTTTAGTAGCGAAAAAAATAGCTTTAGCCTCTACCCATTTTGTCACAAAATATATACAAACCAAGATATGCTTTTTTTTTAAAGATGTTGGATTTATTGGTCCTACGAAATCAAAGGCCAATTTTTTAAAGGGTTCAATCATAACCTGAGGACAAAAATAAATTTCATTGGCTTGGACATGTTGGTCCATTCGTTGATGGCTATCACATTGCTTGACATATTTTTTGGCATCCTTAAATAAGGAAGGCAAAAAATAGCCAACTCGTAAGATCTTATATGCAGTTATTTTTTCAGAAAAATGGCCCCCGCAAGGTTCATCATGAGAAGATTTCAAAATATTGAACACTTCTTCGACTCTTACACATCTACGAATAATAAGATCAGGTGCAGTGTAAAAGAGGTCTCCTTGGATCTAGGAGTATGAGGCACTTTTTTGGATGATGTTCCGCTTTTCAAGAGCAGATAAGTGAGGTGGTTTTTTTCATGTGACTAAATAATTGGATATGTCAGCAAACCATGGAGAATTTATTGACACAACAAAAATATGTTCGTTGGGGAAATCATCATTTACAGTAATTGCTTCACCAGGATTATTTAGTCTAGAAAGATAATCAACCAAAATATTAGATTTTCTTGGTCTATCAATAATAGTAACATTAAATTCCTGTAATAAAAGTAACCACCTAGTCACTCTTTCGCTAGTCAATGGTTTATTCATTAGATACTTTATGGAAAAATGATCTGTATGTACAAATACTTCATATCCTATAATATAGTGTCTCAACTTATTAATAGAAAAAACCACAGCTAAAAACTGTTTTTTAGTTACTGTGTAATTTAATTCAGTAGGTGACAAATTTTGACTGATGACGTAAATAGCATAGAATTTTTGGTTTTCTTCTTGTCGTAAAGTTGCGCCAATAGCAGTATCTAAGGCATCAGAGGAAATATGAAATGGAAGGGACCAGTCAGGTCCTCGCAAAACTGGTGTCTGTACTAGTTTTTCCTTCAATGCCTCAAAATATTTTTGGCAAGCCATAGTCCAAGAGAACTCACTATCCTTAGCTAGAAATCAAAAAATTGTGGTAGCTATCCTATAAAAATGCTCAATCAATCACCGGTAATAGCTCGCATGTCCTAGGAATCCCCTCACTTCCCTTTGTGTTTTGGGTGCAAGAAGACGTACAATAACCTCTATTTTAGTTGGGTCTACCTAGATACCTTTATCAGATATAAGATCTCCAAGAACCACTCCTTCTTTGCACATTAATCTACATTTTTTATCACTCAAAGCAAGGTGAGATTCTTGGCAACGAAAAATTACTTTTTCTAAATTTTTGAGGGCTCCTTGGAATGAATCACCAAATACTGAAAATTCATCCATGTAAATTTCCACACACTCGAGAAAATAGCCAAAACTTCCCTTTGAAAGGTAGCTGGTTAACTACACAGCCCAAAGGGAAGCAATCGATAAGCGAATGTCCCCCATGGACATGTGAAGGTAGTCTTATCTTGATCCCCAGGTGGGATCTGTATTTGGTTGTAACCACTAAAGGCATCTAAAATTGAAAATTAATTTTTAATGGCAAGGGTATCAAGCACCTGATCGATAAAAGGAAGGGGAAAATAGTCCTTGAGAGTGGCTTTGTTCAATACTTTGTAATCAATGCAAATGCGTGATCTCCCATATTTTTTCACGACGTCACCAATGGAGAGACCCATTGGATGTTAGATATAGGATAAATGAAAAAAGTGTCTAGGAGTTTTTGTAATTCCTCTTTCAAAAATTCTCTTAACATAGGGTTCATGCGCGTTTTGGGTTGGCAAATAGGTCGGGCTCCCTCTTGAATATAAATATGGTGAGTATAAGTTTCAAGAGGGATGCCTTTCATGTCCTCATAAATCCATGCAAAGGCATCATGATGGTCTCACAACAAACTCACAAGATGCTCTTGTTGGGATGAATCTGGGTCTAAGCTTATGTGTAAGGATTTTCCTGGACTAATCTCAACAAGAGTGGTTTCAAGATTGAGAGTACATGGAGGTGTTGCTAGAGTTTGTGGTTAAAAATGTTGAGATTTGTAACTTTCTTGAAAATACAGGCTAAATATTTGATGAAGTGAGTCAAAATTTGGCATTGTATCTAGATTGTTCAAGAAGTCCCGTATCTCACTCTCCTGAGTTGACTCGGTGTGATGATGTATCAATGAAACAGACCGAGTCTCCTCATTACTACTGTAGTCTAGCCATAAGGTATCCCAAAGCTCCTGTATAGATCTACCAGGTGGATATAAGGCGACTTTCTTCAATTATCTCCATGAGAAATGTACATATCACTAGAACGACACCCAATATAAGAATCGGTTGTGGCAAGCCATGGTCATCCCAGGATCAAGGGATGTCCTCCAATAGGATTCTTTGGCTGAAGCACAATGAAATCTGTGGGGTATTCACAAGAGTCAATTGAAACAACCACATCATCTAACACACCTTCTGGCTTGATTTTGGATCTAACTGCAAGTTCAAGCACAGTAGGGCTAGGAAGAATGTGAACCAACCCACGTTGATCCATGGTTTCCTTATTCATAACATTAATGGCCGCCCCTAGGTCTATTAACACATTGGAGACAAGGAAATCACCTATCTGCACAGAAACAATCGGGTTTCCAGGATCGGTATATTTCTCAATTTTTACGCATCCTATCATTAACTCGATTTCTCTTCCAACAAACTTAATGGTTTGAGGTTCTACTATTTTCCTTCATGGCTTCTTAATACATATTTCCCTAATTATTTTTGTACATATGGGGATCTCTTTGATAGCATAAATAAAAGGGACCTTTATAAAAATATTCCTAAGCTCTGAATCTAGACTAGACGCAAAAGTGGGGTCATTATTCTCCATAAATAACCTCTCTTGGTAGGGAGGTTAACTCGAGGAAGATGGAAAAAGCTCTGAAGGTGTGGGGATAGGTTGAAAGGTGACATCTCCTTTCAAATTATTAGGAGTTTCCTCCTCATCTTTCTCCTCAATAATCACCATAGGTTGTTTTTGTTTTTCTGGTTTTACTACCCTCCCCGATCTCAAGTGAAGGTCATTGACCCCAACCGGCATGGTCTTATGAATGGGTGGAGGAACTGGTCCCATGTAATTAATCATTTGAACCGCCTTATTATTTCGGTTTAGTACCATTTGGTCAGGAAGTTAGGGTGGTCGAAAAGGTGGAGGTAAAGGTAATGGTGGCATAGGTTGACTTTGCTGAGGTAAGGTTGTCAATGGTGGTTGTGACATCAGATAAGGTACATATGTAGGAGGATATGATTGCATGGTTGCAAGATAGGAATAATGAGGATGGGTTGATCCCTTCCATCCTTGTTTCCAAGGTGGGGGAGATTTCCCATAAGAAAAATGATTCTCATGCTGCCAAGGTTGAGATTGATTTGTATTATGATAGGAATATGGTGGTGCATTATAACTTAAAAAATGTGGTTCATGTTCAGTAACCATACCTGTACCTACCTGAGGCCAAGTTTTTCGCACTCCCTGTTGAAGCCCCGAAAATCAAGTCTACAACAAGGGGGATACCCACCTGGTCCGGACCTTGGTTAGCAGCTCCTTTTCCGTTTGGTGTAATGGGTCCGACTGGGGATAATGGGACTAGTTTCCCAATGTGTGTGTGTGTGTGTGTGTGTGTTGAGAATAGATATTTCCTTTATAAAAAGGTTCCTAAGTGAAATTCTTTTATTCTATTTCTAATCTAATCACATGCAAAATTAATTAAAACAGAAATATCTAATTCTAAACTAAACCCGGGATATAATCTTGTTTATGCGATCTAAAATGATTTCGAATAACAATCGATAATAAATATCATTCAACTTCTATAAGAAAATAATTCAATAAAGATAAACCACTTCATATAAAAAGTTAGATGAAACAGTTGTGAAAAACATATCGCATAATAAGCTATTCATACATTAAGCATATATAAATAGCTATCATCGTACAAAAGTGCCAAATGATAACTTAAGCATTCAAGCATCAATATATAAATAACTGAACATAAATATCACTTTTAACACAAAAGTAGAAATAGTTAAGAGATAAAAGTACCATTTATAACTGGTTCTACTCGTGAGCTAGAAGCAATAATGATTTATCTCTTCTTAATCCGACATCTACTAAGAGTACAGAAATGCAACATCAGTAGCAGATATTAGAAACAGATATCAATAAATCTCATTCCATTCATTCATCAAAACCTCCTCTGAGGGTGCAGAAGTGCATGTTCTGAGGATAAGTTTTTGACAAATTTCAGGACCCTTTTCTAAATGCATGAGAAGGGTTTAAATACTACTAATTAAATCTAAAAATAGTTTATTACAAAAATTTAGGATTCGGTTTAAATGACCATCCTTTTTCTAGGCAAAAATAAAGTAAAACTAACACTAAATCTAAAACTAAAATTAACAACTAACTACTCTGATCTTTGAATTTGCAAGCATCCAGCATTGATTTGAGAAGAGGAGGCTAGCTGACTTCAGATTTTAATTGTCCCGAAAAAACGGAATCAGCAAGTGTTGGCACGATCTTCTCAGCATAATTAATGATGCAATTAAGAAAACTGCATTGACTGTGTGGTTTTACTAGACATGTCCAGTAAGAATCCCAATTTAACTTTGTCAATCCTTGAATTGATTTTTCCTTTTCTTCAGCTTTCTGTTTCCACTTTGTTTGCAATTGCTGTGCTTGTGGTAGGTATATTGGAATAGTTTCTGAAATCAAATTAACCTTGTGCAAATTTTCATTTACACAATCAGTAATGTTGCTTGCTCCTGTAGATGCTTCCTCTGCCGCTTTTTCTGCCTCTCTGATCTGTGCATCCCAATTATTGAAGAGCATTTCTTTATGACTGTCATTGATGACTGGTGCTCCTGCTCTTTTTCCTTCCTCTGTCTTTTGTCATGCCAAATAATTAGTAACTCTTTCATTAGTTAAATCATAATCATGTCGTAATTCTACGACATGATTAGTGATTTTATCACTTTCTTGACAAAAAGAGTTCCATTGTGAGATTTTTTGGCATAATATATCTTGTTGTTGCAGTAGTTGATTATTCAAGGAAATGGACTCCGAGATAAAATCTGTAAGCTTGGGGTCATATTTATGCATCTCTTGCATAGTCTGTATTTGTTTCTCTTTTTCAGCCAAGCTTTTCTGATATTCAATCTGCATTTGCTGAAACTCTTGCTGTAACTTTTCAAGTTTTATCTGTGCTTCACTGTTAGCATGAGTTTGTTGCAATTGTTGTTGCAGAACTTGTATTTGCTCTTCTTTTTCATTTAATAATAGTCGTACCTCAAATGCTTTGTCAATAGTTGCGGAGGCATAAGCTCCTGTAATCTGAGATAACTTAGTAAGATTTTCAGTAGGATCCGTAGTAGGATCTTTCCATAAGACATCCAATTGTTCTGCATCAGTAGAGAGCACACTTTCTAATTTCCTCTTTTTCCTTTGCTTCCTTACTACTGCTTTATGTTGTGGGCTATAAAATATATCCAGAGGAGGAATTTCCTCTATTTTAAGTACAAGCTCAGAGGAGGGAGTAATAGGTATATGTTCTGTTTCTGTGACATTGCCACTTATTTCTATAACCAAACATTTTTCTATTTGTACAGGAGTTTGTATGTTCTGTCTTTCAACATTAATCAAATCATTAAATGTTTCCCATTCTATATCTAACTGAGTGCTGATGGATGGTTGCTGTACATTAAGAGGTGGAAGATTCAACTGTGGAGTGGTTGAAGTCTGTTGTTGTGAAAGCTCTTTTGATTGAGCTGTATCCTTCACTGAGCCTTCACTTTTATCATTATCAGATTTTTTAGAACGTTCAGAAGTTTCTTTGCCAGACTTTGACTTAGACCTTTCTGTATCTGAGCTGCCACTGAGACTGAAACTAGGAGTTGGTTCCCTTGCGGGTTCCAAGCACAAATTATCCAAAGGAATAGTGGTCAATCTTATTTCTCTATATATTTTAAATTCTTGAAATTCTTCTGGGGAGAACCGTGTTTGAGCTAAATGCAAAATTTCTTTAAATGAACATTTTTCTTGAAACATATCATCAAAAAGATCTTCTTCTCCAGAAAATACTCTTACTTTGACTGCAGTGGTGAAATCCTTGACAACACCATATGGATCAAATAACCTTCTCGAAAACTTAAATAATTTTAAACATGTAATATTGTTTACTTCCTTAAACGCATGACCAACATCAAATAATGAAAATGCTCCGCAGGACATAGGAAATTGTGGCTAGATGGCCTTCTTTTTATCCTTTAATTCTTTTTTCAAACCTCCCTCTCCACAGGTTTGATATGCACTTTCCCGAGCTATGAGTTTATCCGGAACATATAAGGGTAAAACATGAGGAGAAGCAAAGCTTCCAAAAACCCTCACATAGGTAAACAATTCTTCTCCAAACCATCTTGCGACAAGGAGAATGTCTACTTCTGCTTCAGGGGAGAACCTTAGAGCATCATTATTATACAACACTCTGTACAGAGGCAACATTATGCCATGGCAAATTTTTTAAAAAATGAGGAATGAACTTTGATTCCCACAATTCTTTGTGATAGACGTGAATGGGTAGGGGATCCTGAATTGTCCATTGCCAACCCATTAAAGGGAACTTAGAAACAAAGCAGATTGAATCCATAACATAGGCAGATAGATAAAAAGGAGGATAAATCCTCTGAGAGATAGTTTGTTTAGACCGGTAATTGAAAATAGCTGTGGCTAAGTTGTCAGACAATATTTTAGCCCAGTCCACAATGGTAGCGTTAACAGCAGCATTCAATAAGGGAAGCCATTCAGGAAAAAACTTATTAATGTCAGGCTTTCCAAAAAGCCTACATAGCATAGCAGCAACAAAACAATATGGAGAAGTGAGTGAACCAGTACTGTACATATCGTGTTTATCTTTCTTCAGTGGTTCATCTCTTCTGGACCATTCCTTGGTGCATTCCGCCAAATTTGAATTTTCTTTGGCAAATTTCTCCATAAATTGTTTGTTGTAAGTTGCCTGAGGCTCCGGCAAATGATACATAAGCCTCAGATCCTCTGGAGTAAATGACCCGATGAGCTCTTGACTTTGAGTTCTAAACTGCATGTCCGTAATATCAGTGCTATCCAGCACCCATTTGACCATGTCTGTATACGGAATAATTCTAGGTCTTGCTGCTATCCAGTGCAGAAACGAACAAGCCAGCTCTGTAAGAAAGGCTTCAGAAGAATTACTTGAGCCTCCAGTAGCCGCAACGTCCATTACTCTTGGGTTTTCTTCTTCAAGAAAATTAAACATACCCTCCCAAGTGGTGATACCAGCGTCTTTGTTGCAAGCAGTGTCTGCATAAAAGGATGCCATCTCTTTACTTTCAGAACTCGGAGCTTTCTCTTTCTTTCCCATAATACTCTAAATATTTCTTTGTATAGTCTCTTGTTCTTCGCGCCTGCGGTTTTACGAATTAAGTGAGAATAATGATATGATAAAGGTGACGGGCTAGTTTTAAATGCTGAAGGCGTATGAAATATATTATTTTAACGCGAAATAACCTTTCAATCAAAACAAAATCCTTTTCATTAATAATTGACAATCCACTCATTAATTTGACATCAAAGTGCATAGCGGATATCGATTTATGGAAAGATTTTCTTCGTACAACGAGCTTTAAGGAATCTGCGATAATGCGATTTGCGATTTTCTTTACAAGATTGCAAAATCGCAATATCGCAGATCACAATATCCACAAATAGAAATCATCACAAATATCGCAAATCACAACTATCGCAAATCGCAAACTCGTAACATCGCAATATCGCGACATCGCAATATCGCAAAAATATAATATATTACAAACATCCGTTAACATTATTTCTGCGATATGCGATTTGCGATCACTGTTATCGCACTTTAATGATTTGAAGCGTAAGATATGAAATGCGATAGATATTTTAATGCATAATTTTGGATCGCGTTATCGTAATTTAGGAAATTGTGCTCGCAAAGGATATCTTTTACTCACTTGCAATGGATGCGATATTTATTCAAAGAAAGATTTTATTCTAATTTATCATAAACTTAAGTTTATTTAAAGATTTTCCAAAGAATTTTCTTAAGTTAATGATAGTAAGTTTTATTAAAAATGAAAACAAACACTAAATTTTTTTTGGATTTTTAAACTAAGGGTCCCCACTTATTTAGTATTATTACTAATACCAAATAAGAAGGGGGGTTGTTGCTGGTCACAACACTCCCATAGCATGAAATGGCTCAGATTCAAATTTCTCTCCTTCAAATACTGCTTTCAATAATGGTATAGAAGGGCACTCATCGGTACTATTTATTTATGCACAAATCACACATTTATTAGCACCTTTAAGATCAACAGGACATTCTCTTAAAAGATGATTTTTCCTACACTTTGGACAATAAATAGAAAATGACTCTTGTTCTTCTACAAGTTTTTGTTGAGATTTCAAAGAGTCTATTTGTTTGCTAACAATGTTCATTATTTCAATTTTCATATTATCCATTTTATTCTCCAAACCAATGATCATAGCATCTGTAGATACAAGTTTATTATTTTTACTTCAAACTCCTCTACTGGAACTATATTGGTTCCATGAGATATTCCTGCACAAGTCACAAATATGATCAAAATATTTTTGAGAAATATCCCCTTGTCCTAGAAAATTCAAGTTGTTTCTAGCATCATTAGTAATCCAACGTAAGAACAAGGTTCTAACAATACTTGGATCAAATTTTTGTTTTGAACTTTGGAGGATATATAGAAATATTTCTAGATAATCTACCAAGCTCTCATCATCACTTTGTACAATGATGAATATTTCATCCTTCATTTATCTAGTTTTGCATTATTCCAAATATTTAAACAAAAATGCTCTCTTCATCTGTTCCCAAGAAGCTATAGTATTCCCTCCCAACCCCATGAACCAGTGCAAGGCTGAATCCTTGAGAGTTGCAGGAAATAAATTTAACTTCTGAGAATATGTGGAGTAATCATAGCTTCTACATAATATATCAAATTCAAATAAGAAATAATCTAGGTCCTCATGTACCTTACCATGGAAACGAGGAAGAGATGATGGTGGAATGTTCTTCATTTGCAAAACTATGTCTAGATCCATGATAGGAAATCCAAAGATGGATTTCTCCTCATTTACCTGATTCTTGCCAGTCCCCTCATCATGGTCCTTGTGATCTGCAATTTTTTTACCTCCAATCGAACCACTCTCAACAAAATGAGAAGGTTGACTATGGCTCAAATCAGTTTGAATTTCAATGGTTCCCTTCTTCCCCTTAGTTGGTTGTCTCACCCCCAAACTATTGTTTCCAGTCCAAGTAGACAGTTCCTGCGTGATGGGTCTGTGTTTGTTTGGACTTTCTGCCTGCAAAAGAAAGCCTAATATGAGAAAGAGTTTTAGTTTTATCGGTGTTTCTTCAGCCCTTATTGGGCTTCATACCCCTACTCTTTTTAGGCGTTCATATTAAAATAATCAAACCAAAAAATGACAAAACTTAAAAGTACAGGAAAAAGAATCTCAAATCAAATGTTGCAAATAAAGAATCAACACTAATAAGAATCCTTCAGGAAATAGAAGCACACTGCATAAAAAAATAAAGCAGACTTACCCCTACTGCAAAAAAAAAATCAGAAAGTTCCTACCAAATATTTAATGCCTCCCCGGAAACGATGCCAAAATGTTCAGTGTTGGAGTTGTAATTCAACAAAATCCCTCAACACTTAATTGTCAACCCAGGGCTTCGTAAGCTTTGAGGTGTAGCACAGGAAATTCCAAGAATAATGGTATAAAATTTCTTCTAAATTTACTTCTCTCTTCCTAATTACACTTGCAAAATCAAAATAATGAAAGAAAACAACATCAAGGAAATTCTGGTACTGGAATCAACAAAAGGAAAAACTTGCAAGAATTGAATGGAAAGAACTTGAATGAACATAAAGCAATCCTAATAAAAGAAAAGAGAAAGCAGATCTATATGGTTGAATGATAGTACAGTAAAAGATAGAGAGGATAATGGAAATGTTAGTTATATTTGTCTCCGTTATAAGTTTTTTGTTCCTAGACTAGTTCAACGTTCTTGTACTACAACATCATTCATGTATTGGAACAAAGTTCCTGTACTAGAACAATGTTCCTATACCAAGGCGTTGTTCCTATAGTAGTCTTTTAGTTCCTACACTGTAGATCCTTAATATTCCTAATCACTGGTATCAAACTTAAAGAGTGATAATTGTAGATCAATTAAAGATAAATCATATCAAGGAATGAAATCGTAAATGAATCATTTAAAGGAACATAGTTCTCAATATTCACTCATTAATAAATACAGAATTTTCAAGAATTGAAAGAGAATTCTATCACAACAAAATCTCCAAAGAGGTAAACATTTTGATCCAAGAGACAGAGCATCCCTTAGAATGCTAGCAATTATGAACAATATTTATATCCTTTTAAGGCATATATCTCAAGTCAAGAATCTATGCAACAAACCTCAATTGTTTACACAAGAGAGCTGGTACATGTACCATCTCTGTGGTGTGAACAGGGTTTCACCAATACTCTAGAAATGTAAATAAACTGTGTAATATAATCCCTAAGTGGTACACACTTTCTGGGAGTATAAACTCGACCTTAGAAATGAAACACATTGTTACATAACAAAAATAAAACAACTTGCAGAAATGAACTATTCTCGCTTGAGATAAACCACACTTTGCAGACTGAAACATATTAAGTCAAAACATGCTTTTGTAGAAAGGGAAATAAATCCTCAAAACACATAAATTAAAGGAAATGAAACACTAAAACATTCCTGAATAAATGTAAATGGAATCAAACTGTCAAACCCCTAGATCCGGTTAACACACAACTGATCTAGGTGGATATTGGTGGCCACCCACCTATTCCATTTGGACCTGCACCATCAGTTCTCTCAGTTTTTCACTTTCAGCACAACTTACTATTTTTAGCAGGTTTTCGATTCCTAAAATTTCGGAGCCATTTGGAGGCCCTAATTAGCCATGTGGATATTGGTGGCCATCCACCTATTCCATTTTATCCCCCACCATCGATTCTTTTAGTTTTTCAGTTTCGGCACAACTTACTATTTTTAGCAGTTTTTCGGGTCCTGAACTTCTGAAGTTTTTTTAAGGCCCTAAACGACATTTTTTGGGAAAATAGGGAGCAGCATGGGCCCATGGACAGATGTTTCTCACACCAAAATTTTTACTCCTCGGATATATCTTTCTAACGAGGTATGATGTGCATCAAACAAAGATCATATGCCAAAGTTATGTCCCTGGGAAGTTGAAACACCAATTTACCCAAACGGGGCCCATAGTTTTGGCGCTTCATCTCCTACGGCTAGGTTTTTAGATGTTTATGGTTTTGCATTATTTCTCAACAATAAATAGGCCTTCGAGCCTCATTGTCACATAGTTCAGAGGCCTATAGCCGCCACATCTCTTCTCCGAGATAAGCTACCAGTGTCCTAGCTATTTTATTTACATTGTCTGTAAGCATATTTCTGTTATTTGATATTAATGAAATGAAGCATTTTTTCCGTTGCATCTCTGTGTTTATGTCTATTTCTGTATTTTGTTGCATTCCTGCATAAATCCAGATAAAAAACTCATAAAAAAATGGAAATCTGGAAAGTTAAATACATAAACGAAATATGCCTTTACTCTGAATCTGCATATGAAATACTAGCACACTCTTGTAGAAAGAGGGAGAACGAGCTAGGTTGTTTGGGCCCTAGCCAACCATCTTGTTTCCCTTACAAAATTTAGAATATCAAACGCTTAAACAAATCATCCACATCATCTCTCAAACCATGGATTAACAAACTGGCATAGCTCCTTGTATTAATTCAATAAGTGAAAATATGTAACATAAGTTCCAAGTTCCAACTCAGAGGTGGGTGATATAGAATAAAAATACAAAATTCTCCAAAGTATCACTAACTGATCTATCCTATAAACTCAATTAAATACAATACTCGGCTCTTTGGCTGCAACATAAAATAAACAAGAAATGTATCTTTAGGCTCTTAGCTGTTAGTAGAGGCTAAGTTGGGGCACTAATCAAAACCCAAACCTTCTTCTTCCTATGGTCTCCTCAATGCTCTGAGCCTAACCAATCTGTGAAATAAGTGAAAATTTGGTTCTTCATCAAAGAGTGTGCGCCAGTCAATGAGTTGTCGTGATTATCTTTAGTAATATTGTCGATTGTCCCATGAGTGCGAGAATAGCAAGCAGTACTGGAACATTCCTGCGCCAACCATATTTATGGTAATTAGTACTTCTATTTTACCATGCTCTTTATGAAAGAAATAGATAAGCTAAAAAGACAAAATAAACCATTTAAACCCATTTTAATTAATAATTAAGCTTATGTAACCTATGATTTCAAATCCATGAAGGAGTGCAAGAATGGATTCAAGGGTTAGGTTCCACTTGTAAAATAGAGGTTTTGGATAGTGTGGTTAGGGTAGAATTAGGGGTTAAAATATGACAATTTTGGCCACCAACAGTGTTTCGTGACCTTCTTCATGATCTGCCACAGGGATATTCTACTAGAATAAAAAAAAATTGGAGGTGAGGAGGGAATCACTGCAAAACAACATGTTGACCAATTTAACGATTTTATTGACTTACAGGAGGTGGATGGTGAAGATGTTAGGATGATATTTTTTGTACAGAGTTTCATTGGTGAAGTAAAAAAATGGTTTAAAGCTTTAACCCCAAGAATTATACATAACTGGGATCAATTAGACGATAATTTTTTAAGGAAATGGGGAAGTAAGGTGAATCTTGTTCAAGCATTGGCTGAATATAATAATTTGAAGAAAGAAAGTAATGAGTTGGTGCAATATTTTCCAAATAGGTTTAATAAGGTTTATAATTCCATTCTTGATCATATAAAACCTCCCCCAAGGGCTGCCCAATTGCATTATGCTGAAGATTTTGATTATGAGTTTTCCACTTTGCTGAGAGAGAGGGAATCAGTCACTTTGGCTGACATGAAAAATGTTGTTGTTAAGGTAGAGGTTAACATGGTTGCAGCAAAAAGGTCAAGGGATGGAAAAGGAAGAGTAAAGTAGGAAGACCAACCTTCTACATCTTCAGATGTAAAATTTGACAGTATGATGAAAACCATGGAAAGGCTTATGGATAGACTAACACTTGGAAATAATCCTCCTGTTGCACAACCATAACCACAGATAAGAAATCCAAATTTTAGAAGACCTCAAATTCAACATAGACCAAGAGAACAAAGAAACCATCCTGATCAGAAAGTCAGGCCCCCTTTCTAGAAAAACCTAGTAGATGAAGAAGAAATGCAGCTAGAAAATCAAGAAGACATTATACATTGTTTGGATGAGGATGGAACATGGATGTTTTTAACAAAGGAAGATCATGATGAATCTAGTAATGACATGTGTAATGGTGAAAATGAAAAATAATCAAAATCTCAGAAAGGATATCAACATGCCATTTTTGAAATGCAAAAACAATACAACTTGAGGAATAAGAATGTCCCTGTAGCTACCAATAAGAATCAACCTAAGAAAACAGATGGTCCAAAGGCTGTTGAACAGAAGAAAGATTCTCCTGGGAAAGAAATTGAAAGAGCTCAACTTGTTTTTATCCTAGAAAATGAGATTTCAAAAATAAAAAATGTTGCCGCCTTTGGATAAATGGGCCTCCTAAGGAAATTATAAAATAACAATGGAAATAATAAATTAATATTAGATTACATCATAAAATTTTAGAAGGAAAAAAGAAAAAACTATTTTTTTCAACTCGTATTTTCAACTTATCTCCCAAATGTTTTACTCAAATTTCGAGTCGGAGTACTCGTTGGATGCAAAATTTAATTCCTCATCCAAGAAGTACCCATGTTGCATACTTTCTATGGACGTGTTTTCATGTATTTCTAATTTTTCATGTAGCAGGGTTCATCGAAAGTATGCAACATAGGTACTCCTTGGATGAGGAATTAAATTTTTCATCCAACGAGTACTCCGACTCGAAATTTGAGTAAAAACTTTGGGAGCTAAGTTGAAAATATGAGCTGAAAATATTTTTTATAAAGGTAAATTATAAAGATTATAAACTTTATAATATTTTTACCTTTTTACTTAAAAAATGGTGAATGATCCCCCATGGTTGACATCATCATCTTGAATCCTATTGGTTCTTATAAAATTTATTTTGGTTGTACATTTTTCTTAGGAGGCCCATTTTAGACCTCAAAATTCCCCTAATGGTCCCTGCTAAAAGTGTAGTGATGGACATAATTGTAGCAGATATTCCACCAAAAATCGGTATATTGTTATATAGATCATGGGAAGCCAAAATCAAAGGAACCATGCAAATGGACATGTCCTACACTACTATTCATGTTTTTGGTGAGAAAGGAATATTATATAGAGAGTCAAGAATGACATATATGGTCAGCAAAAAAGATAAACCTCAAAATACTCCAGTTTATGCAGTGGAAACAGAGTTAGGGTCATCTATACTATTCAATGAAGTCATTGATGAAACAGAAAATCAACATGCAGAGTAGAGGCAGCATGTTTAAGGAATTGATAGTGAATATTGGTGGCACGTGATCTTTGATGGTACTAATAGTAGAGATGGAGTTGGTGCAAACATTTGGATAATCAACCCAAGAGATGAAAGGAATTTATGCTCTTACAAATTCAATTTTGATTGCACAAATAACATGGCAGAGTATGAAGCTTTGGTTTTGGGTTTAAAATTTTTGAAAAACTTTGGTGCTCAAAATATTTCAGTGTATGGAGATTCTGAGTTGGTTATTAAACAAGTAAATGGCACCTATCAAACCAAAGATGTTATAATGAGAGCATACAAAAATTTAAGCCTTGAATTGCTAAAAAAATTTAGAGAATACAATTTTACAATAAGGCCTAGAGAGCAGAATGGTGTTGCAGATTCCTTGTTTGTTTCAGCCAACCTATTTATAATTCCCATTCATTCTAGAAATAAATATGAATTGAAATCATACATAGGCCAACCATTCCTAATAACATAAAAAGCTGGCAAGTATTTGAAAATGATCAATAGGTCATAATTTTTTTGGAGCTGAAGGATGAATTTGAAACTAATTGATCAGCAAAATATGTTTATTGAAGATAAAACTAGTATAGAATTCATCCAGCTGAAAAATAATTGTTTTCCTAAAGGGTTGATTCCACTTGAAAAAAAATTTGATCAAAATGATGTAGCTAAGAACCCTAAGATACAATCTGATGATGAAGAAGTTGAAAGTTGTAATCTTGGTACTGTAGAAAATTCTAAGCGTGTCAAGTTGTCCAAATTCCTTTCTTCTGAGGTAAAACTCAAATATGTTGATTTGATGAAGAAATGCATAGATTTCTTTGCATGGAGTTATGTAGATTTGAAAGAGTATGATCCTAGTATCATCCAGCATACAATACCAATAAAAGAAAATGAAAAGTCTTTCAAACAAAAGTTGAGGAGAATAAATCCACTACTTCTGCCATTAATTGAAAAAGAGATTAAAAAGTTGTTTGAAGCCAAGATCATAGTATCATTGAATTTTTCTAGGTGGTTGGAAAACTTGGTACATGTAAGGAAGAAAAATGGGGAGATCAGGATATGTATTGATTTTAGAAACTTGAACAAAGCCTCACTAAAAGACAACTATCCTCTTCCCAAGATGCATCACACACTGCAGAAAAAGTAGGATCACAAATGATGTCAATGTTAGATGGTTTCTTAGGGTATTATCAGATATTATTACATCCAAATGACCAAGAAAAGACAACTTTTACCACTCCCTAGGGAACATTTATGTATGAAAAGATGCCTTTTGGACTCATGAATGCAGGAAAACCTTTCAGAGGGCCATGGACATTGTATTTGCAGAAGAAAATGAAAATTTTGTATTTTTATATTTGGATGACATCACCGTGTCTTCAAAAAAGGAAGAAGAACATTTCAAACACTTGGAAAAGATTCTTCAAAAATGCAGAAAATTTGGTATTTATTTAAACACTACCAAAAGTGTTTTTGCCTTGACAACAGGAAAATTATTGGGTCATATAATATCAAAGGAGGGGATTAAGATTGATCGAATTAGAGTGGCTTCTATTCAGAAGATATATTTTCCCAAAAACAGAAAGGAAATTTAATCTTTTTTAGACAAGGTGAACTTTGTAAGAAGATTCATTCCTAACTTTGTAGAAATTGTGAAACATATTACAAATATGCTTAAGAAATATTTTGATATTAAGTGGAAAATAGAGGCTAAAAATTCATTTTAAGATATCAAGAAGGCTCTAACTCAAGCCCCAGTACTCATTAACCTTTATTTTTCAAATAATTTATGGGAATTCACAAATTCTTAGGAATTTCCTAATTAATAAGGTCTCAATATCTCCAGGAATGCGTAAGCAAGTATGAATAAACTAAAGGCAGTAAATCGGTTAAGTATCAGACCATTCTTGCTGGGATCATAGTGAGACAGTCAGAGATAGTGCAGAGAGCTATAAGGCTTGAGAGAAGCATTGCATTGTTTCATATCTTGACTTTATGCAATATACAGATAGTAGGGCTTTTATTTGAGGGTTTCCCCAAATACATATTTTTGTTGTGTGTTGTGGAGGTAAATCCCCTCTGCGGACAGAGGCGATCCCACTAGCCCTAGAGTGGGTCTAGCAACAATCGAAACACGCAAATCTATTGATTCCTAGTTACAAGAGATAGAATCATGATAGATCGCTTACCATGATTCCTTCGCTGCTGTTGTCGAAGAGGAAGTGGCGCTTCCGTTCCTAGCTGGACAGGTCACGATCTGTGAGCTCGCTGCATCCAAATACCTGTACACATGCAAAGAAGAGAGACAACATGCAACGTAATATTTTACACTTTATAACTATCGATCAATCAAAGAGGAACGAATGAAATTGCATTATATAATGGACAATCACAATCATGGAACCAATAGCAGAGTCATGTATTTTAAGATACGAGGGAACGATTACAACCGGTGCTCTGACGTCGTGATCTTCCTTCGACAGGATTCCACCGGGACGTGTCTCACAAAGCTCGTCAGGGATTTGAAAAAACTCTCTCTCTCATAGGGTTCTCCTTAGCTCTGCTCTTGATTGTCACTCAGCTATAATTTCATTCCCAAAATTTCAGCTTCCAAGCGTTCAACTAGCTAGCAAATGGAGAGGGAAGGATTTTATAGAGGGAGGAAGGGAAGTTGAGATCCCTATAATCATGGGATAGAGTCTTATCTCTTAGGAAGGTTCCATGAGAGGTGGAAAACCACTTCCTAATCAAGGAGATTCGCAGCCAAATAGCCCAACCTCTTTTTGATGATTCGTTCTGAAGTTGTTAGAATCAAGCTTCCGCCTTCTATTGTTAAAAATCATTCCTTAATAGGCTTGGCACAGGCACAATATAAGGATAGAGTGCCAATTGGCGTGCCCACTAGTGTATATATTCCCCATTGGCACAAGGGATGAAATGGCTACTCGCGCCAATGCCAAAACCTGGGTTTTTGGGGCTTTTTTGAGGAAATGTTCTTCAGGAGAATTATTGCCATTATGCAGAAGGATACCATCAAGGTGTTTTCAAGAAATTTTACTGTTCACAGGTCACAGGAATAGTCCTCCAATGTACAAGATGAGGGATTGCAGGGACGGTGACAAAATGTTGTGTAACATTTTGCGATTGAAATTCCTTCTCTTTCTTGTTCATTTGACTGTGTGATCGTATTTAGTTTCTAAAAATTTTTAGAATATATTCAAGTATTTTTTTATTATCATAGTAAAAGATCAGTTAAATCTATGTGGATTTTTTACAGAGGAGGAGATCCTACTCCCTCTCCATCCTCGAGTGAAATTTATTCTTCTTCCTCTTCTCATCATTCTAACAGGAATCAGTGGAATAAATCTAAAAAGTCCTTTTTCAAGTAGGATGTCAAGTTTGATTTACCTGTATTTAGTGGAGAATCTAATGCATAAAATATATATAACTGGATAAGATTGTTTGAAGTGTATTTCCGCATACAACAAATCAAAGAGGATGAAGCCAATATCCAACTAACATCCCTTCGATTGAGTGGAATTGTTATCGTCTTGTGGTAATGCAAGCTGCAGAAAGGTAGTAAGAATAGCCATAAACTTCTTTCATCTTGGTCTGAGTTAATTTATGCTTTAAGGGGACAGTTTTACCCATTGGGTTACATACATAAATCCATGATGGAATGGAAATATTTGAAACAAAGTAAAGGTAAAAATGTTCATAATTTTATAGAGGAGTTTAGGAAACAAGCACTAGCATTGAATGTTACACTAGAAAGTCTTGATACACTAATGGAATATATAGGATCTTTGAATATTTATTTGCATCATTCATTATTATTATTTTAACCTAAAACACTTGATGAAGCTAGTGTTGAAATTTTCAACAAGAAACAGTGAAATTGGCATGTAGAAACAACACACACACTGATGTGGGATCATAGGTCACACAGTGATGGATCCTAGCGACACATTAATGTGCAACCAATTTTTAAATAAATTGGAAAATTAATTTTAATCTTATCTCATTACAACTTGTAATAGTTAACTAAGTGTGATAGACTTAGTTAGCTCAATAATTTCGAGTTGAGGGTCAAAGGATAGGCATGTAGAGTGATTCTATTATTAACAGGGTCCAGTTGCAGTTGTAGCACTAGCGTAGTGTGAGTGGGATCAGTTAACTCACATTAATTGAGTTAAAATCAGTTT
The DNA here is from genome assembly GCA_034641835.2 of Pinus albicaulis. Classification (NCBI taxonomy): domain Eukaryota; kingdom Viridiplantae; phylum Streptophyta; class Pinopsida; order Pinales; family Pinaceae; genus Pinus; species Pinus albicaulis. The sequence continues at coordinate 13,827,886 of CM076573.1, forward strand.
AACTATTTGTAACTGTTTGATGAGCTAGTGGAAGATCAAGTGAATTAAAATAGATTTAATTCACCATTAGCGATCTACCAAGTAACTGATTATTCACTATTTATAGTTGCATGCATGCTAATTATGGTGGAGACCCAGTTGAGAGAAAGGTTCAAGGCAAGTAAACTATCAGTTTCATTTTAGGAAAAATGCCCAAGTGCAGTTATAAAACCACAGGAAGCCCGTGATGAATTTCACAATCAAGGAAGGTTGAATTTCCTATTTAATAGGGGTTTAATTCTCAATGGATTGCGTAAGCACGTAGGCTGAGGGTAGGATGATAATTGGCTATGCATTTGTCCTATTTTGACTAGATCAGTGTGAAGCAATTGGTAGAGTGTATGAGGTTGTGGTGATCACAAATACATTGTATTGTTTCATGATTCCTTGGTTGAATATACAATAAATATGGAGGGGTTTTGAGTAGTTACTTTCCCCAAGAATATCTGGTGTTGTGTATTGATTTACTTCTTTCTCTTACTTGCATGTGATTGAGCGATCATGTTTTACATTTCATAAATATTGTAGAAGGATTCAGTATCTTTTTTTAGTACATTACATGATCGTATTGAATCCAATGATATAATTTCTACATGGTATTATAGTTGTGTTAGAGATTTTCTACATGGTATCAGAGCATGAAATTTTTGGGCAGTGATTTTACAGAGAATATGTGAACATTTTGATGAAATTTTTTCAAAAGAAAATAGAATATTTGGATTCCTTGTGAAAAATACCCAAATTTAAAAAAAAATCAGTCGCATTGGAGCTCGGATGAGGGAGATATCGTCGATTTAAAATCACCTCTTTTTTTAGAAATTTTGCAATGGCGAGATAATTACAATGTTCGCAAGTTAGAAAAGGAAATAAAGCCAAGGGAAAGAAGTTCCAAGGAAAAGAGGGAAAGAGAGTCTTATCCAAGATCAGATGTTTTCACTGTCACAATCATGGGCACTATGCTTCAAATTTTTCACAGAAGAAGGCAAACAAGAAGGAGCCTGCAATTGCAGCAGGTGAAGCATTGGCTTCACAGTTCGAGCATGATTTTACTCTCATTGCATGCATGCCCAACATTGTAATGGGATGCCTGGCCAACACTGTAATGGGATGCATGTGGTATCTAGACATCAGTGCCTCGTTCCATATGATGTGGAATAGAAATCTCTTCAGTGACTTGGAGGAGAAGGAACTCCAAAAGAACATAGAGATTAGAGATGATAGGAGGTATAGCGTGACAGGGAAAGGCATATTTACCTTTCAGAGGGAGTCTGGCTCCCCTCTTAGACTAGAATATTTTTTGTATGTTCCAAGATATTGTCCAGGTAAATCCCCTCTGTGGACAGAGGTGATCCCTCTAGCCCTAGGGTGGGTCTAGCAACTACGGTAACATACTAACATCTACCTTCCTAGATTGTAAATGAAATTCAGAGCAAGGAAGATGACCTACCTTGTTTTGATTCTATGTTGTCGTCTTCCGTCAAAGATTCTTGATCTGTCGCTCTTCCCAAGCTTGATTCACGCTGCTACCAATGTTCGATTACTTGTACAGATATTCAAGGCACCACGACAAGCGTAAAACCACGACAAACATAAAACAATTACAATCTATCTAACTGATCAAGGAATGCTAGAAATATCATTATGAATGTAAACAAGAGTGGAAGATAAACATCAAATGCATTTTATTATGATAAAGACAAGTGGATTTTACAACCAAGCCTTGATGTTGAGGCTCTCCTTCGGCAGGTCCGTATCCAAGCACGTTTGCAACACCCTCACACACAAAGGTCCAAGATCTCACTATGTTCCCAACACACAAAAACAATCACACTCTGCACTATTCTCCCGAAGCTATAATCACTTCTCCTTTCTATCATCACTAACTAAAGCTATAGAGCTAAAGGAGGTCTCCTTAGATAACAATGCAGGAGGAAGTTATGTGCCCTCAAATGATGGGAAAAGAGCTTATCCTTTGGAGTAGTTCCTATTTCTTGGGAACAAGAAGCCCAAAGGGGAATTCCTCGGCCATATCCTCAAAACAAAATTCCAACTCGCCGCCTCGTGAAGATTCTAGTCGCGGAAGCTTCCTTTCTATTTAAAAAACTTTCCAAAATAGGATCGACGTGGGTCCAACATTAAGACAGAGAGCCGATCGGCGCGAGTCTCGATTCAAATTTCGCTATCGGTGCAAGTCAGACACTGAGTGAAAGCACCGACCTTGAAAACCATGTTTTTACAAGGAACTTTCAGAAAAGTTGTAAAGGGAGATTATTTGGTAGAAAAAAAGTGTTTCAAGGGTATGTATTCCATGCTTGGAAAGTACACAAGGGTCACTGTATGGGTCCTCCAGGATCAAGAAACAGGGAGTACAAGGACATTGAAAAATTTCTCTGTAACAGATGCCCCCTAAAGTATGAAGTCAGAACATGAGTGAGGGGTGAAATTCTCTACAATTACGTGCAAGGAACCAGACACTGCTATCAGGAGACCTGAAAATCAAGCATAGATACATATACATAACTGAAAACTCTGATGAAATTACATGAATTCATGGCATAGGCACAGCTATCCATTAAGAAGAGGATCATGTGAATGGATCCACGGCATGGACGCAGCCATCCGAATGAAGGGATCATATGAAATGTATCCACGGCATGGGCACAACCATCCATATAAATAATCATGTATATATTCATGAATGACTCATCATTCCTCGTAACCTGTACTTTTTTGATCGAAGCCCAGGGTCTTGCGCTCCAACACCACCCGATTAAAGTACAAATTCCACATGTGAATAGACGTGTTGAAGTTGAACATGCTAGAAAATAACTTGATTACTAGCCAATGATGTGAACCGTTAACAAGTGCGAGAGAAACCACCCATAATGTCAATGGATCTCAAGGTACTACTAGTACAATCCATGGAATGTGAATAGTGAGTTGAAGTGAACACCCATTAAATCACCTGATCGAAGGCAAATGATGTGAACCTACCTTCGAATGCAAAGAAATTGCCATTGAGGCATGCAAGCTATAAGGTATCGGTAGGGAGTCTCTAGACCAACTTCCTCGATAATGAGCTGACAGGAAGAGATCCGTCGAAGGAGGGTCATAATGGATCCCACATCATTGACACGAAACAAAGAAAGTAATATGAGTGTGAATCAAGACTGAAACAGAGTATCAGGAATGTACAAACTGCAGAAGGATTTTCTCTTGAACATATCGGTGACACGACTTCGGAATTTGGTAGTATTTGACTCAGATAGGATCATAGGTCATGTTGACAAGATTGGTAATAAAATTAGAGGCAAACGTATTTCCCAAACCCATGGAGGAAAAGTGACAGAGTGAAGATATCCCAACCTAACACAAATTGCAAACAAGTGTCATATTCAAGAGTGACATACTGCTGACACAACTGATGAATAACTTCCATTTTCCCCCACCACTTTTGGCGAGTACCTCTTTATTTTTACACAAGCTTGAAGGGGATACCATATGCTTGTCATATAATTTTTTCCTTCAGAAAAATCCATCCTAGTAAATTTTATGTGTTGAGAATGCAACAAGATGATGAGCTTAGTGGAAAGAAGTCGCCTTCACTAAGTGGGCCCGCAGGCTATTTTTGGCGCAAAGTCTATTTTTAGACTATGTCTATTTTTAGACATATGGATCATGTTCTATGAGTTGCAGGATGCTATTTGTGGATGGTTGGTCAAGTCGGAAAAATAGATGGACTTCTATTTTTAGACATACTGGGCGGAATCTATTTTTAGATTGCCAGTCTAAAAATAGATATGTCGAATATTATTAGCTCTTAATAATATTTGGACTCTAAACATTATCTTATCCTCTTGGAGCACTTCAGTTAAGTGCACAGATGTGGCACATGCAGCTGACAGAAGGAATTACGCTATTCCCGAGGGTTTAGTGGAGCTATTGCATGGAGACTTCAGTTAGAACTCAGGTGACAGAGTTTGGTGGAGTTGATTGAGGAGTTAATGGAGTTGTGTTCAGTTTAACTCAGTTAAACATAGTTGAGCTAGTTGTATCTAGTCTAACCGATTGATACACTAGTGAGAGTGGTGTGAATTAATTATTAATTAATTCACTAATTATAAACTCATTAATCAACTAAAGAATACATCAGTTAACTTCAGTGCATGGACAGTTTCAGTGGAGACCAGTGAAGAGGTAGGTGAAAGAGCAGTGTGACTATCAGTTGTGACTATACTGGTGCATGATTTTGCACCACACATTGATGGAGATGCCAATGAGGATTGCGCAGTGCATACCAGAGGGATTCGAACTCAGATTGGGCCATTATTCATCTTGGATTGCGGAGTAGAGGCAGGCTAACAGGTGGAGCAAATTGGAGCATGTGTTTTGCTAGATCTGAGCTTGTGTAGTGTGTAACAATTGGAGATTGTACTGAGAGCTTGTGAGGAGTTTGTAAAATGATTGTTACATGATCTCTATCATTATAATATACAGATAGTTGGGGGTTTTCAGCTTTAAGCTTTCCCATAAATATTGTGTTTATATGTGTGATTGTTTATGGTTTTAATGTGCGCATGCGATTTTTTATATTTCCGCAATTAATGATCAATAGTAGAAGAGGTTATGTATTATGCATGAAGCTCAAATAGTGTGTGATCAGGATAATCTCAGTGAATAATATAAAATTTATTCAAATTTCTACATGGTATCGGAGCAAATATTGATCATTGGAGCAATTGCAAAACATTGAAGCAGTTGAGTTTTGTGTTGGTGGAATTCGAATTTGCAGCAGTGTTTTCTTGGTGTCGAAGTTGAGATGTCTTTCAACGGATTTTGATTGGAGTATGCCCTTGAGGGAAAATAAAATTATATTGCATGGAAGGACAAGATGGAGGCGGTGCTAGATGACAATGGGTTGAAGGAGTTCATAGATGTTGAAGTCCCAAAGCCTACTTCTACTGATGTTGTCGTACTTGACGCATGGCAAAAGAAGACAGAAAAGCGTTGAAGGATTTTGTTGGAGGGTGTGAAGGACCACATAGTGTCCAGACTTCATGGTAAAGCTTCTCCATTCTTGATGTGGAAAGCCTTGACAGATTTATTCCAAAGCAAGAGCGACCAGAGGAAGTTGGTGCTCAAGGATAAACTCAGAAACATAAAGATGGAGAAAGGCGACAGTATGGCCAAGTACCTCACAAAGTTCACCCAATGCAGGGATGAGCTCAGAAGTGTGGGGGTGACTATGGATGATGAGGACTTGGTGAGCTTGGCTCTCCTTGGGCTTCCTAAGAGTTGGCATTCCTATCAGGACTTTTTCAATGGTCGGGAGAAATTGCCAGGATGGGAGCGACTTTGGTCGGATCTCATGCAAGAAGAGATAAGGCGGAGCACCAGGGACGAACCTTCATCAAAGGCATCTGATGAAGAAAATTTCACTTTGGCTGCCAAAGAAAAGAAGGGGAAGAGCAAGAAATATTCTCATTCTGGTGCGAAAGGCAAGAAGTAGGACATGTCCAAGGTGAAGTGCTTTCACTGTCACCAGCACAGACATTGTGCCACAAATTGTCCGCAGAAGAAGAAAAATAAGCATGCTGCTGGATCTGCAGCGGGAGAGGCTTTAGCCTCGCAGTTTGAGTTGGATTTTTTGTTGATCGCATGCTTGGTATCAAGTGTGATGGGTTCAGTGTGGTTTCTGGATAGTGGTGCATCTTTTCACATGACAGGAGATCGAGATTTGTTTACTGATCTGGATGAGAACGATCTTGGAGTGCACATCGAGATGGGCTATGATGGTAGATACAGTGCGACCAGTATCGGTACCATTTCCTTTGAGAGGGAGTCTAGTAAAACCTTCGTATTGAAGGAAGTGATGCATGTTCCAGGATTGAAGAAGAACCTTATCTCTGTGGCGATGTTAGAATACAAGGGATATGATGTTGTCTTTAGCGAGGGAAAGGATTTCCTGCGCAGTAAGGAAACTGGTGAGACCCGGAGGATAGGGGTTCGAGTTCAGAACCTTTGTCAATTGCATGGATGCGCAAAGAATGCTGTGCAAGGCAGATGAGTGGTGAGCCTAGGATGGCGAACAGGCACCCGCAGATTGGGCCACCTTCACCATGGAGCTTTGAAGATACTGCAGCAGATTGGCGGCTTCCGAAGGGCACCTGTGCGCCAACTGGGAGGAGGTGTACTGGGAAAATTTGTGAAAGCCACCTTTCACGAGAAGCCACTCTTCACGAAGGATAGTCACCTTTCACGAGAAGGATAGTCGCGCCACGAAAATCCTTGAGAGAATTCACACAGACGTGTGTGGACCTTTCTCAGTAGCTTCGATAGCAAAGCACAGGTACTATGTGATATTTGTTGATGATTTTTCTTGTAAGTGCTGGATCTTCTTCATGCAGAAGAAGAGCGATACATACTCAAAGTTCTGTGAGTTCAAGGCACCGGTTGAGAAAGAATCAGGGAAGCAGGTGAAGGCTCTTAGGAGCGACAATGGTGGTGAATTCATCTTTGGTGAATTCAAGGACTTTTGCAGTGCGTATGCTGAATTAAGAGAGTTTCATAAAGACTTACAACCCATAGCAGAATGGGGCTATTGGAGCGGAAGAAATCGTAATGATTGTGGATGCCGCACGAAGGAGAGCAAGATCAGGTCCCACCGATATAACAATGAGGCATGCAATAATGCAGTATATGTGCAGAACCGTTGTCCTCACAAGATACTTGGCATGAGTACACCCGAGGAGGCATTTTCCGGTAAGAAGCCTGATATTTTCCATTTGAGGATTTTTGGTTCACCTGTTTACATTCATGTGACGAAGGATGCCAGGAAGAAGCTGGAGCCGACCGCAGAGGTTGGGATATTTGTGGGGTACACTGATATGCCACATAACTATCATTTTTATTTTCCAGACAGTCGCAAGACTGTTGTGCGACGGGATATCAAATTTCATGAGGAGAAAGCCATGAAGTGTTCGCTTGAGAGGGAGCCACACTTGCATGCAAATGAGGAGCTATTAGTTCCTAAGGATGAGTCTCAGGATGTGGATCAGCCACAATATGAGGTTCATGGAGTGGAAGAGACCACTCATGTAACACCAACCATCAGAGGGCGGAAGCGCACTATAGAAGCTGAGTGACTAGCTCAAGATGCAAAGATGGTTGTACGAGCACCTACATCACAGCGCAGACAGAGACAATCACCTGATCAGTATACTGGATACATGGCTCTTATGAGCAAGTGTATCGTGACAGAGCCATCCTCTTTCGAGGAAGTTGTGGAGGATCCCGCATGGGTAGATGCCATGGTGGAAGAGTATGATTCGATTGTCAGAAACAGTGCATGGGAGATTGTCCCAAGACCGGAAGGGAAATCAGTGGTGGGTTCGAGATGGATCTACAAAGTGAAGCAGGCGGCCGACGAGAGTGTGGATAAGTACAAGGCAAGATTTGTTGCCCGAGGCTTCTCACAGATAGAGGGGATTGATTATGAGGAGACCTTTGCACCTGTCGCAAGGTATTCTTCCATACGGACGATCCTAGCTCTCTCAGCGCAGATGGGGTGGCACATCCATCAGATGGATGTGAAGACTGCGTTCCTCAACGGAGTCATTGAGGAGGAGGTGTACATAGAGCAGCCCGAAGGTTTCGAGATCTTCAGTAGTGAGTCGCATGTGTGCAGACTCAAGAGAGCGTTGTTATGGCTGAAACAAGCACCTCGTGCTTCGGTACACATGGATAGATGCTATTTCACCTGCTTGGATTCTCCAAGAGTGAGGCTGATCCTTACCTCATACCCAGATTGTGGTGGAGTGGGTAAGTTGCTGATCATTGTACTTTATGTAGATGATTTGATTCTGACATGTGATGAGCGGTTGATACACTCATGCAAGGAGGATCTTGCAAAAGAGTTTGAGATGACTTGGGCCTCCTTCATTATTTCCTGGGATTGGAAATCTGGCAGCGCAGTGGTGGACTGTTTGTTTCTCACAGTAAGTATGCTCGGGAGATACTAGATAAGTTCAACATGCATGGCTGCAAGCCTGTTGATACTCCTCTTCCTCGTGGTTGGAGGAAGGAGGATGCTACTTCAGCGGAGGTAGTGGATGCCACTGTTTATCGACAGTTGGTGGGGTCACTTATGTATCTGGTCAATACACGACCCGATATATGCTATGCTGTTAACCAGCTTTCGCAAGCTATGGCTAAGCCGACCAAGCTCTTTTGGAAGGCGGGGAAGCATGTATTGAGATATCTTAGAGGCACATCGGGATATGGATTGTGGTACAGACAGTCGGATGAGGTGAGGCTACATGGCTTCACGGATGCAGATTGGGCAAGGAGCCCAACTACGTAGTAAAAAGAGCAATATCCGGAGGGATTTTCAAGATCGCCCATGCTAGCTTTCAGGCCAGCAGAGCAGAGATCCATGGCACTCGGGCCAGCGAGGCCGCAGTATAAGTGGCAATGCGTTTGGCCGCATGTGAGGCTATATGGATGAGGAAGATCCGGTCGAGTTGTTCGGTTCACACTTAGATCCTACTGTGATTTATTGTGATAATCAGAGTTGCATTAAACTCTCGGTTAATCCAGTATTTCATGATATATCTAAACACATTGACATCCGGTATCATCATATCAGAGATTGTGTGCAGTAGAAGATCATGTTACTTTCATACATTCCCACGGAGGATCAGGATGCTGATATCTTGACGAAGGCGCTCACCAGGAGCAAATTCGAATACCACAGAGGCAGGATAGGGGTGGCAGATAATACTTATCTTGTTGAGAGGGAGTGTTGAGATTGCAACAAGATGATGAGCTTAGTGGAAAGAAGTCGCCTTCACTAAGTGGGCCCGCAGGCTATTTTTGGCGCAAAGTCTATTTTTAGACTATGTCTATTTTTAGACATATGGATCATGTTCTATGAGTTTCAGGATGCTATTTTTGGATGGTTGGTCAAGTCGGAAAAAATAGATGGACTTTTATTTTTAGACATACTGGGCGGAATCTAGTTTTAGATTTCCAGTCTAAAAATAGATATGTCGAATATTATTAGCTCTTAATAATATTTGGACTCTAAACATTATCTTATCCTCTTGGAGAACTTCAGTTAAGTGTACAGATGTGGCACATGCAGCTAACAGAAGGAATTACGCTATTCCTGAGTGTTTAGTGGAGCTATTGCATGGAGACTTCAGTTAGAACTTAGGTGACAGAGTTTGGTGGAGTTGATTGAGGAGTTAATGAAGTTGTGTTTAGTTTAACTCATTTAAACATAGTTGAGCTAGTTGTATCTAGTATAACTGATTGATACAATAGTGAGAGTGGTGTGAATTAATTATTAATTAATTCACTAATTATAAACTCATAAATCAACTAAATAATACATCAGTTAACTTCAATGCATGGACAGTTTCAGTGGAGACCAGTGAAGAGGTAGGTGAAAGAGCAAGTGTGACTATCATTTGTGACCATACTGGTGCATGAGTTTGCACCACACATTGATGGAGATGCCAATGAGGATTGCACAGTGCATACCAGGTGGATTTGAACTCAGATTGGTCCATTATTCATCTTGGATTGCGCAGTAGAGGCAGGCTAACAGGTGGAGAAGATTGGAGCATGTGTTTTGCTAGATCTGAGCTTGTGTAGTGTGTAACAATTGGAGATTGTACTGAGAGCTTGTGAGGAGTTTGTACAATTATTGTTACATGATCTCTATCATTATAATATACAGATAGTTAGGGGTTTTCAGCTTTAAGCTTTCCCATAAATACTGTGTTTATATGTGTGATTGTTTATGGTTTTAATGTGCGCATGAGATTGTTTATATTTACGCATGTAATGATCAATAGTAGAAGAGGTTATGTATTATGCATGAAGCTCAAATAGTGTGTGATCAGGATAATCTCAGTGAATAATTTAACAGTTATTCAAATTTCTACATTATGAGCCCTAGGAAGGAGGAACTCAATAACGTCATGATGACTGTTTCCGATGTCATTCTGAGGGTTTAACGAGTCTGAAAAAGGAAGAACTTGGGGTCTTTTCATGTTTAGAGAGTTTGAAAAGAAGTGGAAAGGAAAACTCCAGCATGTCCCTTTTCATAAGTAGTCTCTCAGATCCAAAAAGGTAGAAAACAATATCTGAAAGAACCTCTTAGTTGTGATTCGCTAAGGTATTCCTTTTTCATAAATAATCTATCCCAGCCCGAAAAAGGGGTAAACGTATCCTGGGTAGATATCGTTTCGCAACCATTTAACAAGTTCAAAATGACAAGAGTCTCGGCAATCTTTTCAATTTTCGAGAGTCAGAAAAGAGCTAAAAGATGACTCCTCCTAAAGGAACGAGTGGTATAAAGGGTAGCAACTGGTTCTGGTGATGGTGGAACTGATCAGAACAAGAAAAGGTTAAGAGGTTTGCTAACAAGGCCACTCATTGCAGTGATTCCTTAGGAATGGGTGAAGGCGTATGATCGGCCAAGCAGATGGCGATGACGAAATGAGAAAACCAAGGCTCATTTGGAAAGACAGGCTGATAAAATGGAAATCACGAGAGGTAATTGGAATGGTTTCATTTTTACACAAGCTTGAAAACAAAGGTAAACTATGCTTGGGATTGGTTTCATTTTTACACAAGATTGAAACAAAGATAAACTATGCTTGAAACCAATTTCATTTTTACACAAGCTTGAAAACATTTGCATGCCCCCAGCATGGCGACCCAATTTGAGGTAAATGCCCCCCAAGCTTCAGTCCATATGAAAGGCAAATGGAGTGAAGGTTCAAGTTACGAGATCAAGAGAAATACTTAACTGGGATTTTACGAGATCGTATCAAAGACTCGAATTGAACAAGAAAGTGTTTCATTGTTTTAACGAGTTTGAAACATTCAAAGAATTATCCTCATGAGCTAATTCATTTTTTAACGATGTTGACATAGAAGATGAACTATCCTCTGATGAGCTTGTTTCATTTTCTAAGGATCTTGACACAAGAAAACGAACTATGCTTTGACGAGCTTGTTTCATTTTTGAGCTTGACACAAGAAAACGAACTATGCTCTGACGACCTTGTTTCATTTTTTAAGGAGCTTGACACATGGAAACGAACTATGCTCCGATGACCTTGTTCCATTTTTGAAGGAGCTTGACACAAGAAAATGAACTCTAATCCAAAGATCTAATTCCTTTTTTAAGGAGGTTGACATAGAAGACGAACTATCCTTGTAGACCTTATTTCATTTTTTAATTAGTGTGACACAAGAAGAAGAACTATGATCCGAAGACAACTCATCATGTTTAATAAGAATTTATGGCGTCCAAGAGGTTCTCATCTGATGGGAGAACAACATCTCGGAAATCAGTACCCAATGCCCCCAGCACACGATGCACAATGGTACCATCACTGAATGCAGGCATGAGACAGGTAGCCACATAATTGACCTATGGCGGGGAAGATACAACCGATGGATAAATACCTAGAAAGGATGATGGTGGGCCAACTGCCACCTCTGGACCAAAGAATGAAATTTGATCAATGTTCACGATCCAACCTTTGTGTGGAAAACAGATCACATGAAAGAGAGAGGAGACAAGTGCGCCCATGGCATAATAATATTCGCACCCCAAGAGTAAATTGAAATCCAAGGGCCCTAGAACAACCATCATGTCTATATACATGGTTTTCCCTCCCAAAGTGATCGGCAACGTTGGAAGGATCCCTAACGGTTGACTAGTTCTGCTATTAAATGCCAACAGATTCTGTGTAATAGGCATAAGCGGTGGAGAGCCAAAATCTTTCCAAGTAGTTGAAGACAGAACACTAATAGATGTGCCCTCATCTATAATTGTGCTAGGTATGGCCACATCGAATGTTTGTACTGTGATCTCAAAAGGCACATAAGAAGGAAGGTGGTATCCCGCAAATCGACTCCAATCAAAGGAAGCGACCAAACTATTTGGAGGGGGTACCATTGAACTAAGATGGTCATCCCTTAGTGTTGCCAGAGAAAGAGGAGCATCCTCCTGCACCTCAGGCATGGGAGTAGGAAGAGAAACTTCTTGAGTGACAGGGACAGGAGGATCTTTCTCCAAGTCCGAGGAATATGAAGAAACAAGAAGAACGTGAGGGGGATGGGATCCACTCTTGATGGAAAAGACCTGATGAACCATAGACGGGATCAGATCAACCGATTCCTTGACCAATGGTTGGTTGGGAATGGATTCGTGAATTTGAATTTTCGAAGGAGCAGGATCGACCAAGGATGACTCTTGACCGAATGTGGTATCAACTAGTGAAGGACTCGAAGAAAGCTTCTTGTAGCCAACTGGAAGGCAGGGTGTAGAAACAGTAGGGTTTTCCAACACTCTCTTGGCTTCATCCATGTACGGACAAAGGTGAATGGGATGATTCCCTTCACACAACCTACAGGGATTGGTAATCTTACCCTGTTTCTTATGAATCTTATCATGGCTAGTCAAAGATGTGCCACCAATATGACTTCCTGAAGCCAAAGGCAATAATGGACGGACGTCAGACCATGCCTCGAGAACCTTGGGGATGCCAGGGAAATATCAAAGGAAGTGGTCACCTTTGCACAACATGTAAGGGAATTTTACTTTCCGTGGAAGGTTGGATGGTTTATCAATGGAAGGTGTTTAAGGAGCAATAGCCGCAGGGCTGGCCTCTCACTTATCTAACTTCTTCATCCTCGTCTTCTTCTTCTTCTTCTTATCCACCTGGTTACTAGAATACAGACTTTCACCAGGCGAAGTAGAGGAGGAGGACGAAGGAATAGGTGAAGAAGTGGAGAGGTCCACCTTAGAATCAACATGATGTTGTCTAGGTGGAGGAGATGGTTGTATAAGGGGCGAAATAATTAAGACCGTCGGGGTTGAAAATAACCATACGGGAAAACCAATAATTAACCCAGGAAGGGACAATGTTTCCATATAAGGAGCACCAACATTCCCAAAAGAAGTAAAATGACCAGGATTCCCTTCGGAGCGGATTCCTTGGTTGGTAAACTCCGGAAACGTTGCCATTGAAAACAACCCTCAAAAACACTAAGGCAGATAACTTTAACTAGGAATATTTCGTGGGAAGTTAATTTTAAGACACTGAAACAGAACTCTGTCTTTTCATATTTTAAGAGTCAAGAAAAGGACAAAAGGTGACTCTAGTCGCTTTCAGTTTTAACGAGTGTGAAAGGACAAGTGCTCGATGATCTTTTCAAATTTAAAGAGTCAATAAAGATCGAAAATGACTACTTAGGAAATCTAAGCAAGATGGTGTACCAATTTTCCGTGAACTGCCATATACACCTTGGTGATCAAATGAAAGAGAAATGACCAAGGACTTGAGGTACGTGCAGGTAGTCTCCCAAAATGTTGTGTTCTGTGTATCATGGTCACAAGGTGGCAGACTCGGCTTCCTATAGATAAAGGATTGCAACCTATGAGGGTCTCCCTTTATATACGCAATGGTATGGGGAGCACAAGTCCGTAATAGCATTTTCTAATGCCAGATGGTGAACAACACCTACTAGGTTTAACGACGCCGGAACACGTCACTAGCCTAGACCTCTAAAAATGTGTGTTAGGTTTCAATGCTTCCTTAGGTTGATTGAATAAATTTTAAAGTTGACCTTGAATTATGTCTCAGTTTCAAGGCCCTATCGAATGTCATCTGACAATATCCTATATGCAGTTATATGAGAAAATAAATCTTTCAATTTGATGAATGTTATCTAGTTAAGGGAAGAGTCTCAAACAATGATGCAACAAACATCAATACTACAAACGAAACTTTTCCAAACTAGATGACTTTCACTATTCAAAAGTAATCTAAAACATTCAACGATGTGAATTATGTAATGTAATCTATGCAAAATCCTCTTTTTTGAAAACTATGCAATTGTAATCTACGCACAATTTCCTTTTTCTTTTGAAATAATAAGAATGCACTCAATGCATTTTTCGATGAAATGATAATCTACTTAATGCATGCTTTTAATGAAAGAGAATGCACTCAATGCGACCTTTAGTTTTCAATCATTAAACAATGTAATATAAGTTCAATGATGGATCTTAAAAAAGACTTTTCCATGCAATGTGATCTAATGCACTTTAACGAAAAGCAAACTCTGAGACGAAAACTAAATTAACACAAATTTCCTTAATGGAAGGATGAATGCAAAAGGGATGCAAACAAACACCAAGAATGCAATTGTTGTTTTAAACACTTTGTAACGAAATTCCTTAAATACTACAAGACATACGAGCTCAAGCACAAAGAGGATTTCCAAGCACGGGCTCAAAACAAGGCATTCATTCCCTTTTACATCAAGCAATCATAGAAAGAAGACTTTTCAATTGAACAACGAGCAATGTAATCTTTGCTCACAAGCAAACAAGCATACCAAACGAACTCAAACAGACACTTGAAACTTGAACACTCCATCTGCCAAAAAGAAAAAGGAAATCTACTAGAGATGGCTCTCCAAGAAAGGAGACTGACTCAATCAGTAGGGTGATGTCCCACGAAGCATGCAACCAGGAAATTGATGCACAGTCCTAGAAAAAACTAGGATGTAAGGATGTGCATCCAAACAGGAAAAAAAACCAAAAAAACAAAGCCAACAAGCCAAGCGCAACCACTTGAGTGAAGGGGAGAACATATAAATCATACAGAGAAAAATACCGGAAAGGAAAGACACATTGGTGAAGGATTTAGGGAAAAAATCTTAATTTTTACACGTGCTGGAATTGGCATGACTTTTGTGGGTGAAACTAGCGCCAACTGGCACGACTTGCTAAATGACAACTAGCGCCAATAGCCAATTGGTGTGGGTTTCTAACTGGTAACTAGCGCCAATCGGCGCGACTATCAGAAAAATAAAAGCGCCAATGCCTGAACAAGAAAAAATAAAAAAATTCTCCCAACCAAGACCAGACTCACCACTTCAAGCAAAAACTAAAACATCGTAATTGATGAAAAACATAGGAACAAACAGGGAAATGGTCGTTCGACTAAATTCTTCAAATGACTAAGACCTCAAAGGGTGAAAAACTCAAAGGAAACTCCCCAGTGGAGTCACTAATTTGTTGTCCAGGTAAATCCCCTCTGTGGATAGAGGCGATCCCTCTAGCCCTAGGTTGGGTCTAGCAACTATGGGAACATACTAACATCTACCTTCCTAGATTGTAAATGAAATTCAGAGCAAGGAAGATGACCTACCTTATTCTAATACTATTTTGTCATCTTCCATCGAAGTTTCTTGATATGTCGTTCTTCCCAAGCTCGATGGACACTGCTACCAACATTCGATTACCTATACAAACAGTCAAGACACCACGACGAGCGTAAAACCACGAAAAACATAAAACAATTACAATCTATCTAACTGATCAAGGAATGCTAGAAATATTTTTGTGCTCATATGTTAGAATCTTATTGTATTTCATCGATCATTTCATTACTATTAAGTGAATGTTTTCAAGTTTGATGAACAAAATCCATAATTTTTATGCTTTGTTTTGGGTAGACATTCATAGCCTGTAATTTCTTTAGTTTAGAAAGAACCCATGATTTCACCATGCTCTTTCTAGCTCCTCACCTAGCTTGATCATCCCACCCATTGAAATCCTAAAGTGCTAAATCATTGTGCCTACCTTGCCCCATAGAACACCCTGCAAACTTCGACCTAATTTCCTTTTACCTACACTGTTTTTCTCCTTCTGATCCAACACAACCCTATACAATCCAATCAAAACCCTAAGCTACTATACCTAGCCTAATATCTTCTTTAATCAACCATTTTGGTTGTGATCCTTACGGAGAGATCTCTTTCCTTTCCTAGTAGGGCTAGCTACTTGGCTAAGTGTGGTTTGTGGTTACCTCGAAATTTCCTTCTTCAGCCTGAGGTTCAATCTGAGTGATAACAAGTTTGAAAGCCCTCTTTTTGCTTGAAGGAATGCATCTCTGTTTTTGGTGTGTTTGGTATTCGTGTTAAATTGATCTCTTAGTTTTAGATCGTTTCATTGGAATTGCTCAAAACTAGTGTCCATTTTTATTTTTAGTGTAATAGTGCATTTTTCTTCTCATTTATCTAAAAATACAAAATTTGCATTCTTTCTCTTAGTTTGAAAATGAAAATTTTTCTTTTGCATTAGTAGCTTTCAGTGAAAAAGGAAAGATTTTAGTTTTATGCTTTGGTTGACTTAGATGCATTAGTGAACTTCTTCGTGTGTTCAATTGATTATCAATTTTTTATGAACTACTATCCCTCTCTTAGCTAGTTATTCATTGAATGGGAATGATTTTATTTTGCATGTAGTTGTGCATTGAGGTTTCGAGATTACATTCAGTAAGGCCTTGAAATCGCAACATTAATTCAAGTTCAACTTTAAAATGAATTCAATCAACCTAAGGAAGCATTGAAACCTAACGCACATATATTTAGAGGTCTAGGCTAGTGACGTGTTCTGGCGTCATAAAACCTAGCAACTGTCGGTTGCCATCTGGCATTAGACAACGCTAGTACGGACTTGTGCTCCTCGTACCATCGCGTATATAAAGGGATACCCTCATAGGTTGCAATCTTTTTTCCATAGGAAGCTGAATTTTCTGCCCTGTAACCATGATACACCTAACACAACATTCGGGGAGACTGCCTACGCGTACATTAAGTCCTTGGTCACTTCTATTTCATTTGATCACCAAGGTGTATATTGTAGTTCACGGGAGTTTGGTACACCCTCTTGCCTAGAATACCCTGAGTAGTAATTTTAGATCTTTTTGTGACTCTTTAAAACTTGAAAAGATCAGCGAGCACTTGTCCTTTCGATCTCATTCAAACTGAAAGCGACTAGAGTCACCTTTTTTCCTTTTCTCGACTCTTAAAACATGAAAAGGAAAAGTTTTGTTTCAGTGTATTAAAATTAACTGCCCATGAAATATTCCTGGTTAAAGTTTTATTCCTTAGTGATTCTTAGGGTGAGGTTAGTGGCAACGTTTCCTGGGTTTACCAGTCAAGGATCCCCATCTGATGGTAGTCCTGGTCCTTCTCATTCTTTTGGAAATGTTGGCTCCCCTTATATGGCGATGTTGTCCCTTCCTGGGTTAACTATTGGTTTACCCGTTTGGTTATTTTCAACCTCAGTGGTCCCGAGTGTTCCAACCTCTGTCCAACCAAGTTCTCCTCCACCTGAACCATGCCAACCCCATGTTGATCTTAAGGTTGACCCCTCGCCTTCTTCGCTCATTTCTTCACCTCACTCTTCCTCTTTTCCTGGTGAAATTTTGGATCCTAGTACCCAGGTGGCTAAGAAGAAGAAGAAGAAGTCGAAGAAGAAGAAGGGAAATAAGCTAGGGGGGGAATCATCAAATATTTCTACCCATGCAGCTAATATCGAGAAACCTCCCTCTCTGTCTCGTAGAGTCAAATTCCATTGCAAGCTATGTGAGGGTGACCACCTTCTTCGTGCTTGCCCTGGTATTCCCAAGGTGCAAGAAGTGTGATCTGCTGGCCCGATTCTTCCTTCATCATCAACCTCTGGGCATCCTGCTAATGATGAGCCTTCAACTAAAGATAATGAGACTCGTAAGAAACAGGGTAAGATCAAATTTCCTTGTAAGTTTTGTGAAGGGAAACATCCCATTCACCTATGTCCTTATATGGATGAAGCTTCTAAAGTATTGGATACCCTTTCGACTTCTGAGTCATGTCTTCCCGTAAGTTACCGGAAGCTTTCTTCGATTCCTCTGATAGTTGATCAATTCATTGATCCAGATTCATCTCGAGTCAATTCCACTCTCTCTGATATTCAGTCTCTCGAGTCCATTTCTGACCAATCATTGGTTGAGAAGAAGGACGACTTGGTTCCATCAACAGTTCATCAGGTCTTTCCCATCGAGAGTGGGTCTCATCCCAGTCAGGTTCTTTTTGTTTCCTCTGATTCCCCAGGATTAGAGGACAATCCTCCCGTTTCCATGATCCAGGAGGGTGATCCTCCAACTCCTATCGCCACAGTTCCAGAAAGTGATCCTCCTTCTCTTGTTCCCAGAGTTGAGGAGGATGGTCTTTCCACTCTTGTAATGTAGGGGGATAATCCTCTTATTCCTATGGCACCCCCTCCATGTAGTTTGGTTGCTTCCTTTGATTGGAGTCAATTTATGGGATACCATCTTCCTTCTTACGTGCCCTTTGAGATCATTGTATGGGCCTGAAATATTGTTGTATCGAGCACAATTATAGATGAAGGAGCCTCGGTTAGTATTCTGTCCTCAACTACATGGAAAGCTTCGGGTTATCCACAGCTTGTGCCTGTTACTTAAAATATGTTGGATTTTAACAGAAGAACAATTCAACCATTAGGGATCCTTCTGAAGCTGCCTATTTCTTTGGGAGGGAAAACTGTCTATATAGACGTGATGGTTGTCCAAGGCCCCTTGGATTTTAATTTACTCATGGGGCATGACTATGCTTATTCCATGGGCGCGCTTTTCTCTTCTCTCTTTCATGTGATCTGTTTTCACATGAAGGTCAGATCGTGACCATTGATCAGCTTCCATTCTTTGGTTTTGATGTGACATCTCATCTACCATTGTCCCTTTCTGGTCCTTACCTACCGGTGATATCTTCCCTGCCACAGGTTAATTATGTGGCCACCTGTTCCATGTCTGCTTCCACTAATAATTCAGTCAGTGAGGTAGTACACAATGTACTGGCGGAATTGGGTCCTAATTTCTGAGATGTTGTTCTTCCATCAGATGAGAACCTCTTAGTAGCCATGACTCTTTGTATGTCTTGATCAGGTATTCAGAGAATAGTTCATTTTCTTGTGTCAAGCTCCTTAAAAAGTAAAACAAGCTTCTAATGAGTAGAGTTCATTTTCTTGTGTCAAGATCCTTAAAAAATGAAACAAGTTCATTGGAGCATAGTTCATTTTCTTGTGTCAAGCTCCTTAAAAAATGAAACAAGCTCTTCTGAGGATAGTTTGTTTACTATGTCAACCTCGTTAAAAAATGAATTAGGTCATGAGGATAGTTCTTTTACTATATCAACCTCATTAAAAAAAATGAAACAAGTTCCCTTTTCAATTTGAGTCTTTGATCAGATCTTGTAAAATCACAGTCGAGTCTTTTGCCTTATCTCGTAATTGAACCTTAATTCTATCCACATGTTAGTAACTAGCCATCTACTCCGGTGAATACACTGAAGCTTGTGGGGCATGTACCTTGAATTGAGTCACCATGCTGGGGGCATGCGAACTTATTTCAAGCATAGTTTGTTTTCGTTTCAAGCTTGTGTAAAAATGAAACCAGTTTCAAGCATAGTTTTCTAAAAAATTTCAAGCTTGTGTGAAAATGAAACCAACTTCAAGTAGATTTTTCTGATTTCAAGCTTGTGTAAAAATGAAACCATTCTTATTTTATCTCTTGTGATTTCCATTTTATCAGCCTTTTTTTTCCGGAAGTGCCTTGGTTTTCTCACTCCATCGTCACCATCTTCTTGGCCGATCATATTCCTTCACTTGATTGTTTTACACATTCCTGAGGAAAAACTACAATGAGTGGTCTTGTTAGCTAGCCTCTTGACCTTTACTTGTTCTAAGCAGTTCCACCATCACCGGAACCAGTTGCTACCCTTAATACCACTTGTTCCTCCAGGAGGAGTCAAATTTCAGTTCTTTTCTGACTCTCAAAACATGAAAACATTTCAAAGCTCTTGTCATTTTGAACTCGTTAAAGGCTATGAAACTTTTCTTACCCAATATACATTTACCCCTTCTTCGGGTTGGGATAAACTATTTACGAAAAAGGAATACCTTAGTCAATCACGACTAAGAGGTTCTCTCATTTTTTTTCTACCTTTTCGGGTATGAGAGACTATTTACGAAAAGTTCTAGCTGGATTTTTCTTTTCGCCTCTTTTCAAACTCTCTAAATATGAAAATATGTCGAGTTTCGCCTTTGTCGGGGTCGTTAAACTTTTACGAAATTGGATCCGTCATCATGATGATTATCGAGTTCCTCCTTCCTAGGGCTCGTAAAATGTACTAGGATGGACTTTTCTAAAGGAAAAACTTATATGAAAAGCATATGCTATCCTCTTCAAGTTTGTGTAAAAATAAAGAGGTACTCGCCAGAAATGGTGGGGGGAAATGAAAGTTATTCGTTAGTTGTGTCGGCAGTATGTCACTCTTGAATATGACACTTATTTTCAGTTCGTGTCGGGTTGGGATATCTTCATTCTATCATTTTTCCTCCATGGGTTTGGGAAATCCTTTTGCCTCTCATTTGATTACCAATCTTGTCAACATGACCTCTGATCCTATTTTGAGTCAAATGCTGCCAAATTCCAGAGTCTTGTCGCCAATATTTTCAAGCGAAAATCCTTCTGCATTTTGTACATTTCTTGATCCTCTATTTCAGTCTTTATTAACACTCATATTACATTCTCATTTTTTTGTCGATGATGTGGGATTCATTATGACCCTCCTTCGACGGATCACTTCCTGTTGACTTCAACTCATTATCTAGGAAGTTGATCTAGAGACTCCCTTCTGGTACCTTAGAGCTTGCATGCCCTAATGGCAAGTTCTTCATGTTCAACGACAGGTTCACATCATTGGCCTTCGATCAGGTGATTTCATGGGTATTCGAATTCAGTTCCTTATTCACATTCCGTGAATTGTACTAGTATTACCTTGAGAACCATTTTTAATATTGGTGGTGTTTCACGCGCCTGTTAACAGCTTTCATCATTGGCTGGTAATCAGGTGACTTTATTGCATGTTCGACTTCAGCTCATTCATTCACATGCCTGAATTTATACTCATTCGTGTCGAGACGGAGCACAAGACCTTGGATTTTATTCTCTAAAGTCTAGGTTGCGAGGTGATATTATTTTTCCATAATTGGATACATGTTTCTTTTAGATGGATGGCTGAGACCATACCATGAGTCTATATGTGATTCTTCTCAGATGGATGGCTGCGACCATACCGTGGTCTCTTTTACGGATGGTTGTGTCCATACCTTGATTCATGTATTTTCATCAAAGATTTTAGTTATGTATATGTATCTATGCTTGATTTGTAGGTCTTCTGATGGCAGTGTCTAGTTCCTTGCACGTACTTGTAAAGCATTTCACCCCTCACTTGTGTTTAGAATTCATGCTTTAGGGGGCATCTATTACACATCAATTTGTCACCGTCCCTATACTCCCCGTTCCTTGATCCTAGAGGACCCATACAGTGACCCTTATGTACTTTCCAAGCATGGAATACATACCCCTGAACCACAATTTGTCTGCCAATTCATCTCCCTTTACAAATTTTCTAGAAGATCCCTGTAAAAACCTGGTTTTCAAGGTTGACGCTTTGTCTTAGTGTCCAACCCACACCAATAACAGAGATTTTCACTGGGACCTGCAAATCGGTGCTTTTTCTCCATTGTTATATAAGGAGACCTCCTTCACCTCTACTTCCTTAGTTAGCTAGAGAGGAGAAGAAATTATAGCTTTGGAAGAATAGTGCAGAGTGTGATTTTTTTTTTGTGTTAACAACATAGTGAGACCTTAGACCTTTTTGTATGAGGGTGTTGCAAACGTTCTTGGATACGTACATGCCGAAGAAGAGCCTCAACATCAAGGCTTGGTTTTAAACTCCCCTTGTCTTTATCATAATAAAATGCAACTGATATTTATCTTCCACTCTCGTTTACATTTATAATGAGATTTCTAGCATTCCTTGATCAGTTATATAGGTTGTAATTGTTATATGTCTGTCTTGAATTTATGTGTGTCATGGTGTCTTGATTGTCTGTACTGGTAATCAGACATTGGTAGAAGCATGTATAGAGCTTGAGGAGAGTGACACATCAATAAGTTTCGATGGAAGACGAAAACACAACATCAGAACAAGGTAATTCATCTTCCTTGCTCTGAATTTCATTTACAATCTAGGAAGGTAGATGTTAGTATGTTCCTATAGTTGCTAGACCCACCCTAGGGCTAGAGGGATCGCCTCTATCCGTAGAGGGGATTTACCTGCTCAACACATAGCTTCGAGCAGAGGTGGATAGTCCACACACCAGGCGACAAGTGCGTTCATTTGCAGAAGATCAAAGTTAAGGCCCCTGCGAGACAACTCAGCTCAGGAAGCCTTACCCGAATAAATTAAAGCAACACACAGAGGGGAACCCAAGATGATTAAGTGTCGAGCTAGCATGGAAAATAATATCAACAATGTGCCCAATAGAGAGGCATCTGGCTAACATGGTAGTTGACAATGTAAAATATTGAATCTAGTTGTTTTGTGTTTGAAATTTAATAAAGGAAATGGTCTAAAAACACAAAGGCTCGGACCCCTTTCTCTCTCCTTACTAGAAGACAAATCGTGCAATATGGTTGGCCCATACATACATCTTGACATGAATATGTGGATGATAATGTCAACATGAAATTAGTATAGGAGACATGCGGCAAGTAGATTCAATGATTTTGGGTGGCCTAGTGGGCCAAATTTGAGTGAAATGTGTCACCACTCAGAGGGACCACGTGGCATTGGTGACATCAACATGACAACAACCCAAAATATTTCTAAAGTTACAACAAGCGGAGTTGTTAAACACAACCATGGCGAAGACAGGATGTGAAATATAAAACATGAATTGCCTTTCTATTAACAGAGATATACATTTATAATCATTCTTGTGACTCTTGGATTCATCTTTGTAGGTCTCTTGGACTCCCTTTGACCGTTAAGCTCCCACACCTTAACCCTTGGCGGATTAGGTGTCCAACATTCCCCCCCTTAATCCGAAGGGGTATGTATGAGTCCAAGAAGAGAGTTGTAATATAAAATGTGAAAAATATGCATAACTGCACTAGGCTTAATTTTATATCTGAACTATTAGCATAATGAGGTGGTTTAAGGATGACCACCAACACTGGAATGCTTAATGCAGTTCCCAAAACTATTCCAAATCTAGCATGAAGTTGAAGTCTTATATTAGAGGAATTGCTCCTAATTCTTTGAAGATGGAGACCTTCAACCAGGAAAAGGGAGGTGATCTAAATGGAGTATGTTAGTGTTGTTGTGCTAATTAGTCTTTCAGATTCTGAATTCAATGTTTTATGTGTTCTTAAGGGTTCAAGTTCTCTTGCAAATTATCAAGTCTCATGATTGTTTTTCATGTAAATTTAATGAACAATTTAACATAAAAACAAAGGCTGAATAGTAGAAAATAAAGTACAGTACATCACCATGCAACACATCAACATAGGTATTTGATGAAGGAGTTCACCCCTCCTAGGCTATATCTCTTTGATCCAGCTTCGATGGCTTGAGCCTCTATATTATGCTCAAATTGAAAATTTGACCTATTTACAATGCTCTTTTGCTCTTGAAACTTGCACCAATGAGTCCATAATCTCCAAAAATGGTCATCTAACCTCTTTACGTACTTTAATTGGTCGGAAAATCCAAAAGTTATGACCATTTACATTTTCTCCACTATTTTCGGCCCTAATTTAGCTAACTGGATCTAAACTGGAAGTTTCCGCTGAATTTGGGTGATCTGCCAACTTAATCATCGTTAAGTTAAGTAACAGTGTTTAGCACTAATTCCGCTCTTAAGATAATCTCGCATTAATAAGTGGATTAGGCACAATTAATGGAGGTTTAGTGTTAAATTAAACACTGTTTAATTGTTAACTCCGCATTTGGTTTTAGCTTCGCCCTTTAGTCTTCGCGCTGAGGTCTTATGGTTCATGGGTTGGCCCCATAGGGTTATCCCCCACGTCCCTTGCCATAATAAATGGTAAAATTTAAATAGATGTGGAGCGCATAATGGTTAATAACCATTGGTGTGGCGGAACGGTAAGGTGTGGTGTTGGCTTGTGGGAGGTCATGGGGTCAAACCCCGGCGCCTCCGCCCGCACTTTGAACCAAAATTTTTGATCCAACATACAACCATGGGGGGGGCATGTGGCAGCCCCAGGCTACACCACGTGTCCTCACCCAATTGGCCCAACTTTGAACCAATAAAAATTCACCACATAACCCAGAAATTCAACCAATACCATGCTGCCACTTGGACATTCACCATTCGCTAGAGGAAATTTCCAAAATCGACCCTACACAATCAGCATACCACGTCAGTAGTATGGACTGTTGAATAGGCACCTATCTATCATTTATAATAAAAAAAATCTTGTTTAGCAAAGCGAACATAACTCGTTTCTAAGAGCATACAAAGTCCATTATGCGCGAAATGAAGTGTGCCAGATTCAGAATGATGAGCACTACGCATTCATTCAGGTTTCGAGCCATCCTAAGAACTTTTATTTTTGAGCATAAAACTGAGCCCCTGATCATTCCTCCCCATTGGAAGCTTTTGGACCCCAAAATATCATATTTAGTTACTAAACATGTGAGGGTACAGTTCCCTCACCTTCCCAATTTCAATCCATTTGGCCTTTGAAGGATTTGTTCCTTTAAGCCCCACTCAAAGAGAGACGACACTTCCTCTTGTTGATGTCCTTGTCCTCCTATCAAGTATGGTGTCTTGTTGTAGCTCAGCAAATAAATCTCGAGAAAAATATTTAATGGATGGAAGCTGAACATTCTCTCCTTGATCTCTAATCACATTAGGCCAAGCTTGAAGGCATAACAATTGAATAAATTTTCATGTATGAAGGAAAATCAAGCTTGAAGGCATTGTTACGAATCTTTTCCAGAATTTTTAAAGGACCATACTTGATTGGTTTCAGCGTTTTAACTTCTCCTTGAAGCCTTTCCTTGCTAATGTGAAGCTAAACTTCGTCACCAACTTGAAAATTATGATCCACCCAATGTTTATCGTGCCTCGTTTGTACTTGCCTTGAATTTTCTCTAGTTGATCTTGCACTATTTGATGAATCAACTGAAGTTTCTCTATGAATTTATTTTCTTTATCTATGTCGCTATGTCCATCGATAGCTACATCTTTCCCAAAGATGAAATCCAATGGCGATTTTGGCAAGTAACCAAGACATGCCTCAAATGGCGATGTTTGAGTAGAGGAATGTTTTGCACGGTTGTAAGCATGTTTAATGTAATGCAATTTTTCATCCCATAACTTATGATGTTTGATGAAATATCATCGAAGAATATGAATGACTATTTTGTTGACCACCTCGTTTTGACCATCTATTTGTGGATGAAAGGTTGTACTCTTCTTCAACTTAGTGTCCATCAAGTCCCACAAACTTGACCAAAAATTCCCAACAAATTGAGAATCTCGATCACTTACAATAGATGTAAGCAACCCAAAATGAACCCAAACATTTTTAAAGAAAATATGAGATGTTTGTTCAATTGTAACTTTGTTTTTACATGGAATAAAAATACACATTTTTCTGAACATATCCACAACTACATACAAATAATCATGACCTCTTTTTGACAAAGTAATACCTCCTAAAAAATCCATAGAAATACTCTCCCATGGACGTGAAGGAACCGGGAGTGGTGTGTACAATCCTAACTTCCTATTACTAGGCTTACTAATTGCACATAATGAACAACCTTTAATAAAACGTGAACACACTTTGAAGCATACGAGGCCAATAACAATACCTCTGAAGATTTTCCATTGTTTTGCTTACACCAAAATGTACCACAATAAGAGAAGTGTGTGCTTCCCTTATGACATTAACTCTCTCACCCAGTGGAATAAAAGCTTTCCCAAATGATACAACAAGTTATTATGAACATGATAATCTAATTCCTCAACTTGGCGACCTTGACTCAAGTTTGCATAAACATCTTTAAAGTCATTTTCAAATGCATATTTCTCAATGTAACTTTCATGTAAAACATAATTATTCTTGAGTAAAGTAGTTGCATTAATAATAGGCCTAGAAAGCATATCAACAACCTTGATGTATATACCTTTCTTATACCTAATGACCAAGTGGAATTGCTACAAAAATCCCATCCATCGAAAGTGCCTTGACTGCTGCAATTTATTTTGTGATTGCAAGTATTGCAATGGTTGGTGATCGGTGTGAATGATGGTTTACTTTCCCATCAAATAATGTTTCCATTTCTTCACACTTTGAACCAACACATATAACTCCTTGTCATATGTAGGATAATTTATCACTGCACCATTAAACATTTCTGAATGGAATGAAATAGGCTTACCATGTTGTAAGAGGATTGTGCCCATGGCATAGTCACTTGCATCTGTTTGAATCTCAAAGGGTTGTATCAAGTCCGGTAGTGCTAGTATTGAGGATGAATTGATCTTCTTCTTCAAAGAATCAAATTCTTTTTGTTGATTGCCTCCCCACTAGAAGAATTTCTTAACACAATTCAATGCATGTAACGGAACTTCAATAGAGGAAACGTTAGCAATGAACTTCCTCCATTACGGTGTTGCTCCTAGAAAAATTCTTACCTCCGTGACTGAATTGGGTGTAGTCAAATTCACAATGACCTGAACTTTAGAGGGGTCTATCTTCATCTCACCTCCTCCAATAATATGTCCCAAATACACTAAAGAATTTTTACCAAATTTTCATTTCAGAATCTTAAAAAACAACTGCTCTTTTCTCAAGACATCAAGCACCTTTCTCACATGCATGACATGTTCTTCTAGTGATTTGTCGAATATCAAAATATCATCTAAGTAGAGAATGACAAACTCATTTAGAAATGGTCTCAATACATCATTCATAACTATCATGAAATTAGTTGCAGTGTTGCAAATACCAAAAGGCATAACAAACCACTCAAACAATCCTTATTTAGTTTTAAATGTGGTCTTCCATATATCCTCTTCAACTATTCTAACTTGATGATAACCACTTCTTAAGTCTAACTTAGTGAAATACTTTTCATACCTCAATTGATCAAGAAAATCATCAATCCTTGGGAGCATATAACGATTCTTTATCGTGATTTTGTTGAGTGCACATAAATCCACACACATGCGCCATGCTCCATCCTTCTTTGGCACTAATACAATCGGTGAACCACATGGTGAGGTAGATGGACGAATGATACCTTTATTCAATAATTCTTGGATTTTATTCTTGATTTATGCACTTTCCATTATCCTCATGTGATACATGACAATGTTAGGGAGTGGAACATCCTGTTGCAGTTGTATCTTGTGTTTGATTCCCCTCTTTGGAGGTAACCCCTTTGGCTCTTGAAACATCTTGCCATGTTGACTTACCGCATCAAACAAATCATATTTTAATTTATCATCACAACCTTCAAAATATTCAAAATCCTTATCATTATTTTGTTTGATCATAAGAAGCACAAATTTTTTTCTTGAGTTTACTAGTCTCTTCATTTGCCCAACATTAACCAAAGAAACGTTTAGCTTTTTGCGATCAGCTCTCACAATATATTCCACTCCATATTTGAACAAGTGGTACTTGTTCTCATGGCGATAGAATAATTCTTTCCACTCATAGAGATATGGACTACCCAAAACAATTCTTGATATGTCAAGCAGTACAACATCTAACTCAACTTCATCAATAAAGTTTGTGGTAATTGCAAACCGAAAAATGCCTTTTCTTGTAACCTGTAATTTTATATCTTTGGTTATCCAACCCAAAGGGTATGTCTTATGATGAGGTAAGGTTTCAAGATTCATCTTCTTGACTAAGTCTTCAGATATTAAGTTTTCTTGAGACCCACTATCAAATAGTGTGTCAATTTTTGTATGTTTTGACATCATTCTTACATGAAACAACTATATTCTTGTTTCTTCACTTGGAGTGTTATTGTGGAAATTTGAGGAACTAGTACTTGTTATCACTTCTTTTCCCTTTGTGACCATGGCTGCAATTTTCGTCTCATCTCCTGAGTTAGATCCAAGATCCTGTTGTGTGGTACCAGTTGTATTTTCTTTCCCCTTATTTTTGAATTTCTTAGGCCTCAATTCTAGATGGAGTTTCCAACAGTGGGATTCATCATGACCCTCTTTGGAACAATGAGTACATGTGGTTTTCTCCCCTTATTTCTTAATGGATGCATTCTTCTTTTGTTTACCCTTGAAACCCTTTCCTTTTTCACCACCCTTGAATGGTTTCTTTTTACCCTCTTCTTGTACATTTTCCCCACTTGCCTCAAGGTGTGTAGCTTGCACACATACCTCATCTAGACTAGTGGGATTAAACATGAGGATGGTATGTTTCAGGTAACTATGCAAACCACCTATGTACTTCAACAAAGTTTCTTGGCTATGCAAATCTACATCTAACATAAGAGCTCTTCTCCTAAATTCATGAGTGTAATCTTGCACACTTTGACCTTTCAATTATCTAAACTTTTTCCAACTCATAATAGACTTTTGCATGTAATCTAGAGGATAGAATTGCATTTTAATGGCAGTTATAACATTTGACCAAGACATTGAGATCTTACCATTTTTCTTAATATCCTCTTGTGTCTTTGCTTCCCACCATACAAGTGTTGAATCCTTCATTCTTAAGGAAGCCAATTGAATATTTATGTCATCTTCTTAAAGGTTCTGAATTCCAAAATAAACCTCCAATTAACGAATCCATTTATCCAACTTCTCTGCATTCACTTCACCATTATACATTGGAAGCTAAAATTTAACATCAATTTCAAGTAAGGTTGATTTACCAGCTCCCTTTGAGGTATGTGTATGAACAGATGGAAGAGTTGTAGTTGTGGAAGAAGATGATGAGGAAGGTGAAGATGGTGGTGAGGATTGATGGTGGAGTGGATGGTGGCTTCTTGCCATATTCATGGCCTCCTCCTCCTGGAGAACCCTCTCCTCTTGAGGGCCTTGAACTTTCTCCTTGCATCCTTAAATTCCTTTCCTCATAGAAGACTTTAACCATCTCAGTCATATCAAAGAACGTCTTCCTAAATTCTCTCTCATCTTCTGTCATGGTAGGTTCTCCTTCATGAGACATGCTCACTGAAGACTCAACTTAAACTTGAGGATGTGTTGGTGTTGAAGACTTTGGAAAATTTTCCCTTCTGCCTCTTGACCCAACTACAAGGCTCTCAACTAGCTTCGCTTCTCCTCTTTTGAGTTTTAACCTTGTAAGCATGACACAAACTTGAAAAAAATTAGATCCCTTATCGCACAACAAAAACCTAAAGACCAAGAGATTTGATACCAAAAATTATCCTAATGGAGTATGTTAGTGTTGATGTGCTAATTACTCTTTCATATTCTGAATTCAATGTTTTATGTGTGCTTAAGGGTTCAAGTTCTCTTGCAAATTATCAAGTCTCATGATTGTTTTTCATGTAAAATTAATGAACAATTTCAGATAAAAATAAAGGCTGAAGAGCAGAAAATAGAGTATAGTACATCACCATACAACACATCAACACAAGTATTTAATGAAGGAGTTCACCCCTCCTGGGCTACATCTCCTTGGTCCAGCTTCCATGGCTTAAGCCTTTATATTATGCTAAAATTGAAAAATTTACCTAATGCTCTTTTGCTCCTAAAACCTACACCAATGAGTCCAGAATCTCCAAAAATGGTCATCTAGCCTCTTTATTCACATGAAATGGTTGAAAACTCCAAAATTTATGACCATTTACATTTTCTCCACTATTTGCGGCCCTAATTTAGCTAACTGGAGCTAAACTGGTAGTTTCACCAAATTTTGGGGGTCCGCCAACTTAATCATCATTAAGTTAAGTAACATTGTTTAGAGCTAATGAAGCATTTCTTAGCCCTAATTCCACTCTTAAGATAATCCCACATTAATAAGTGGATTAGGCACAATTAATGGAGGTTTAGTGTTAAATTAAACATTGTTTAATTGTTAACTCCACATTTGGTTTTAGCTCTGCCCTTTGGTCTTTGCGCTGAGGTCTTATGGTTTGGGGGCTCGCCCCCATTTCCCCCGCCATAATACATGGTAAACTTTAAATAGGTGTGGAGCAAATAATGGTTAAGAACCATTAGTGTGGTGGAATGGTAAGGTGTGGCGTTGGCTTGTGGGAGGTCGTGGGGTCGAACCGCGGTGCCTCTACTTGCACTTTGAACCAAAATTTGTGATCCAACATACAACCATGGGGGGGGGGGGCACGTGGTAGTCCCATGCTGCACCACGTGTCCTCACCCAATTGGCCCAACTTTGAACCAATAAAAATTCACCACATAACCCAGAAATTCGACCAATACCATGTTGCCACTTGGCAGTTCACCATTCATCGAAGGAAAATTCCAAAATCGACCCTGCACAATTAGCATGCCACGTCAGCAGTATGGACTGCTAACTAGGCACCTATTTGTCATTTTTTTTTTAAATGTTAGTTTAGAAAAGTGAACAAAACTCGTTTTCGAGAGCATATGAGGTCCATTTTGCACGAAATGAAGTGTGTCGGATTCAGAACGACGAGAACTACGTGGTCATTTAGGTTTCGAGCCATTATGCGAACTTTGATTTTTGAGCATAAAAATGAGCCCCTGATCAGGAGGTTTGCAACCTGTGTAAAAAGGGAGAACCTCAACCTGAAAATGGAGGTCTCATGATCTGAAAATGGAAGTACTTGAAAATGTGTGCAAGGTATCCATTTCCATTTAATTAAATGTGCGCAAAATTCTCCATGTCTTGCTGATTAAACAAAGTGCTTTTGGTAACTGTTTATGAGTTTATGTGTGAGGGAAAGTTAATTTAATTTTTTGTTTAACATATAAAATCAAAAATATACAGCAAGATAACTTCAGCATAACATAACACAAATGCTTGGTGAGCAGTTCACCCCTCCTGGGCTACGTCTATTGGATCAAGCCTCCCAAATTGGCTTGTCCTCTTGTATTAAAATGCTCCAAAATGATAATACAAGTTTAAAAGTTCCTCAATAGGAAAATCTGACTGTAAATACAGAATCATAAGACATGAAAATGCTAAAAATGCCTTTCCATATTCACTAAACAATGAAAAATTACCATAAACAATGCCTTTTGCAACAAGGCCCTGATGGCTCTTTGGACTACTATGAAGATTTTCGGGCTGTAGAAGTCCTAAAATAGTTTTGAAACCTCTTCCATTAGGTTTATAAGGTCAAAAATATCTAAAAATGGTTTTTGGATCACCTCAAACAGTGAGGTACAACTCCAGATAACTCCATTTCCCCAATGGCCCTAGTGACTCTCTAAGCTTTCCTGAAGCTAAAATGGTTATAGAACACCTCTACTGCCTCTGGAACCTATCCCAATGGCTCTGGAATGATGAAAATAGTTGAAATTGGTTTTTGGTTCACCTCAAATGGTTAAGTATAGCCCAAAACAGCTCCAACTCCCTCTTGGCCCTGATGGCTCTCCAAGCTTCCCTGAAGAAAAAGTGATTGAATATCAACTATAATGGCTCTAAAACCTATCTCAATGGCTCCAGAATCCTTATAATACCCAAAATTGACCAAAATTTCGTCCAATTCGGTCCAATATTGGAGAAGTTATGACCAAAACCATTTTTGCCCAATATCCCCTAAACAAACTCCACCAAATGTGGAGAAAATGGAGTTAGCGCTCCAAAAATGGTGGAATTTCCAAAAATAGTGGGAAGGCACCAAAACTGGTGGAACTTCTTGGAGTGATATTAAATGTTGGAGTGATGGCCACATGCCATAACCCGCCTAAACCGCAAGCATTAAATGTTTTTTAAACAAACCATAACATAAAATTTAATGAAACGTGGCCACATGGGAGGGCTTCCCAACCACCACCGTGACTGCCAGAGATGGTGGCTCGTGGTTCCGGGACCTAGGTCATATGCCATCAGGGCTAGCCCTTAACCTTTTCTGCCCAACATAAATTTAAAACTTAAATCAAACTGCTGCCATTGATATGTTAAGTCCTTTGGAATAGGCGGATTGGTAAGGCATTGTGTTAGCCGGAGGGAGGTCAGAGGTTCAAACCCGTGGACTCACAAAAATTTAACATAGCCAATTTATCCACGAACTGGGGGCCACGTGGTAGCCTTTGGGCCTGCCACGTGGCAACCCCTCATTGGTCTAGAAAATGAAAAGTCAATCCAACGTCAAATACAATGCTGCCACTTGTCGAAATGGGATTGGCCCAAATGGAATATTTTGGGGAATATTTCGAGGAATATTCTAGCAATATTCCTTGGAATATTTTTTTTTAATAATTCTTAAGTCAAAGTCAAAGTCAACTCTGGTCAAACTCAGTTTTTGCCAGTTTACTGAAAACTTCAAACTTGCATAACTTTCACATACGATGTCGGATTTGAGTGTCGTTCACCACGCCAGGATCGTATTGATGAGGAATATCCAGTCATTCATTTTTAAATTTATTTTGAACACTTTTAATTTTGAGCTCTTTCCATAGCTCGACTTGAGCTCTTGATCACACCTCCCAAATGAGAAGCTTTTGGACTCCAAAAGCTCACTGAAATGCTAAAACTGAACTGTACAGCAAATGAGAGAATAACGGCATCCTCTTCTCTTCATCCTTCAAAAAATTTCCTGACTTGCCAACTGTCCTCATGGTGAATTTTTGTTGAATGAGCCATGTACTTGTGTCGAATCCCGACCAAGTTTTCTCGCCATACCAATCTGCCATTCTGAAACCAGAAATGACCCTTGCTAAACTTTGTGCCCTCTTTGCTTGCATGCCTTTCCATCTCATGGAATCTTGCACTGCTTTGTACCAACACTTCGTTTTCTGCACCAATCGACACCAAAGGCACCTTGTGCAACATACGACATCAACAACAAGTTGACATGAAATGTGCTATACAATTGACATCAATGTAAAAAGTGTGCCCATAATCGACACAAGTCGACAAACATGTGTGACACAATCGACACAAGTCGATAAACAACAAGATACATCTTGACAAACACGTGTATGTATCATGTACAATGAACTATTTATAGTTCTCTATTTACACATACAACCTCTATGTACATGTGCAACTTCAACTCTTCTTTTCAAATACCAATAAGTACATCATCCCAAAAAACATGTGGGTGACTAAGAGCTGAACTAAAAGACATTGCTGCAATATAAGTGAGTATCATACTCATCTTTTACACCTCCATGGCGAAACTTTGCAACAACAAAGAAATTCCATCAACTAAAACTGCTTTTACATGCAATCTTGCATCAACTTTTCAAAAGAGATACATGCATACAAATCTGAAATTTGCATGTACAAAATGAGTATGACTCACTGCATTAAGAAGTTAATCCACTTCCTACCAAGCCAACTCCATGGCGTCCTTTCCTGCTGCAACATTTCTACATGTGAATCTTCCATTTCCACATCGATAATGGAATCCATAGATCCACTTGTGCCAATATTGTCTTCATCTAGCTGCATGTGCTTTGGACGACTTGTTGGATGCAAAGTCCAAAAATGAGAGACTTCATGTCCCTTCCTTTGACAAAATTTCCAACTCTTAAGCACTATCTGAGAAAGTTTTCTTTGCCTCTTATGCTTCATGTGTGCTTTCTTCTTCAACCAACATCTTGAAGCAACATGGTTAAATCCACCACAAAATGTGCAACAAAACTTTATTTCATTTGAAAAAGAAAAATTATCATTATTTGCTGAAACATAATCAAATTGATCATGTGAATAATTATACCTCTTTTGCTACATGGAATGTCCATCCTTTTTATCTTCGAAAGACAATGAACTAGTAGAGGAGACAACCTTCTTTTTCATACTTTCATCATAGTTCTTGTCTTGACAACTGTTTACATTTGCATGCTCGCCATAAGCGACATGTTTACCCTCTACTTGCTGCAATGATGGCTTAAAACAATGGCAATCATCCTTAAAACAATTTTGACATATATGCATTTTAGAACTTGGAATAAAGGTTCTCTTTAAATTTGCATCACATGCATTCAAGGATTTGGAGTCTTTGCCATTAAACTGCACATAACCAAGACCAACATTCTTGGGTCGCTCCATAACTGAAATAGGGTCAACCATGCCTTGTGCATGCTTACTCAAACCTTTTCCTTCATGATAGCCCATCTTAAACATTAATTTGGACCCTATACCCCTTGTATGTTTTTCAAAAGAACCAACACACTTTTCAATTGAAGAAATTCAAGACAAGTTGGAATAGTTTACCTCTTCCTCACGCTTCTTCTTGGACAAAGCTTCTTGAGCTTGAAGGAGTTGTTTCTCCATTTCATGCAGTCTTTGGAGAATTGTTTCCTTCTCTTCCTTCATGGCCAACAATTGTGCATGAAGCTTAACACTTTCTCTTTTATCCTCAATCAAAATTTGCACCATGTCCTTCACTTTAATGAACTCATTCTTCATGTCATCATTGAAGGATCTCATGAAGGAGGAAACTTCACTTGTAGAAGAATTTTACATTATGTAAATGTTAAAATTAACAAAAGGAACTTCCAAAGAAAATTTCTCAAAGCTTTCCAACAATTGACAAGCTTTTAACCAAATGTCTGTAAAGACCCCTTCTTATTCAAGCAGCCATAAAACACAAACTCCAATAGCTTTTGTAGCAAACACTAATCAAGTGGGTTTGTTTTCCAAAGATAATCTTGAGGTAATTTGGGGTAAGGAAATAGCCTACAACTCTTTTTTCCTTTCCAAGACTTAGCTATCCTCAACTATCTTTTCAACTCAAGCAAACTCAACAATCAACCATTTTTCAACCAATAAAACAGTCAAAATTTTACATTGTTTTAACACCTTTTGCACAAAAACAAATGCTCAACCTGAGCTCAACCTATGCTCTGATACCATCTGATCTGAAAATGGAAGTACTTGAAAATGTGTGCAAGGTATCCATTTCCATTTAATTAAATGTGTGCAAAATTCTCCATGTCTTGCTGATTAAAAAAAGTGTTTTTGGTAACTGTTTATAAGTTTATGTGTGAGGGAAAGTTAATTTAATTTTTTGTTTAACATATCAAATTAGAAATATATAGCAAGATAACTTCAGCATAACATGACACAAATGTTTGGTGAGCAGTTCACCCCTCCTGGGCTACGTCTGCTGGATCAAGCCTCCCAAATTGGCTTGTCATCTTGTATTAAAATGCTCCAAAATTCTAATACAAGTTTAAAAGTGCCTCAATTGGAAAATATAACTGTAAATACAGAATTAGAAGACATGAAAATGTTAAAAATGCCTTTCCATATTCACTAAACAGTGAAAAATTACCATAAACAGTGCCTTTTGCAACAAGGCCCCGATGGCTCTTTGAACTAATATGAAGCTTTTTGGGCTGTAGAAGTCCTAAAACAGTTTTGAAACCTCTTCCATTAGGTTCAGAAGGTCGAAAATAGCTGAAAATGGTTTTTGGATCACCTCAAATAGTGAGGTACAACTCCAGATAACTCCATTTCCCCAATGGCCCTAGTGGCTCTCCAAGCTTTCCTGAAGATAAAATGGCTATAGAACACCTCTACTACCTCTAGAACTTGTCCCAATGGCTCTGTAATGCTAAAAATAGTCAAAATTGGTTTTTGGTTCACCTCAAATGGTTAAGCATAGCCCAAAACAGCTCCAACTCCCTCTTGGCCCTAATGGCTCTCCAAGCTTCCCTGAAGAAAAAGTGGCTAAATATCAACTCTAATGGATTTGAAATATGTCTCAATGGCTCTAGAATCCTCATAATACCCAAAATTGACCAAAATTTCATCCAATTTGGTCCAATATCGGAGAAGTTATGACCAAAACCATTTTTGCCTAATATCCCCTAAACAAACTCCACCAAACGTGGAGAAACTGGAGTTAGCACTCCAAAAATGGCGGAATTTCCGAAAATAGTGGGAAGGCGCCAAAATTGGCGGAGCTACTTGGAGTGATATTAAATGTTGGAGTGGTGGCCACATGCCATAACCCACCTAAACCGCAAGCGTTAAATGTTTTTTAAACAAACCATAGCATAAAATTTAATGAAACATGGCCACATGGGAGGACTTCCCAACCACCACCGTGACCGCCGGAGATGGTGGCTCATGGTTCTGGGACCTGGGTCATATGCCATCAAGGCTAGCCCTTAATATGTTTTGTCCAACATAAATTTAAAACTTAAATCAAACTGTCGCCATTGATATGTTAAGTCCTTTGGAATAGGCGGATTGGTAAGGCGTTGTGTTAGCCGGAGGGAGGTTCGGGGTTCAAACCCGCGGACTCACAAAAATTTAGCATAGCCAATTTCTCCATGACCTGGGGGCCACGTGGCGGCCTCTGGGCCTGCCACGTGCCAACCCCTCATTGGTCCGGAAAACGAAAAGTCAATCCAACATCAAATACAATGCTGCCACTTGTCGAAATGGGATTGGCTCGAATGGAATATTTCGAGGAATATTCCAAGAATATTCCTTGGAATATTCTTTTTTTAATAATTCCAAAGTCAAAGTCAAAGTCAACTCTGGTCAAACTCAGTGTTTTGTAGTTTACTGAAAACTTCAAACTTGCATACCTTTCACATACGATGTCGGATTTGAGTATCGTTCATGGCGCCAGGATCATATTGATGAGGACTATCCGATCATTCAGTTTGCAAGTGATTTTGAACACTTTTAATTTTTAGCTTTTTCCATAGCTCAAACTTGAGCTCCTGATCACACCTCCCAAATGAGAAGATTTTGGACCCCGAAAGCTCACTGGAATGCTGAAACTAAATATTACAGCAAATGAGAGAATAACAACATCCTCTTCTCTTCAGCCTTCAAAAATTTTCCTGACTTGCCAACTGTCCTCATGGCAAATTTTTGCTAGATGAGCCATGTACTTGTGTCAAATCCCAGCCAATTTTTCTCGCCATACCAATCTGCCATTCTGAAACCAGCAATGACCCTTGCTAAACTTTGTGTCCTCTTTTCTTGCATGCCTTTCCATCTCATGGAATCTTGCACTGCTTTGTACCGACACTTCATTTTCTGCACCAATCGACACCAAAGGCACCTTGTGCAACATACGACATCAACAACAAGTTGACATGAAATGTGCTATACAATTGACACAACAATCAATGTAAAAAGTGTGCCCATAATAGACACAAGTCGACAAACATGTGTGACACAATCGACACAAGTCGATAAACAACAAGATACGTCTTGACAAACACATGTGTATGTATCATGTACAATGAACTATTTACAGTTCGCTATTTCCACATACAACCTCTATGTACATGTGCAATTTCAACTCTTCTTTTCAAATACCAACAAGTGCATCATCCCAAAAAAAATGTGGGTGACTAAGAGCTGAACTAAAAGACATTGCTGCAATATAAGTGAGTATCATACTCATCTTTTACACCTCCATGGCGAAACTTTGCAACAACAAAGAAATTCCATCAACTGAAACTGCTTTTACATGCAATCTAGCATCAGCTTTTCAAAAGAGATACATGCATACAAATCTGAAATTTTCATGTACAAAATGATTATGACTCACTGCATTAAGAATTTAATCCACTTCCTACCAAGCCAACTCCATGGCGTCTTTTCCTGCTGCAACATTTCTACATGTGAATCTTCCATTTCCACATCGATAATGGAATCCATAGATCCACTTGCGCCAATATTTTTGTCATCTAGCTGCATGTTCTTTGGACGAATTTTTGGATGCAAAGTCCAACAATGAGAGACTTCATGTCCCTTCCTTTGACAAAATGTGCAACCCTTAAGAACTATCTAAGAAATTTTTCTTTGCCTCTTCTGCTTCTTGTGTGATTTCTTCTTCAACCAGCATCTTGAAGCAACATGGTTAAATCCACCACAAAATGTGCAACAAAAATTTCTTTCATTTGAACAAGAAAAATTATCATTCTTTGCTGAAACATAATCAAATTTATCATGTGAATAATTATACCTCTTTTGCTGCATGGAATTTCCATCCTTTTTGTCTTCGAAAGACGATGAACTAGTAGAGGAGACAGCCTTCTTTTTCAGACTTTCATCATAGTTCTTGTCTTGACAACTGTTTACATTTGCATGCTTGCCATAAGTGACATGTTTACCCTCTACTTGCTGCAATGATGCCTTAAAACAATGGAAATCATCCTTAAAACAATTTTTACATATATGCATTTTAGAACTTGGAATAAAGGTTCTCTTTAAATTTGCATCACATGCATTCAAGGATTTGGAGTCTTCGCCATTAAACTGCACATAACCAAGACCAACATTCTTGGGTCACTCCACAACCGAAATAGGGTCAACCATGCCTTGTGCATGCTTGCCCAAACCTTTGCCTTCATGATAGCCCATCTTAAACATTAATTTGGACCCTATACCCCTTGTGTGTTTTTCAAAAGAACCAACACACTTTTCAATTGAAGAAATTGAAGACAAGTTGGAATGGTTCGCCTCTTCCTCACACTCGTTCTTGGACAAAGCTTCTTGAGCTTGAAGGAGTTGTTTCTCCATGTCATGCAGTATTCGGAGAATTTTTTCCTTCTCTTCCTTCATGGCCAACAATTGTGCATGAAGCTTAACACTTTCACTTTGATCCTCAATCAAAATTTGCACCATGTCCTTCACCTTAATGAACTCATTCTTCATGTCATCATTGAAGAAGCTCGTGAAGGAGGAAACTTCACTTGTAGAAGAAGTTGAAATTATGTAAATGGTAAAATTAACAAAAGGAACTTCCAAAGAAAAGTTCTCAAAGCTTTCAAACAAATGACAAGCTTTTAACCAAATGTCTGTAAAGACCCCTTCTTATTCAAGCAACTATAAAACAGAAACTCCAATAGCTTTTGTAGCAAACACTAATCAAGTGGGTTTGTTTTCCAAAGATAATCCCTAGGTAATTTGGGGTAAGGAAATAGCCTACAACTCTTTTTTCCTTTCCAAGACTTAGCTATCCTCAGCTATCTTTTCAACTCAAGCAAACTCAACAATCAACCATTTTGCAACCAATAAAACAGTCAATATTTTACACTGTTTTAACACATTTTGCACAAAAACAAATGCTCAACCTAAGCTCAACCTGTACTCTGATACCATATGATCTGAAAATGGAAGTACTTGAAAATGTGTGCTAGGTATCCATTTCCATTTAATTAAATGTGTGCAAAATTCTCCATGTCTTGCTGATTAAACAAAGTGTTTTTGGTAACTATTTATGAGTTTATGTATGAGGGAAAGTTAATTTAATTCGTTGTTTAACATATTAAATCAGAAATATACAGCAAGATAACTTCAGCATAACATGACACAAATGTTTGGTGAGCAATTCACCCCTCTTGGGCTACATCTACTGGATAAAGCCTCCCAAATTGGCTTGTCCTCTTGTATTAAAATGATCCAAAATGCTAATACAAGTTTAAAAGTGCCTCAATAGGCAAATATAACTGTAAATACAGAATCGGAAGACATGAAAATGCTAAAAATGTCTTTCCATATTCACTAAATAGTGAAAAATTACCATAAACAGTGCCTTTTGCAACAAGGCCCTGATGGCTCTTTGAACTAATCTGAAGATTTTCAGGCTGTAGAAGTCCTCAAACAGTTCTAAAACCTCTTACATTAGGTTTAGAAGGTTGAAAATCGCTGAAAATGGTTTTTGGATTGTTGTGTAGATTAATCCGTCTTGCGGACAAGACCGATCTCTCTAGTACTAAAAGTAACTAGCAACAAACAACCAATTATACTAATTTCTCTCTAAGCATATAAGATTCATAAAAATTCTATATAGGTGCAAGGCCTACCTTATTTCCAACGCTTGTTTAATTGTTGTACATCCTACGTGCACTTGAAGAGTGTTCTTCATAAACCTCTGATCCTGAAACAAGCAAAAGATTACATAGCACCTGTATAGACATTATTATAAATCATA
Organism: Pinus albicaulis; assembly: GCA_034641835.2. NCBI lineage: Eukaryota > Viridiplantae > Streptophyta > Pinopsida > Pinales > Pinaceae > Pinus > Pinus albicaulis. Next base: position 13,867,762 of record CM076573.1, read on the forward strand.
CTTATCATAGTGATCAAGGAATCTATGAAATAAACCATGAATAGACAGCTTATTGAGAAAAATGAGTATATTTGTATTAACTTCAAATGAAAGAAAACCTTTACAACCTGTGCCTTGATGTCATGCAGGTCTTCCTGGGGTCTGAAGCAGGAATCTCTTCTACTTTGATAAGCTTTTGCACTCTTTCAACCAAGACCAAAAGAGGTATGTAATCTCTCCTCACAGAAAGTCTTAATTAACAGAGTCTGAATCTCAACAGCATTTAGCCTCAAATATCCTAAAGCTTGAACTCCCTTTGAGGCTACCCAAGACCTCTTTTTATAGTAGAAAAGAGGAGGTTTTCTGTTCCAAATATGAAGGGATAGAATCCTCCTTCAAAGGGATTAGCTCCTTACATCAAGGGGTTAGCTCCATCAAGTAAGGGATACATGAACCTTATCAAAGCGTATCCATTCCCGAAAATTACCATCTAGAATCTTCTAGAATTGATCTGAAATCAACTTTTTAACTTTACTTTCTCGCCTTTTTGAGTTTTACAGAGGTCCGCACCTATAACACAAAGAACGTGCGGTATGGTTCCGCAGGAGAGCTTAACTTTAGGTGCGGGACCACAGGTAATGAATAGAGAAAGTGCGATACCAAAGTTTAGGGGATTTTTAGGAACTTTCTTCTGATTTTCAAGGCTTGACATGAAGAACTGATATGTTAGACTTGCAAAAGGAGGAAGTATGAGTAATAATGAGCTCATACTCATAGCAGAATGTCAGGATGACAGTTTTTAGTGTAACATATTGCCCCCTAAAGTGAAAAGTCTGGAATAGATGAAGCTGAAGTCTATCATATATGAAGAGTGCAGTACTTTATCATTTCAAAGATCACCCTGTGGATACCCCAGTCGAAACCTGTAAAAACATTCAATGCAAAATATATATGTATACATGTCATCACGGAGGTAGGCATTCCCATACTCAGATTAAAATTAACTAAAACTAACTCGAATCGTTCTGATACATGAATGATTTTGAATACATCATAGTGCAAATATGCGTAGACACAGTATGGACGCAGCCATCTGTTTATAAATAGTCTACTGTACAGATGTTAACAAAATTCCTCGCAGCCTGGATGGTGGAAACTAGATCCAGGGTCTTGATTTCCGCATCTCAAACTAGTACGATTCTATCCATGTGAATGAATGTGTCGAAGTCGAACATGGTAGAAACCACTTGATTATCAGTCATTGATGTAAACTGTTAACAAGTGTGAGAGTAACCACCATTAATGTCAATGGTTCTCAAAGTACCCAGCACAATCCGTGAAATGTGAATGAATGAGCTGAAGTCGAACATGTCATGGAATCATTCGATCGAAGGTCAATGATGCAACCTATCGTCGAAGGCGAGAAACCTGCCATTGAGGCATGCAGATTTCAAGGTACTGACAATTTCTGGATCAACTTCCTAGATAATGTGTTGATGTCGATAGAAAGTGATCTGTCGTAGGCAAGCCCACAACACGAAATCATAGATCAAGTTTTGAAAATATATTGGCAAGGACTGACTCAGGGATGGTCAAAAATGGATGACAGATATTTTGCAGATGAATGGTTTATTTGAACTGTCCTCTTGAACACATAACGACATTGTAGATGGTTTGGTGACAATTGACCCAAAGCTAATACCCAGAAACCGGCTGAAGACTTTCAATATGGTTTGATTAACTGTTAGGCAAAGGATTTCCCAACCCGGGTGAATAAAAGTGTCGTGTTCAAGAGTGGTTGACTGGATTTTCGAAAAATTTAAAATATAACAAACACGCCCATTTTTCTCTCTTTTTCCCCCACCATTTCTGGCAAGTACCTCTTTATTTTTTACAAGCTTGAGGAGGATAACATTTGCTTGATTATAAGCTCATCCTTCGGATGAGTCCAACTTAGTTTAAAATTCGAACCCTAAGAAGGAGTGGTTCGTTCCTGTTGAAAATTAAACAAGTCCTTTATTGTTAAGTTTTAACGAGTCCAGTATAGGAGAAACTCGGTGTTTTTCAGTTTTAGGGAGTCAGAAGAAAAACTTAAGAAAACTCCATGGGTGTTCTTTTTAGTAAATTTAGTCTCTCGAGCCCGAAAAAGGATAAAATAATGCGGGAGAGAACTCTATTGACCGTATTTAGTCAACGTATACCTTTTTCGTAAATAGTCCATTTCAGTCCGTAAAAGGGGTAAACTTATACTGAAAGGACGATCATTCATTTACTTTAACAAGTTCGAATAATCAAGTACTCGGCAATATTTTCATGTTTAGAGAGTCTGAAAAGGGCTTAAAAGAGGACTCCAGGGTTTCGCTTTTTCGTAAATTTTTTGAAAGAGTCCGAAAAAGTGATAAAAGTATACTCTTTGTTGAAAAATGATCAGTTCTCCTGAAAAATCCAATTTCTGCACAAAAACTTGAAACATTGCACATACCTGTTTAAGATAAGTAAAAATGCTTTCAAAAATACTCTTTTTAAAGTGAAAAATAAATAAATTAAAAATTCATATATTCGAAAAAACTTATAAAAAGGACTTTTTCAATTTCATTTTTACCGTTCAAGTTCAGAGTGAAAAGTAAAAAGTTTTTGGGTAAGAAAGTTCCTGTGAAGATTCTGGAAAATCCGTCCGACGAAATCGAGAACCGTCAATCCCAGGTAATCCACGACCTCTTAATCTTGTATTCCATCCATTTCAAATTCATTTTTAGGCTTTAGTTTGTATTTTTAGAGGAAAATATGGTTTAAAAATTCGCCCGCGGGGGTCCGCAGGCGTGACACATGCGACCTACGGACCCCGACTTTTTTCTATGTGGAAAAATATTGTGGGTCCGCACCCAACACACAGCTCGCGTTCGTTCCTACGCACTGTTTACAAAGGCCGGGTGCGGTACCCGCGCGGTCAAATTTAAAACGCATATTTCTCATTTGTTTCCCAAAAATTTTCAAATAAGATTGTTCTAACTTGCCTTTTTATGCATTATAGGATTATCAAGATGTTTATTTGGAGAGAACGTGAACATGAGGACGTGGACGAAGCCGCAATACTCCATTTGCCCACATAGCAAGCATTAAGAGCATGCGGTTTGTACAAATTCTGGGCCATCTCAAGCATGAGGGCATAGGTCGAACTCCTGACATGGTTGGTGAACAGATGGAATGTGCAGGACCAGTGCTTCATTATTGGTGGCCACCGGCTCGAAATTGAGCTGGAGGATATATATTTTCTGACTGGTTTGTCCAAGAGGGGCGAACAAGTTTCTTTGTTTGGGACTAGGCCAGGTGGCCAGTCTGTCTCTAGTCTCCAACTAGAATTCTGCAATAACCAGGCAAACCCTAGGGACAAAAGGATTGATATAAAACACATCATCCATCCTGAATTGAAAGTTATTTCTTTTACTGTTACCAAAATGTGTGGGAGTGTTGCACTGCATGTAGCTACAGGTTCCCAAATGCGTATTGATGTGGACTGTTTTCGCGGCACCATCTTTAACTAGTGTGAAGCTGTGTTGGCTAATGTAAAAGGCCAACTAACTAGAGAAAAAGATGGGAAACTGAAAAACTTTGGATATGGATCCATCGTCGTCTCTTTTGCTCTAGAGAGGATCCCCATGCTAGCTCTACAGAGTATTGTTGTTGATGCCGGTCATCTTCGAGAACCTAGGATGGTTCGTTGGTCCGCATTGATGGCTCGTCATGCTATTGAGGGTACTGAGATTGTTCGATTTCCTCCTTCATATTTTCGTTGGCTGGATCGCCAAATTTTTGTGATAGAGGACTTTCCATACGCCGGGATAGATTTCCGCGGCGACCGAGAGATGGCTCTCCCAGCAGGGGAACAGTGGGATGACTCAGGTACAATCATTTTTCAACGTTTGCTAAATCCTAATTTTTTTATTTTTTATCGTCTTGAAAACTAATAACCAAAAGTTTTTGAATACAGATGTGGGTCCACAGCGACCAGCTCATCTCCAACCTTATGAGAGAAGACAACCAGTTATAGCTGCACCAGCCCCAGCAGGCCAATCAGTGGAAATTTTGACTGATTTAGAGCATCACCTAGAGCGTTTGACTCTAGATATTCCAGAGACGAGCATAGATGATATTCCACTCAGGTTGCAGAGATACGTGATTGGTGTTCCAGGACCTTTTAGGAGGTTCCTATGTAGGGTGGCTCGGGCAGTGGTTTCTTATCGTGATCACCATCAGTGATCGGATGATCTTGTAGACTCATATTTTTGACTTTTTTTGTTATCATTTTTTGCCGATCATAAGGTGTTTTCAACCTATGATCGAAGACGATGTATATATTTTTTGAAAACTTTCCTATACTATGATATATCACTATTTACCGGCTATCTGTGTACATGTTATGAATGCGTTTGATTTACTGTTTTGATTATTGCAAATGTCTATTTATCATACTAGAAGCAATTGCATCTGCTAATGTATTTAAATGTCTTGGAATATGTTGATATTCAATGTAATCAAATTCACGTTCCAAGAGACGAACTCTTAAAAATAACCGTAATAATACTGGATTTCTAATGGTATAAATTCTGTTAAGTTGTAATACAACAAGTTCAGAATCCAACCTAACAATCAAAATCCGAATTCCAAATGATATGGATTCAGATAATAACTCAATCACTGCACTATACTCGGCAATGTTATTCGTTGTTTGACCAAGGCTTACCCCATGCATGGATACTAACTCGTCATAGGGTGAATAGATAACCCAAGCTGCGGAAGAAATGTTCCGTGTACTACGACAAGCACCATCAGCAAAACCAATGTAGGTTTGAAGAGACGTCAACATCTGCAATACCAAGAGTAAAACTCAGATAAGCAGGAATAGTGATAAAAACACACTTCTAAACTAGGCACACTTTTCTAATCTAAAACACACCAGCAGTAAAGAAATCTAACCTAAAGAATCTCCACACCAAGTTTAAGCATAATATCGCTTTAGATAAAGCCCATTTCTGGGTTTATCCAAAGGGACACCGTCAAAATATATCAACTCATAGGCCCCTTTTGCTAACTTTCGTTTCACAATGTAAGGACCATGCCACATAGGCATGAATTTCCCAGCTCCTAGCTTGTCGTTAGCTTGATCATAAAGTAAAACTAGGTCTCCTTCTGAAAAATTTCGAGGGGTCACACTTCTATCATACTGAGCTTTAATCCGTTTAACATGAGCCTCGTTTGCTATTGCAGCATTTCGTCGATTCTCATCTAATTGGGCTAAGTACAAGAAATGTTTTTCCTCTTCAGACGTAGCTGGAAGTAATTCTACAGCTAATTTTAGTGACGGAATTTTGCATTCAATCGGCAACACAGCTTCCAAACCGTAAACCAGTTGAAAAGGAGTGAAACCCGTTGATGTTTTGACTAAGGTTCGATATGCCCAAAGTGCTGAAAATAACATGGAATGCCAATTCGTCTTGTGAATACCAATAATTCGTCTGATCATGGTGACTAAAAATTTATTAATGGCTTCAACCAGACCATTGGCTTGCGGATAATGCGCAGTGGAACTATCGTGGCGCAAGCCAAGTTGGTCTGTTAGTTCAGTCATCGTGACATTCCGAAAGTGACTTCCATGATCTGTAATAATAGCTTGAGGAACACCGAACCTAGCAATTATGTGATTAAATACGAAAGTTGCAGCAGTCTTGCCATCAACCGAAAATGTAGGCATCACCTCGGCCCACTTAGTAAAATAATCAACTGCTAAGATAATATACGCATGCCCCCCGGCCAAGTGAGGGTTACATGTAATAAAATCGATACCCCATTTCGCAAAAGGACCAACAGCAATTATAGGGTGAAGAGGAGCGGGTGGCGCGCGCATTTTTCGATCAAAAAGTTGACAGTTGTGGCATTTCCGAACCGCATAGATACAATCTTTGAACAACGTTGGCCAGAAATAACCAGCACGCAATATCTTTTGGGCTGTGGCATACCCAGACATATGACCGCCACATGCTCTAGAATGGCAGTCATTTAAAACCTTTTCAGCTTCTTCATGAGTTAGACAACATCGGAAAACAAAATCTGCTCCACGACGGTAAAGTGTATCACCAATGATATTATATTATTGGGATTGGAAGCGTATTTTCCATCGCTGAGATCGTGAGATGTCAGGCCGAAAAGATTGGGTTTGGAGATAAACGATAATATCTCCATACCATGGATCAAGTGTACTGATAAGAAACAAAGATTCGTCCGCAATGGACTCTTCTGCCACTGTTTCAATATCAGTAGAGGGGAAATCGCACATCAGTTCCACAAATACCAAAGATTTCTTTGCCTTGGATTTTTCAAACTCCAAGTCAAATTCCTGCATGATAACTATCCATTTGGAATACTTGCCCCCTAGCAATTGTTTGGTCAAAATATACATCATAGGGTTGCAATTAGAAATTACCGTGGTTTTACGTAACAAGATGTAATGTCTAAATCTTTGAACAACTTGGACAGCTGCCAAGGCCAATTTCTCCACATGTGTGTATTTGATCTCAGTCGGATGCAGATTTTGACTAAGATAGTAAATCACATGTTCATTGTGAGATTCATCTTCCTGAACCAATACCATCCCAATAGTGGAATGGGAAGTGGCGAGGTACAAAAAGTAATCTTGATTGTAATTGGGAGGATGCAATAACGGTGCATGGGTCAACGCGTGTTTAAGTGCATCAAAAGATCGATCAGCGATCTTGTCCCAAAATAATGGAATGTTCTGTTTCAACAACCGGGTAAAACCCTTTGTAAGCTCGGCATAGTTAGGAATGAATCGACGTAAGAAGTTTGCTTTCCCTTGCAAATTTTGGAGTTGGCGTAAAGTCGAAGGAGGAGGCAATTTGACAATGGCTTCGACCTTCGATGGATCGACGCGAATGCCTGCTTTCGAAACAACAAATCCTAGTAATCGACCCGATTCTACGCAGAAAACACATTTATGCGGATTCAACCTAATTCGATAATGCCTACATCTCATAAAGATTGCTCGTAAATGAGTGAGATGGTCAGCCCTACGTAATGAATGAGCAGGTAAATCATCGAGATAAGGTTGTACAATGTGCTTAATGTCATGAAATGCATAATACATAGCCCTTTGAAAAGTTGCGCCAGCGTTCTTTAATCCAAAAGGTAGTTTACAGTAAGCAAACGTTCCCCATGGACAAATAAAAGTTGTTTTCGTTTGATCAGTAGGGAGTATGTTTATTTTATTGTAACCTGAAAAGCCATCCATAAAAGAAAACATTTCACTGCCAGCACAATCATCAATTATTTGATCGATATAGGGGGTTGGATAATTGTCTTTAGGACAAGTTCGATTAATATCCCTATAATCGATACATACTCGTATGGTTCCTTGTTTTTTAGTCACAGGAACAATATTCGATACCCAATCTGTTAAGGGGATTGGATAAATGAATCATGCACGAAGTAGTTTTTCAACTTCTGCTTTAATAGCAGCATCTTTTCTAGGATGAATTTGATGTAAGCATTGACGAACAAGTTTAGCATCCGGGTAAGTCTTAATTTCATGTACAATGATTGATTGATCAATTCCTGGCATTTCTTCATAGGACCAGGCAAACACATCACAGAATTCTTGAAATAGGGCTTTATAAGCTTTAATTTCATCTTCAGTACAACAAGCACCTATATGAATGTTTTCAATTATTCCTGGTTTTACTGAAATGTCAATGGGAACTGTTCGAGATATATTTTCCAAATTTAACTCAGAATCAGGATTTTGCAAAGGATTCTGTGGTTCTTTAACATATTCAGCAGTAAAAATTGAAGCGAAATCATCTTCAAAATGATCTAGCTCAGGTAAAAACGAAGATCGATGATGTAGATCTTCCCATGGTAAATCATCAACAGACAAAAACTCACAAATTTGTTCATCAGTATGAACAAGTTCAGGAAATGTCATTGTGACTGAACTAGATATAGAAAGTGATTCCTCATGGATCCCATTCATTGGATCAGTTTCGGTTGAAGAGGGGTTGGAAAGTGACTGTATAGCCTGATATGCAATTTCAAATGGACTCAAAGGCATCATGCCATCAAATGAATCTAACTCGGAATCGGAAGGTACGATCCAAGGATCATCAAACATAATAGTGCCTGATGAAATCATGTGAATATTTGCAATAGAAGGCGATATGTTAGGAGGAGGAAAGGAAAAAGTTCCTAGTAAACCAGAATCTTTAATCAAACCTACTCCAACATCCTTATAAGGAATAGTCGTTTTACCAACATGCTAGATTGTTTCTGTAGAGGCTGGGTCGGAAGAGAAATAAGTTAACTGATCTATTGTTATGATCCTTCCTTGATATGAAAATTTTATGAGTCGAAAGACCGAAGAAACAAAAACAGTCATAGCATAAGACCAACTTCGACCTAGGAGAAGGTTGTAATCTAGAGGGGCATCAACCACTTCCGCATCTAGATTTACTATTTTACCTTCGACCCCTATGGGTAAATCCTACAAAATACCAAAAGGTTGAAAACCTCGACCATCAAAAGCCCTAAGAATCGTCGGATATTGGTTGAGTGTAGGAGAACCAAGTGATTTCCAACACTGAATTGACATAATACACGTTGAAGCTCCCTCATCAATCACAGTCCGAAAAATTGGTTTGTTTTTTACTAACACTGGAATCTAGAAATCCATTTGGTGAGGTAAACGAGGTGTACTATTTTCTAAATCGAAGATTATAAGGTTAGAATCCTGAATATCAACAGCTCCTATAGCAGACAAAAGAAATTTGCGCTGCGCTGGGCATGATTGCAGCACTTCCAAAGCCGACATTGCTGAAGGAGAAATAGCTAAGTCTTCAACAATGTTGTAATTCTAAGCAGCTCTCGCATTTGGATTGAAAGCTGATTTACGAAGAACACCTTTAGCAGGCGGTTTGATTATTAAGTCTAGATTTTGTTTCTCGATCTGTAGCGGACCAGAAACAGGAGGAGGTGTAGTTGATGCGTTTGCATTAGAAGATTCTGCTTCTTTACCATCAACAGGATTCTTAGAACCGTAATCTTGCGATCGCGTCGCAACCCTTACATGAGACATCATCATAATAGGTTCTTCAAAAGTAGTCAAGGTAGAACCAACCATCTTACTATCTTGAATTGGAAAAGGATCCTTTAAGACAGCAGGTTGTTGCGATCCTTTAACGAATTTCGTAACTTCGGCTCGATATGGACATTCTTTCGTGAAATGATATTCTTCACAAATGAAACAAGGATAGCGAGGTTTACGTTTTCCGTCATTGGATTCATTTTTATCAGTTTTCTCTTTCGAATTCTTTTTGTTTTTATTCTTCCCTTTCTTTTTACCATTGGATTTAGATTTGGCCGTAGATGTCTCTACGACGCGAATATCGGCAGAAACTTCGGGGGAAGATTCTCCTTTTGGGGAATCAGGTAAAGTTATAATAGGAGAAGATTTCTTGGAAGATTTCTTCTTACTTTTAGAATTGACTGTACCAATCATACCGTCAACGGCATGAGACCCTGAAGGAGCAGCAGCTATTTGACCTTGTTTTGGAAGGTCTGGGATTTTTTCATGTAAAGTACCTGACGGTGTATAAACAAGGTCAAGGTACTGAGCTTGAGCAATTACTTTCTCTTCAATAACAACACCAACCTTAGCTACATCTTCAGTGATCTTGGGTAACAATGATTTAACAAACCATTCTGCCAGAATTTGATCCGGAATGTAAATTTTCACCAAACGTCTCCTACGTCGCCATTCATGAATATGATCAGAAATATACGTGGATGTGGATTGTTTTAGCGAAGTTAATAATTCTGTGTCATTGTCGTATCTGACTGGAAACTGAAAATGAGTCAAGAAGGCAGTTGCTAACTGACTAAAGTTATGAAATGAGCCTCGTGGTAACTCAATGTACCATTTGGCAGCAAGACCTATAAGAGTTCTTTGGAAAAGACGTAAACGAATCGAATCATCAATGATTTAATTAGATGCACACCAAAGGTGATAAGTCATGACATGGTTCGATGGATCCTCTCCTGGCTTACCTTCGAATTTTGGTATATCACTGGGCAACTTATGAGGCATTGGCGGCCAGTTCCGATAATAAAAAATTGGATCATTCGTAAGGTGCGTCAAATCAGGTAAGTCCAAAGTTGCAATAAACGGTAATTGACGGTTAGGGTCTCGAAAACCTTGAGAAGCCAAGGCAGATCCAAGAGGCGGATACTCAGGATAACTGGGAATCGGATTAGCATTAGGAATCGTGTAACCTCCCGGAAAACCAGGATGAATCGGACCATATTGAGGTTGTTGATAAGTATAGCCAGGGTACGGTTGATACTGATAGTTTGGATTATGTGTATAGGGACCGAATTGCGACTGTCCCTGGTACGGTTGATATATAAATTGTGGTTGACTTGTAACAACTGTACTTGTACCAGCTTGTCCTGTAGGCATCTGAACCGACGTCTGGATTGAATATCCTGACTGGGGTACAGAGACTTGAGGGATTTTCACAGATACAGGGATAGCAGAAGTCGGTGCTACAGATACTCCAGAAACAGGTGTTACAGGTTGAACAGACATTGCAGCAGTTGCAGCAGTTTGGGGCGGAGTCTGAGGTGTACTAGGCCCAGACTGCTGAACTGAACTAGGTGTAGAAGTTTGAATAGCTGGTTGAACAAGTTGCTGGGTTGGACCAGAAACTAAAGGCTGTCCAGGTTGATAAGGCAATTGCACATTAGGCTGCAAAGGCTGTTGATATTGGGACGGATCCCACACCATTATTCCGGGGTATTGTCCCGTAGAAGGTTGAACGTAAGGAACATAACCTGGTTGAACGTAGGGTTGATAATTAAATGGTAAATTTCTGGCTCCTTGAATAGATGGTTGACCAGAAGGCTGTTGGAAACCTTGAATTGGGTACTGACCTTGAGGTTGATAACCCTGAGGCACGTACTGAGGCTGGGGTTGATAAGGACCCTGAGGAGCATATTGAGCTTGGGGTTGACCTTGAAGTATGTACTGTCCTTGAGGTTGATAACCCTGAGGTACGTACTGTCCTTGGGGTTGTCCCCCAAAATAATATGATTCCACAGTTTATCCTGGGAAAAATCTACCTTGAGGTTGTGCCCCAGGTGGTAATTGACTACCTGAAATTTTCCCTCCAGGCGGTAATTGACTTCCCTGGGGTTGCCCCCCAGGTGGTAACTGACTTCCCTGAGGTTTCCCCCCAGGCGGTAACTGACTGCCTTGAGGTTGCCCCCCAGGCGGTAACTGACTACCTTGAGGTTGAGGATTTGGAATATTACCAGACATCATAAAAATTTTCTCTGTGTTCGACGTTTCAATGTTAAATCCGTTAAAACCAGATGATAACACGTTTTCAATTGGTCGAGGAGCTGCTCCTGAGAAAGTACCAGACAGTGCCTGATATCCCGAAGGAACAGAAGGACCACCGTGTAAAAATGATTCCGGTGTCTGAGAAAACATGGATGACTCTCCTGCCATAAAAGATGACGGATAATAACCTCTGGGTGTAGGATGAAATGGAATTCAAGGTGGATAAAAAGCAAGACCCGGATTCTCTAAAAAGTTTGTTAAAGAGAGATACCAAGGATCAGTTCGAATGGGGCTGTAGAAAATAGATTCACGCTCCCTAAGATTTAACGATTGAGGGGAGTCGGAAAGAGATATATCTTCGTATGGATTAATAAGTTCTTCAATAGAAATAAGTCCAGATGGAAGATCGTTAGTGATAATATTTCTTACCCTAGGTGAACCTGGATCGCTAGAAGTTGGTGTAATAAATCCTGAAGATGTTTCCAAAACAGAAGATTCAGTTTCAGGTTTAGAGATTTCAGGTTCGTCAGCTAATTCACCAGAAGGAGAAATACTTCCAGTAACTTTACAAACTGAAATCGGTTCTTGAATGTATTCTGTTGTAGGTATTTGATGATCAGGATGAATAACTATAGATGAACTTCCAATTTCTGTTGATCTAATTCTACCACTACTAGATGATACCAGAGCCCGAAGCCCTTCAAGCTGACTTGGTGAATATTCAGGGGGTTTCCCTTGTATTCTCCAGGATTGTCTCGGCAATTCCGCCACGATTAAAAATTAACTAATCACACGCAAACAAAGAAAAATTTCAATGAAAACACCTAAAGTCTCTAAGAAACAAACAATTGAATCATACGCTTAAAAAAAATCTAAGAGTTCAAACCACACACAAACAGTAACTTTCCTTACTAAAAAACACTAGTTGGTGATGAAATCCAACTTAGTAGAATTTTAATACGAAAAGGGCGATTGGAACAGTTACCTCGACAACCTGCTTAATGAAACAGACCGGTGCAAGTTTCTCCACTATACCATCTCGAGTGAAGATAACCCTCCGGAGAGTCCAAGTGAGTCTAGCCGACGTCTGTTCCAGGTACAGTGGGATCTTCCCTCCACCGTCACCTTAGGAAAGAATCCTAAAGATTATGGTTTCTAAGGTTACCAACAGAAACAAATATACCTGGAGGAACAGTCTACGATCCGACACACACGCAAGGGCAGAGTAACAAAGCTCAATCCCCTTGAAGGCTCCTTAAAATAATTCAAGGTATGCCAACAAGTGACCCCTGGCTCCTCGAAAATGGTCTATCCGAGGTTTACCGTTGTTAATACGTGTATATCTTCTATCATTCCCAATGAGGAAGGATTGATTACCCCACTGGTTCAGATATGATCTCGTGCTTAACTCCTTTAAGAGGAGCTTCCCAGAGCATACATGCAACAATTGGAATTCTTCCTACCGCAAGATTTATCTACTTGTTTGTTTTAGTTATCTTGGAGAGTTAATTACTCCCTACTCCAAGATACTAGCCTAAGCTATGTTGGTGATAAGAGCCCTAAAAATAAAAATTACTAGATGAATTTTAATTAAGCGTTGGTTTTATGAGCTGTTCCTTAAGTCAATGGGTGCAGAAATGAAACTTTGATGATGTGAAGACTCGACTTCCAAAAACACTAAAAATGCACCTAGAAATGATAATCAATTCTTTTTCGTTCAATGAACTTTGTATCTAAAGAAAGAGTTGGAGAATGCAATTCTTTTTAATGAACAATTCCTTCTTTAAACATAACGAATAATTGAAAGAAATTTTTTTTGTCTTTTCAATAATGAGATAAATTATCAAAGCTCATAACAAAATCCTTTTTCTTTCCAAATTCGAAGCTACAAAACAATTTTCCTTCGAAAGAAAGGTACAAAATTTTAAAACTACTCAAAACTACAAAAACTAATCTTGAGATCTATTGATTCTAATTTGAATAAAAGCTTTGAGATTTTTTGGAGAATGTTTTTCTTAGTTGTTCAGCAAACTAAGGATCTATTCGTCCAGAATAACAAACAGATCAAAAACACTCAAAATATGCTTTTTATAAAAATGAAATTCAAAACCTTCAACCAAGTTTTTCGAAGATTCGCAAAGAAACAAATGGCTTTATTTCTCAATAAAGGATGTTTCCACAATCAGGTCGGATTCAGAAAAAAGACAAAAAGATCAATGTAATCTGAGATACTTCAAACTGTCAATGCTTCGAATCACTACAAAAACCAAGTGAAAATCAATCCAAAATGCAAAATCTTCTAGAAAATCACCAAAACATCAATATTGTTGGAGTTCATTCACAAAAAATTCTTGACAGAAACAATGATCAGTCTGGGTAGAAACAAAAGATGTTAAATCCAAATAAAAAATAAACTACAGAAAGAAATCTGGAGGTTTTCTAAAATTTTAACAGGGTCCGCAGGCTATCAGTATAACCAGGTGCGGTCCCGCACTGTTATCTCACAGAAAGTGCGAAACTGCCCGCTCTGTCTAAAGAAGGCAGAGTGCGGTCTCAGGAAAAATTATAGAAAAACATAAAATTTTCAAAATTTTCAAAAACAAGGAAAATCTAAATTACCCAGACAGATATGTATCAATCAAAAATCAAGAAAAAATGTTTCCTCAAATCAAGATAAAAGAGAACCAAAAACTACAAGTATTGTTCCCCAGTATGGTCGCCATTTTGTTGTGTAGATTAATCCGTCTTGCGGACAAGACCGATCTCTCTAGTACTAAAAGTAGCTAGCAACAAACAGCCAATTATAATAATTTCTCTCTAAGCATATAAGATTCATAAAAATTCTATATAGGTGCAAGGCCTACCTTATTTCCAACGCTTGTTTGAAATTGTTGTCGTCCCTCGTGCACTTGAAGGAGTGTTCTTCATAAACCTGCAGTCACAAACAAGCAAAAGATTACATAGCACCTGTATAGACATTATTATAAATCATACTTATCATAGTGATCAAGGAATCTATGAAATAAACCATGAATAGACAGCTTATTGAGAAAAATGAGTATATTTGTATTAACTTCAAATGAAAGAAAACCTTTACAACCTGTGCCTTGATGTCATGCAGGTCTTCCTGGGGTCCGAAGCAGGAATCTCTTCTATTTTGATAAGCTTTGCACTCTTTCAACCAAGACTAAAAGAGGTATGTAATCTCTCCTCACAGAAAGTCTTAATTAACAGAGTCTGAATCTCAACAGCATTTAGCCTCAAATATCCTAAAGCTTGAACTCCCTTTGAGGCTACCCAAGGCCTCTTTTTATAGTAGAAAAGAGGAGGTTTTTTGTTCCAAATATGAAGAGATAGAATCCTCCTTCAAAGGGATTAGCTCCATACATAAAGGGGTTAGCTCGATCAAGTAAGGGATACATGAACCTTATCAAAGTGTATCCATTCCCGAAAATTACCATCTAGAATCTTCTAGAATTGATCTGAAATCAACTTTTTAACTTTACTTTCTCGCCTTTTTGAGTTTTACAGAGGTCCGCACCTATAACACAAAGAACGTGCGGTATGGTTCCGCAGGAGAGCTTAACTTTAGGTGCGGGACCGCAGGTAATGAATAGAGAAAGTGTGATACCAAAGTTTAGGGGATTTTTAGGAACTTTCTTCTGATTTTCAAGGCTTGACATGAAGAACTGATATGTTAGACTTGCAAAAGGAGGAAGTATAAGTAATAATGAGCTCATACTCATAGCAGAATGTCAGGATGACAGTTTTTAGTGTAACATGGATCACCTCAAACAGTGAGGTACAACTCCAGATAACTCCATTTCCCCAATGGCCCTAGTGGCTCTCCAAGTTTCCCTGAAGAAAAAATGGTTGTAGAACACCTCTAATACCTCTATAACCTGTCCCAATGGCTCTGGAATGCTGAAAATAGTCGAAATTGGTTTTTCGTTCACCTCAAATGGTTAAGCATAGCCCAAAACAGCTCCAACTCCCTCTTGGCCCTGATGGCTCTCCAAGCTTCCCTGAAGCAAAAGTGGCTGAAGATCAACTCTAATGGCTTTGAAACCTCTCTCAATGGCTTCCGAATCCTTAGAATACCCAAAATTGACCAAAATTTCGTCCAATTTGGTCCAATATTGGAGAAGTTATGACCAAAACCATTTTTGCCCAATATCCCCTAAACAAACTCCACCAAATGTGGAGAAACTGGAGTTAGCGCTCCAAAAATGGTGGAATTTCCGAAAATAGTGGGAAGGCGCCAAAACTGGCGGAACTTCTTGGAGTGATATTAAATGTTGGAGCGGTGGCCACATGCCATAACCCGCCTAAACCGCAAGCAATAAATGTTTTTTAAACAAACCATAGCATAAAGTTTAATGAAACGTGGCCACATGGGTGGGCTTCCCAACCGCCACCGTGACCGCCGGAGATGGTGGCTTGTGGTTCCGGGACTTGGGTCATATGCCATCAGGGCTAGCCCTGAGGGGATAGCCCTTAACCTTTTCCGCCCAACATAAATTTAAAACTTAAATCAAAATGTTGTCATTGATATGTTAAGTCCTTTGGAATAGGCGGATTGGTAAGGCGTTGTGTTAGCCGGAGGGAGGTCCAGGGTTCAAACCCGCAGAATCATAAAAATTTAACATAGCCAATTTCTCCATGACCTGAGGGCCACGTGGCGGCCTCCAGGCCTGCCACGTGGTAGCCCCTCATTGGTCTGGAAAACGAAAAGTCAATCCAATGTCAAATACAATGTTGCCACTTGTGGAAATGGGATTGGCTCGAATGGAATATTCCATGGAATATTCTGAGAAATATTCTATGAATTTTCCTTGGAATATTATTTTTTTAATAATTCCAAAGTCAAAGTCAACTCTGGTCAAACTCAGGTTTTTGCAGTTTACTGAAAACTTCAAACTTGCATAACTTTCACATACGATGTCCGATTTGAGTGCCATTCATGGTGCCAGGATCGTATTGACGAGGATTATCCAGTCATTCAGGTTACAAGTGATTTTGAACATTTTTAATTTTGAGATTTTTCCATAGCTCGGTCTTGAGCTCCTGATCATCTCAACCTGCAGTGCTTTAAGGATGACCACCAACTTTGGAATGCTTAACGCAATTCCTTGAACTCTTCCAATATTGGCAAGAATATAAAGTATTATTCTAGAGGAAGTGTCCCCAATTCTTTGAAGAGGGAGAATATCAACCTGAAAAGGGAGGTATCAACCCTGCATAGATGGTTTAAGGTTCACCACCAACTAAAGGCATGCTTAGGGGAATATTTGTCTTAGGCTACAACTCTGACTCTAGTATGGTAGGTTGTGGCTCAAGCTCATTTGATGTGGATTTGAATCTTGTATATGACCATCACTTCCCCCCTATCAGATACAAGGTGAGGAGATGGAGAAAACTCAACTACAAGACTATTCAGTACTGTGGAACAAGTTAGGAATATGACTGAAATATACTCTTGTTTGTTGAAGCCCATTGCCAAGAAGCGATCCATCCAAGATGAATATTTGTTCTTGCAGGAGGCTTGTTTCTGAAGCTTCTATGTGAAGATGAGTGGTTTTATGACAATTATCACATGGATGAAGATCGAAACAATGATCTTTCATATGGCCAACTTGGTCAAAATTTTGTCATTTAACATTATTTTGTTGTTGATGTGGAAGAGGAACAGAATTTGGAACATCTGAAGGTGAACTGTCATGAAGAAATCCAACACTTTGAAATTGAAATGGGCTTTGAATAGTCTGGAATATGAAAGGAAACCTCCTTTTCATGTCCAAGACTTGTTTTTTGCTTGTTACTCACAAGCTCTTCCCAAGGTCTGATGATGGGCTTGGGAAGTCCAGGCTGAACATGAACATTTTATTGCAAATTTTTTCATGAAATGGGCATTGGATTTGAATCAACCTCAACTTTAATGACTTGATAACTTGTTGGTCATTATTGGATGTATGTTTCAACCTCAAATAGAGGATTTTTTTGAACAAAAACTAGTTTGAAATGGTGTCTTTTATGCTATAATTCATCTTGCTAAAGTTGTGACTCAAGCTGCAAAAATTCAATCTTCTCTTTTTCATTTTGCAAACAGGTATTTATGTCTCTGAGAATGAATTTGTCAATCATGATTGTATTTTCTACATCATAATGTATAATACATATTGTTTAGTAATTCCAATTCTCCATCACCCATTTTCCAACAATTCAAATGCGCTCCCAAAATCAAATAGAAGGGTACTCCACCAGGTGAAAACTAATTCGAACCAATACACATATAAAAGAGGCCCTTTCAAAAACATATTATATGTATGGGATACAAGCGTTACAAACCTTCATGTCTCGGTTGGAGTAATCTCTGGTGTTTTATAGGTCCAATTATATAAATCTTCAATGATTTCAATGCACGCATAAGACATTGAAACAAAACGATCAACACGACATAAATAAGCAGCACGAGAGAATTAATGGTTTTGTTGAAAAAACATCATATAACAAGTAGAAACAACCAATAGTATAGGATGAACAATGCACAGAATTCAAGAATTCAATACACAGAAGCAATTAAACCGTTCAACATTCGTAGAATAGGACTTCACCGCCCAACATTGCAAATCTATGTAATCGTTTTATTATTTTTTTCCAACGCTCAACTAGATGGAGCGTTCGCTAGGATTTGCAGGAGTTACACACCATCCCATGTAGGCATTCACACTTCAGAATTAATTCTCGAACTATTAATGTATCAAGGATTATCATATACCATCGCATAGCAGATTTAAGACCAGCATTTAAACCAGTGTATATATGAACCAACGCCAACACGTATATAGAGCACGAAATTCATTGTCAAAACTAACCAGCATTCATTCAATCATTTTGTATTCCTTTCATTACAGCATGATCTGTAATACATTGCACGAGCCATATAATTATTGGTCTTCAAAACTTAACAAATATATTGGAGAACGCACACAAAATTCAACATAGAGAACAATGCTCTTTTTCCTCCTACAACATATATGCTTTTTCCTCCTACACCTTTTCTGAGCGCTATCCAGACTCTGTTGTCAGGAATTCCAGAGCTAGTTATGTATCAGCACAACCAATCCTGAACTGTCACTTCCACCGCACTAGAAGGGTTACGAGAAATTTTAGTCTTTGCTTCTGCTTCAGATGTCGACCTTCGTCTTCTATGGGAGCGTGGTGGATCAATTCCGGAGTGAAGGTATTGAAGGCAGTGTTCTTACTGAACTCCAAGAGCTACGAGAATTAAAATTTTCCATAGTGGAGCAGTACAAGGTCTAATAGAAAGGGAGGCTAACCCTCCTTCTAGCAGAGCAAATGTTCCTACACTGGTGCATGATCTCAATGTTCCATATGAGACGTCAGAGGAATATGAAACACCTACAACAAAGCTGCAGGTTTAATTGGTTCAAACGTTTCCAGTAGAAATGTCGGAGCCCCACCAGGCTGACAGAGCATCCGACAATGGTGGAAACTAACATTGTCGGACAATGAAAATCCATCGACCAATGGGAAAAGACTCAGGGTAGACCCACGTTGGAATATAATCCCATAAGGAAAAGTTGGGGCTAAGAGAAAAGAACTAGTACAGGGTTTTGTTGTGGTGTAAATATTGAGGGCACAAAGACATTATAAAATAAAATAGGCCCTTGGTGCCTAAAGCATAAAGGACCAAGCAAGGGTGTTTTATGAGTATTTTTTATATAAAAAACGGTTTGGCCTGAATAAATATATAGACTTGATTTAGGAACCTTTGCCTATGGTTAAAGCCTTCAAGCCTGTGGATGAATGGGTCGTCAGCTTAGAAATTCAATTGAAAATAAAAGTCTTTGGGCCTACGTTAAAGTGCTTTTGGCACATAAATGAATGAGTTGGCAACACGAATTTTGGCATTATATTCCATATTTGGATGAATGAGTTGAAAGCTTTGGAATTTTTCATTTATGCCAAATATAACAGCACAACACTAAAAGCTTTAAAATATGCATGAACGAGTTGGCTGTGAAAATAGCGGAATGGACAACTTTGGAGCATAGTTTACTTAAATTTGGCGATGCGCTAGATTTAGAAAATATCAACTAAAGCCTGTAAAATTCCAGAACAACACATTTAAGCAATTAAACTAAGAATTCACTGTAGTAACAGGTAAGGAGAGGTAGATGACTTGGAGAGAAAGTTCGGAAGACATATTTTGAGCAGACAAAGGAAAAAATAAAATATCCTTGCAACCATGAAATAACAAGTAAGTTGAAGATAACTAAAGTTCCAACCCAAAAATATCAGCCTAGAATTATTTATAAGCAGAATTTGAGCAACCAAGGAGGTGTGTGTGAGAAATATCGTTGGTGCAACGAGATGCATAGTATTAGTATGCATCAAGAGTGAATTAGAGACAAATATTGGTGTCTGAAAGGTCTTTGAGAAGACATAGAATGAATTGGTGATTCGCGTTTTGGTGTGTTCAACAAAGGTGATTTTATGGTGAAATTAGTAATTGCCATAAGGATTGATGTTGTTAGTGTTTTTGGTATTTTTTTTTTGGTAATAAGAGATTGTTGAAGGTATTTGTATGATGTTTGTGATGAGTGGTTAAGGTAATAAGCTTATTTGTTTATGAAAGAAGTGGCTTATTGATTTGAGTGTGAAAATGGATGAAGGATGGATCAACATGGTTAGCAAGTGGTAGATTTCATTCCAGAGGAAATAGTCCCTTTTAGCAGTGGTTCATAAATGAGTAGGGGTGGTAGTCCCTTTCTGTGAAAATTGATAAAATGGTAGGGGAAATAGTCTCTTTCAGTAGTCGTTGATAAACGAGTAGGGGAAACAATCCCTTTTAGTGAAAACTAATAAAAAAGCAGGGACAATTTTTTTTTTCAGTAGGAGCTGATAAACCTACAAGTAGTAGCTTGTGGGGCAATGATGTAATAACAAAGTTGAAGTTTGTCTTTGTCAAAGAAATAAAAGAAGATTGATATATATGTGTGTGTGTGTGTGTGTGTTTCACATGGTTATGACAATGGTTATGATGTTATGTTTTATATGGTGAGTTATGTTGATGATTCCATGAGTAGTTTCTAAAGTGACTGAAAAGTATAAAATTTCAAAGGTTGTATAATTTGGTCACACTACTGATTCACCCACTCTCAATAGTGTCTTAGTTTCCATTGATTCTAACAATCCAACATAAAATTGAAAACAACCAACCACTTCAAGTAGCCAAACCACATATTAATAATTATATGTCCTCATATAAATAACCAATATTTGATTAATGTGTATGAAAATATCGTATTTTAATTAAATTCAAAACTTAAATCCAAGCCGAAAAGGTCTTCAGTGACAATATACGAATTGTTCCTATGGGTCCTACCAAATGTGAATTATGCATTCATT
Source organism: Pinus albicaulis (assembly GCA_034641835.2). Classification (NCBI taxonomy): domain Eukaryota; kingdom Viridiplantae; phylum Streptophyta; class Pinopsida; order Pinales; family Pinaceae; genus Pinus; species Pinus albicaulis. The sequence continues at coordinate 13,888,586 of CM076573.1, forward strand.
CTCATTTGAAGACAAGTACAAACACTTTAATACTACAACATATTTATCAATCTTTCTATTCATGTATTGACTTAAACTTATACATATTTTTTTTAAATATTATTATACGTTTTTTTTGTCAAGTTGTTTGTGGTCCTCCAAGCTTGACAGGTGGCTTGAGAAACCGCAACTCAAGGGCATCTAATTCACCAAATCACCCAGGGATTGCAATCAACTTGGGCCACACCAGCCCTAAGCTGATTGGATTTTAGCATGTCGCCTCCCCCTAGCACAAGTGCAACAACCTCTGTGAAGTTTAATCTTGGATCGCCTTGCTAACAAAGCTCATCCTCAACCAGTTGTGCTAGTGAAACTTAACATTATTATATCTTTATTAAATACAACATATTTAATTTATATTAATGTATTGACTTAAACAAATACATATTTTTTTAAATGCTATTATATACTTATAGGATAAAGTAGATTTTTCAAAACCCAAACAAATATGCTATCTATATTTTGTATCAACTATCCTCAAAGGGCATATAAGGTTCCAAATTTTTCGATTAAAATAATATGATACGTAAATAAGTAAGTACAACATGATGACTTAGTTTGTTTGTTTATTTATTTATCTTTGGAAAAATATAGCATTTTTATATAGGATGAATATTTCAAAAAAAAATGTTTATTGTAAATTAGTATATTAATATTTTTACATGGTTAATAGTATAAAAAGGAAAATTATTCAGGGTTCTCATGAGTGCAGATAGATAATATATTAATAAATAAAAAATAATAAAAGTTTCTCACAATGGATCTTCGAAAAATGACTTTCTTTGCTTTTAAATAGAGATAATTAATAAATGGGTGCTACCCTACATATGAATATATCTTTTAGCATCGAAAAGAATATGAATAATCATATTACTTTATGTATTGAACATATCGTGAACATAAAATTATATATACATACTAATGTACCATTTAAAAAAAAAAAAAACATATTAAATGAATTATATTTTATCTAAAAATATATTAGATCAAATTGATTTTAACTAACTTCTAAGTATATAAATATCATAATATTCTCCTAATAACAATATGGAATAGGATTGAAAGATTTACAAAAGTGATATAATATGAAAAGGAAAGAGACGTAGAGTTTATTTTCTCAAAATAACAACTTCCTCAACTCCTAGCATACATTGAAATTTGAAAAAGTTCATCTTTATAAGAGACATTGTAAAATGTCTACAAATTAATCACATATGGGAAATATAACACTTCAAGAATGCGATCATGAATGAACTTTTTGTTGAATTCCATTTGTAGGATGTGTTTGTTGCATAACTGTCGAACTATATATTTGTCAATCTTGATTGTACTTTGATTGTCACACTAAAGGGTGTCTGGAAGTTACTAGTAGAATCCATACTCTAAAGGGATTTATCCAAGCCAAAAGACTTCTTACGTGTATTAATTGTCGCTTGGTAATTTGTTTTTATTGAAGAAAGAGCAAGAAATTATTTCTTCTTACAATCTCAATCAATAGATATGTAACCAAGATTGAATATATAATTTGCTATGAAATTTTGATAATTAGGGTCATTGGCCCAATCGAAATCAATGAAAACAACCAACAAAGGAGTCTCCCTTGAATGTAATGTATCCCAAGTTGAGATTTACCCTAAATATAACAAATCTACCAACTTGACAAGAATTGCGACCTCAAAATGAGAACGTTAGCCTGAAAACTAATGTTTTACACAAAAAAACATCAAAAGGACCCTAAATCAAAATGTGGTGCTACCAGTAACACCCATTTTTAGAGTTAAAATGATAACATATTTCAACCATGGAATGATAAAATAATAGAAGACCAATATCGTAACCAAAAAATCCTTAAAATAAACACCTAAATCATAGAGTGGTTCTACCAAGTGCCTTTTTTTTAAAAGGTTAGAATTATAACTCATTTGCAATCTTAGTCTAACAACTTGTCCCATTGCAACCAAAACATTAAAATGAACCATCAAATTGAAACATATTGTTAGAGTCACACATATTTTTTTGAACTTAAAATTGAAACAATTTTAAACTTGAATATGAATAATTTGTATATTAACAATAAAACTGATAACACCCCCCATTTTCAATGCAACTTTAAAATTACAACATTTTTTAAACTATGGTTTAGAAAAGCATCACTAGTATAAACAAAATCATAAAACCACACACACACACACACACATATATATATATATCCAAAATTTTAGTTTAAAAAACAAAAAACAAAAAAACCATTAATTTTTCCCTTAAAAAAAATAAAAGAAAACTCGAGAATGTAGAAGAAAAACTTCTTGAAAAAAAATAGAAGCCCCAAGGATTAGCTCAATTGGTCTTGATTCCAGATGTTCATACTCTCCTATAAATTTGGAAATGTCATGAGTTTGAATCTTGTGTGCCTTGGGTTAGGCCCTTATTGAAAGGGTTGATAGTTTACCCTATTTTCCATCCATTGATTGTGGGGAAATATTTTGTGATTCTTTTGCAAATCTTTCTTTTGTTAAAATTATATATATGTGTGTGTGTGTGTGTATGTATGTATTTATGTATGTATGTATGTATAATAAAAATAAATAAATGCATATTGTTATCACTCCACCGGATCTCTGAAGGTTGAGAAGGAGACCGGCAAAGGTAACCACAGACTGATTTGACCTAGTAGCTAGCCCTACTTGGTTGGAGAGGGCTCTCTCCATGAGATCACAGCCAAATTTACTCGATAATGAAGATTTTAGGCTAGGTATAGTAGGCCCTAGGGTTTGATTGATTTGGATTTGGTGCTGGATGGTAAATTTGGTCTAGGAAAAACTAGGTAAGGGAACTAAAAATCAGACATGCAGAGATGTGATGCGGCAAGGTAGGCACACACTTTAGAACTTTAAGGTATCTTGGTGGGTGTGATAGACTGGTAGGGTTTCAAAACGAGCATATGAATTATGAATTTGTTTATATCATAATAAAGTGAAACATAAATGTGATAATTTCTCCAAAACAGAGCATCAAAAATAATGAATTTTGCTTATCAACTTAGAAATCAATCACATAAGACATGGAAATGAAAGATGGAGGTACAATACTTTCAAACATATGAAAATAGAAGTAGAAACACTGCTAAAACACATACCACATGAATCCCACCACAATAGCTGCAAACTTTGTCTATTAGTTCCTGCCAAAATCACTGAATACACTTGTGCTCAAAGATCAATTCTATAGCATCTAACCATTGCAATGAAAAATAAAATGAAATATATAGACCAAAACAGACTTCTCCCACTCTCAGGGGTCAAATCCATGAATTTTGGAGTTGTTCCCCAAAATCCTCAACTGGAATCCTAATGACTAGGGATGATAATAAACTCTCCTTGTCTTTGGTGAAACTGATTCACTTGACCCAAAAGTACAGTTTTACTTGATATACCTACCTCTAGTAACTATAAAAGACATAATTACATTTGATTTTCACAATTACATCAGTTAAAATTCATGAAATTCATCAAACAATTGAGAAAAACTTAAATTTCTAAAGAAAACGGGCAACTGGAAAAAGCACAGCGTGAGTGCAAAAAGCATAGTGTGCCCCTGATAAAAGCGTCACGTGACCTTCAAGATGACTTGTGACTACCTTTATGAAGTCTAAATTGAGCTCAAGATAGCTCATTGGAAAGCTCTTCCTTTATAGTTGTCCAAAATGTCCTCAAGCGCTGAAAATAATGGAGTTAATCCCCTCCAAAGTCAATTCTCCCAAGACAAGTAAAAAAGCACAGCGCGTGGTTGAAAAAACTGGCAGAAAGGTGTTTTTTAGGTGGTTTTTGAGCTTTTCCACCTGTCAAAAGCTCATATTTTTTAATTCCATGAGTCAAAGTGTGATGTAGAGGCCATTATATTTCCATCCCAAGTTATTTTTCATCATTTATTGGCCTCCAGAAAAAGCGCAGCATGGCCCACGTTACACTTTTTACAGGCTAATTGTGCGAAAAACTAGTAAAATTTGACCAAAATGCCAAAAACTTGTCCAAAAACTTTCAAAATTGTTGAATGAGATCCTAATGAAGTGTGTTATTCAACCAAGGAGGCATCAACAAGAAATTCAAGTTTACCCTTCTCCTTTTGGCTGATTAGGGTTTCCTTGAGCTTATCCTGCAATTGTTTAACCTTGGCATTAAAAAATATTTCTTGTATGGTAGTGGTCAGCCATGTGCCTCAACATCTGATTGTCCATGTTGTCTTTATGAAGGAGCTTCTCCAAGTGTATGTTTACTCTATCAAGCCAAACTTCCCTATCTTCATTGATTTCCATTGCAATCCTCTCCTCAAAGGTGAGTTCCTCTGCAAGAAGTGCCTCTTGTTGTTTTCTAGCTCTAATGCTCTTTTTAGGCCCCTTGTTCTTCCTTGTTGGAGTGTGTTTGGTGCACGTATGTACGAAATCACACCAAATTAAGGGGTGTGGTCTACCCACTTAAGTTATTGGTAACAGGCAGAAAAATAAGTGGATTCAAGCAAGTTAGTGGAACAAGCTAGAATCATAAGCATACTAGATAGAGAAACAACATGCATATATAAACTAAAACTAAACTAAAAAGCTAAAACAAATAAACATGAGCTCTGAAAAGAGTCAAACGAAAACAATAATACGAACGGTGGCTGTTGGCCCCTCTTATTGAGCGTTGGTAGGAATAAGAGTGAAACTTTATCCTCTTGCCAAAGGGCCCCTAGAAAATGGGTTCCAAGTCCCAATGCAAGGATGTTTTTCTCCCAAGCTTGCCTCGATGTAGTCAACCTCTCTCTCTACTGTGGTGTACTAAACTTGTTGTATGGCTAAAAATTGAGTCCCCTCTATCTTCAGCTCTAGATCACACACTGCTGGTATTTCTTGGGAAATTCTGGCCAGCATAACAATGTGTTCACCCATTCTTCATCTCATGGTGGCCTTATATAGGAGATTTCAAATCCTCCTTCCCTCTCTTGGTACATTGTGGATGGTGACCCAAGAGAGGGGTACGATTCCTTTGTGTGCTCACTTGATTTTTAAGGAGGTGTTGGTGGTTGTCCTTAAGCGGCTTCAAGTGAGGAATCACTTTTCCTATGCTTTGTGTGGTCCCGAAAAGTGACAATTCTCCCCTCCCAAGATTGTGCGCATTTCGGGTCATAAGGCACGCAAAGGCGCTCTTCACAAAGGATAATGCGTGAAAAAGGATTTTGGACTTGTTCAAATTTGATTTTTCCTCAGACCTTAGAGATTTTTAAATACTTTCCAGATTTTGTAATGTCTTCCAGCCCTATAAATCCTTTTTCTTGACATTAGATAATGTCGTCTTCTGCTGTACGATTTTCCAGTGTTAACAGTTTCCCCCTAATGTGTGAGGTCTAGGAAGAACTGTATAGTCGAAATACATTATAGTTTCTTTTCTGTATATCGTGCGTAGAGAGAAGAGAGAGAGACCTGCGTGAAGCTTGGAATTGAAAACACCCTGCACCGGTTCCAAGAATGACCGTGTCCTAAGGGACCCCTATAAGAAAATATAATACAATACATATACAATTTTTCTACAATGCGGGCATGTCCCATGCTCGTGATGCTGTGGCTAGTTAAAAAAATATATTTGACAGATATATGTTATGTCTGTATCACTAGTATGGTAGTGATCTGGTGGTTGCTGACGACGACTGTTGATGCCCTCAGGGGCATTTTTTCTTTGAAAATAGGTGGAATATCGTACCCATATGTGTAAAATCAGTATGGCATATAGCTACGCATTGTATGCATAGGTACTGGTTGGGACCTTCCCATGTAAGAATTGCTGAAAGAGATGCTTATGGAGGGACGGGTCTTCGACGAATTTGATCAAAGTGAAATGGTTGTAAGGTACAATACCATCTTGACATGAGATCTCTTGTTGTAGTCGAATTTCAGGAGGATCAATGACATCTATGGGCAATGATGTCTCCCATAGTGCCATCGGAGGATGCCCCTTTTTTGGAGAGGGGTAAGCCAAGGTACCGCTTCCTTTTTGGAAAATGGGTGTCGAAGTTGATAAAAAGGAAGCCTCAACCGAACGAGGGGTCGCCAACATGAGGGATCGGGGTTCTGGATGTGATGGGTTTAACATAGTCATGTTGGCAAGGGGTGATTGAAAACTGATGATGGGGATTCAGTGTCCCAAGGTTGGAGTATACTAAGCAGCTTGGCGGGAGTCATAGTTATTTTTTATGGGAAAATCCTTGGAGTCAGTAGGACTTCCATGGTGGGTATAAACTAGCTATGAATGTCATGGTGGCTTGTGCATGCGGGTGTAATACTCCGACCAAGGGTGTTCAAGGACTGCTGCCATGGTAGAAAAATATGGATGGGAGGGTGAAGGGGCACAGTGCACCATTCAAGGTATTTGTACACTTACCAAAAGAATAAAATAATGGGGTTTAGTTTGTACAAAACATAGAGACGGGTACCCCAAAACATGAAAGTGTTCGCTCACTGGTGTTGTGAGGAAGGTATTTTGCTGAGGGTGGGGATCCCATTGGTTGGTCCCATGTGTGGGGTTGATGAAGCGATTGAAAAAGTATCGCAGATGGGATTATACTAGTGGAGGTATGGTGGGCCAAATGCGAGGTACTATAATGCACTTTTGATCTGCTTACACAACCTGATTTTCTGGGAAGGTGGTTTTAGCTTGTATGGTAAACTTGATTTTATGCATGGTGAATGGATGGGCATGAGGTGCTTCCCGGACTAAAGTGGTATGGCCATGGCGTCCCTTTTCTGTGATATATGGTATACTGTGGGTGAAGAGCACCATGGAGGGGAGGCTCTATCGACCAACGAGGATGTTTATCATGTGCAGGGTGAGGTGATGACAAACACGTTCGGATATGAGGACCCTATGGTTGATTTCTGATGGAGAAATGATGTCAGGATATGCAAAGTTGACTGCGACTCTATCATGCTGAGGGTAGAATGATACCTACTCTGCAACTTTCAGTAGATGGCCCTGTGGACGATTTGTGAGATTTTCCTGCAAAAACAACTACCTCAAGTGAAAGCATCTTCTTTATCAAATAATATTGAAAGTCATGAGCTTCTAAAAGAAGATGAGAGAGGGCATACCTGTCGGCGCTGAAAAAATAATTTTTTGGGAGTGCAATTATGTGGGATTTCCTTTGTTCTTTATGGAGTGCTAATCGCGATGCAGCTTATGGTTCAGAGAACGGACCTTCTGATCTCTCGTTATGGTCCTCCCAAGTTTTTGAAAAGGGTGATATATAGGTGAATATGGCCCTAATTAAATTCATTTGTACTTGCTAAGTTTTTGAGAGGCCAAAGGCTTCTGCGATACCATCCCCAAATAACCTCTATGTTGTCCTGAACTTTATTTTTTTCAGTTTGATGGTGCCGGGGTCCGTACAGACTAGGTTTGTACGGATTCTGAGTGTTTTTTTCCCTAGATTGCATGGGCGATCAGGGCAAAGGCGAGCCTTCTGTGCACATTTTCTGGGGATAAGCGTGCTAAAGGCACTTTTTCCCCTTCTTTTGTGCGCCCTTAGTTCACTTGTGCAAAATATAGGTGCGCGCTAAGCGCGCCTGTCTAAGGGACAGGGGCGCAAAGCCAAGGAAATTTTTTTTTTGGTTTTTTGCCTTTTTTTTTGTTTTTTTGTACTGATGGGTACCTGTTTTGATGACAGGTTGTTGTGAGGAAGCGGGATTGGATCGAGCTCCGTACTGCATTGGCTGCTGATGTTGGGGCGCGTCTTCAGCTGGTGCAATGGGGGCTCCTGAAGTTCACAGAGAACGAGCTTCTTCGATCGCAGGACCGATTGCTATGCTATTTTATCTGACACTGGCACAAGAGGCGAAACATGTTCGTGTTGTGTGGGATGAACTTGGTTATCTGTCCTGAGACAGATGTGTATTTTTTGACCGGGTTACTGCCTCATGGTGAGGCGCTGAGGTATCCACTCCCTTCTGGGAGAGTGGATCTAGAGATGTTTCGGAGACATCAATATGGTGGGGTGCCTCTTATAGAGAGGTGCATCAGCATTTCATCTGTGAAAGATTTAGCAGAGACATGTGCTCTGGCAGTGATTGTACGACTTGCAGGTTCATCGGCTCCACATCGGGCATCAGGCGCGCAGGTTGGGGTACTGCGTCGGTTGAGGTCCGGGCATTTATTTGATTTTGCTCGTTTTTTCTATGACGAGATGGTGGCACAACTCAACAAGGCCCATAGTGGATCAAATTTGTTTGCGTACGCCAGAATTTTGTGCAGCATTATGTATGAGAGGGTAGTGTTGTTGAGGCCAGTGGTGGCGGTGCCTCCTGGGGGGCCACGGGAGTCTCGTATGAGGAGGTGGGCTCCAGTGATGCCATGAGGCGGTGGCGTCATGGTGGGCATTATTGGAATGCCACAATAGAGGCCTGGTTTGAGGTGAACCCATATATGTTCCTTCCATTCCCATATGCGGGGATGGACTTCCAGGGGGATCTGGATATGGGTCTCCCTGCTGGTTATGCTTGGGGGCCAACAGGTACATTTATTTATGTTTTTGGCATTTATTTGAGTATATATGTACTTATGTGTTTTGTTAGTGACACTGGCATAGTTTTGGTTACTCTTGCAGATGTTGGCGAGGTGGGTTTCCCCATGGCTCGGTTGGCTGGCCACGATCCTCTATGACGACCTAGGGGTGGGCTTGGAGGAGGTGCTGCTAGAGGACCTGGTGGTGGTGATGGTCCTTCAGGAGAGGGTAGCAGCTCAGCTGCTACCGAGGTTGTGGCTGAGCGGGCCCGTGCCGACGCAGTGGTGGCACGTCATGCAGATATGGAAGATGCTTGTATCGCGGAATTGACTACTTGGATGTCAGTTCTAGAGGATGCCTGAGGTCGAGTGGACCGCTTGACCCAGGGGATGCTTGATCGGGGATTTATGGATGACCTCGATGAGGTCTGGTTGGAGACTGTGATGGCCTGCGAGAGGGACTACCGGTCTGTTTTATGTCGGGTGGCAGCTCGATGGTATTGACAGCCAGTGGTGACACCGAGAGCGGTTGTGGGTCCAGGTGCAGCCGATGCACACACCATTTGAGCAGAGTGGCGATTGGTCAGGGTGGTAGATGACCCAGGCAGCTGCAGCTAAACTTTGAGACCATCTTGATGCTCCATAAGCAAATCTGAAATAGGGTTTAGGCTGGTGATCGATGGTGCACCTTGAGTGTTGTTAATAAGTCTTTTGGTAAAAAAAACTCAGTGGTTGGGGTTGTGTATGTTCACTCTAGGGAAGGGCCGCTTTGGCCCTTATGGGTAGAATTTCTTGAGATAAAGGCCGTTGACTGGGTTGCTGAGGCATGTCTCGTCCGGTTCCGTCAAGATGTATGCCCCCTATCGGAGGAAATGTTTGATGATGTAAGGTACTTTCCACAAGGTTTTGAACTTTCCTGGCCCTAGGGCTTCTTTTGCGACATCATAGCGGAGGAATAGCTCTCCCTCGGTGAATGAGCGAGGGTTGATGTGGTGGTCGAATGATGCTTTTACCCTTTTCTTGTGGGCCTCGTTGTGTTGCATCGACTGTTGTATACTTTTGTTGATGAGCTCGAGTTTTACTAGGCATTGTTCTAGAGGTTGGGTATCATCAAGGAGTTCGATGGCGGCATGCAAATTTGGGATCTTGCGGAAATCAACGCAAAAGCGCAAGGTACCTTGATTTTTTGTGATAGGAATAGGGTGGAAATCCTGTGATGTGGGGGTGGCTGCAATCCTATTTCCGATATGTGATGATACAAATCGTATATGGTGGATCATGTCATCTACGTTCGGTGGGGGAGGAATCTCCGTAATGGGATTCTGCATGAGCGCAAGGTTGGGTTTCCCACTAGGATAGTCAATTTCCTGTAGGTGGAAATTGTGCCTACCGTAGAGATTCCTGAATGTTTCCATTAGCGGGCATACCTCTGGTGTGTGATTTTGGCCAGTGCAGATGGTGCATGGTATCACAGTGCCAACGAAGTAGATTGTATGGGAATCAAAGCTACTCGACGTCCCGGATGTGGACACTTGGAAGGGATTTGTCATAGAAGAGGTTGTCTTCTGCTTCCATTTCCATGTTGTTGGCTTGGGTGTTTCTAACCCTTTAGGGGAGTGTAGACTCAATGTTGCTCTTGTCGCTCTTAGCTTGGGGAGGTGTACACATTTAATTGTATGGTTAAAGTGTGAAAAAATTCGGCAATAGGTGCGCGTGATCTTCTCGTGATTAGAGAGAAGTTTCTGAGGGAGAGAAGAGACTATGTGAAGACTATTTGCAAGGAACTTCAGTTCTCTTCACTAGTTGACTAAGTGGTCATTCAAGTCGCATAGTCCGCATGTTATCCTCGGCTTAGCCTGGGTGATCTTTGGATGGTGTGTTGTCTTGGTTTTCCCACCAAGCCCATGTGAGGGTGGGGTTGTTGACCCAACGGTGTACCTTTTATACCACTTACGGTGGTCATCCTCCCTCTTATCTATGGTATGAATCATGTCGATGGTAGGACGAAATTGTGAGGCATAAGTGCAATGTCGCTCGTAATGGTTGCCTTGACATATTAGGCAGAATATCCTTGATATGGGGGTTCTTTCGTACTCAATTTGAGGTCTGGCGGGGAACCAACGTCGTAACGCTACTAAATCAGGACAAGTGGCGACCGCATGATTGGGCGTTTTGCATAATGTGCATGTTGGTCTTCTCTGTTGAGAACGGTTGGGGGTAACTAGAGGTTCTTTTATTGGTCGCTTTTCGACTGACAAGGACATGATGGATCTGCTCGTCACATCTTCTTGGGTTGTGGGGTTGTCCGTGGATTCCGCATCCATGTCATATTCTTGGGAGAGGCAGACTATGGCTGAGCATAAACTAGCGACGACTAGCCGAAATCGGGGGATATAGTGACAATTCTCCAAAAGGTGATTGTCGGTACATAACGGACATGTGAATTGCGCTACCTGCAATCCAACGTAGTAAACATTTTCTATAGGATACCATCTGTGGATGATTTCCAGGGTTGCGCACTCTTTGAGGAAGTGACCATGTTCATCACACAGTGTGCAACATATAATAGGAGGGGGCATGACCTGGGGTCTTTCTTGTGCCCTTCGTTGTTCCTGTAGGTATAAGATGGTACAAGGTTCATTTCTGGATGCCTGGGTGGAGGGATCCTCTTTATAGGATCGCTTGATGGCGTGTAAAGCATCCCTATATCGCGAGATCTCTAGGAAATGATGGGTATAGTGCCCGTAGTTGCTGCAGAGAGCGCATGCGTGATTGGTATGCATTTCTTTTCCTTTACCTTTGGTGGTAGGTTCCTTTTTACGGGAACACAGCATCACAATTTCTATCTCAAAGCCAAGGAGTGGTTTTAGTTCATCCAACTCCGGGAAGATATCGATAGGGTGACCTATTACGTCGCATATGGCGCAGACTGGTGATTCCCACTATATGGTGGGGTCACCATATTATTTCCTCTCTTCTCGGTTTTCTTAGCCGTGATCACCGGTTTTGCAATGGGAATTTCCCTTGCAAGGGTGGTTTCGACATTTTCTTGGACGGGTGGGGCCTCCTCAGGACTGAGGGGCTTCAATCTTGTAGCAGTGATGTGGGTGGCTCTTATTCTCACGAGGGGAATGAGGTACCAAACTGGTATTTCCAATGATATGTTTGGTAATACCAGTGTTGCAAAAACCTGCTGGGGGACAAAACCAACTGGGGGGTAGAGGAAATGGGTTTGGGAGGCGGCGTAGGCTAGAGAGGTTGTCGTGGCCGATGGCTCGGTGCCATTATTGCTTGTGTTCGTGTCCTGACTAGCTTCGGCTTGATGTGGAAATCATGCACACCGGAGCCCCTGTGACATCGAGCAATGACTCAGGGATTATGGGAGGATCTCCTAGGAATGACCCTAGAACAGACGACGGTTTGAATTGGCTGGGGCCATATTCTTGGTACCGTGAGAGAGCATCCGAGGATGTATCTACATAGGGTATAATTACATCAATGTTTGTTAGGGGTCGCCTCTTGCTATGTGTCAATTGGTCTACAGTAATGATGCAGTCCTCGTGGGGGAACATCATGATGCGAAAGATAGAGGAGGCTATGCCAGACATAGTGTACATATAACTCCGTCCAAGGAGTATATTGTAGTCCAAGTGAGCATCCAAGACTTCAATGTCTATGTGGACCATCTTTCCGGCAAAGCATACCAGGACATTTTGGTAGAGGCTGACGGCGGTTGATGGACGACCGTGGTATGCTCTAATCATAATGATTGAGGTTTTTAGTTCGAGAGACCCTAACTTTTGCCAAACATTTTTGGACATGATGCATGTGGATGCACCCTCATCTATGACACATTGGTGAATTGTGATATTTTAGAATGACACTGGTATCTGGAAGGTAACCATGGAAGGAAGCCTAGGGGTGGCTTTGTCTAAGTCAAAAGCCATTAGGCGCGTATCAGCAGGGTCGATAGCACCTAACGCAGAAAGTAGGGCTTTCCGTTGTTTTGGGCATGACTGCAATACTTCCAAAGCTGACATAGTAGTGGGATATTGTGCTAAATCATCCATGATACTATAATTATGGGTTTATTTAGAGTAGTTTCTTGCTTGCCTATTGGGTCCCTTTTCCATTTTTGGCAATGGTTCTATAGGCATCTTTGAAATGGTCAAAGGTGCAGTTGGTGTACTGGTACTTGCCCCTGACGGATTGGTGTCTGGTGGGGTGTCGTAATTGTGATTTCATGTTTGGAAAAACATCTCTTCGCCAGCCATGTAGATTTCATGGATGATTTTCCCAGAGTTGTCTTTATTTTTCTATTGAGTGTTGACCGCCCCTTGATGGGGGAAAGGTTTTGGCATCACAGCTGGTTGTTGGGAAGATCCTCCTTGTCCTCAGTTACTCTGTAGCTTCTTCAGCTCAGGGAGATCAGGACAATGGTAAGTATATTGGTCGTACTCACCACATATCAAACAAGAATGGTTTGTTCGAAGAGGTGGCCTTTTTCTCTGCCTTTGGGCATTTCTTGGCTCCTGGCTCTAATTCCAGTCGGAGTTTCCTCCAGCGTAGGATCACGGTGGGCGTTGCTGGTTGTTGCCCCCCTGTCTAAGGTTCCCTTTTGGATTTTTTTTTAATTTTCTCTTCAACACGTTAGGAGGGTATTTTTCCTGGTTTTATTGTTGTGGTTGGTTTTGGGATGGCTGCACAAAGTTCACCTGTGCATTGGTCTGCATAGGCAGTACTTGTGTTGGGGACTGTGCATAACGCAGTCCTTGGTTTGCACTTGGTTGTTGGAGGGGAGCTCTTCTGTCAGTGTTTCTTTCTACATACTAGGTCCCTTGAGCTGGAGGATAAGATCCTCCATGGTGATACGTTGGCGCCCTATTGGTCAAATTTTGTTGAGGCATATGATGACTTTGAAAACCGGGTTGAGGTATGTTCTGGGTAGAAATGTACGTGTAACTGGGGTTTTGACTACTGTTGCCTACGTATCCTTGAGTCAATGACCCAATTAGTATGTCTGCATAGTTCGACACACCTGGAAATTCTTGATAAGTTTGCAGGCATGGGGCGTTAGGCAGGATGTTGTAAATGTATCCTGACTACGTATAAATCAGCTCAAGCTACTGGGCTTTGCTGATGGAATCATCTTCAGATGTGGGCCTTTGCTGCGCCACATCCTTTGAAATCTCTGTCGTAATATTTTTCAAGAACAAATATAAAAGAACCCAATTGTCAAGTTTATCTTTACATAAACTACAATGCCACCTCCATTCGTGGAGATGGTCTGAGATATGGATGGCAGGGGTTTGTCTAAAATGTGTCATTAATTCCATTCTGGAATCATGGTGAATGGGTAACTGAAAATTTGTTAGGAATGCGGTGTTGAGGGCACCAAAGGTTCCATGTGAAGCTGAGGGTTGCTCCACGTACCACTTCGCGGCCACTACATTCAGAGTGCGTTGAAATAGTCTCAATCAAATAGTGTCGTCAATGATACTATTCGATGAGCACCATAGGTGGAAGTTCATGACATGATTACCTGGGTCTTCCGCTTGCTTTCCTTTGAACTTTGGAATATCTGAAGGGAGCTTCGTAGGCATGGGAGGCCACGTAGGGTTATGTGCGATGGGGTCATTCGTTAACTTGGTTAAATCGGGTAGATTCAACGAAGCTAAGAAAGGTGACTGGGAGGTTGACGCCATTGCAGTGTGTGAAAACATAAAGTTCTAGTTAGGAAGAGGGTTGGTCTGTGATGTACCCTGTTGTGTATTCGGTTGGCTTCCCAAATGGAACGCACTCCTCTGCCCCCTAGGGGTCGTGGGAGGAGTGGTCTGTGGTGTGGTGTTGGGAGACTGATTAGGGTTCCCAGCTAAGGATGCCCCAATAAAGGACGAACCAATAATGGTGGTAGTGTTCTGTCTTTGACAACTAAACGGTGAAAGACCTGGAACCCCTCCCGGTAATGGGGTGAGGTCCAAAATATGCCTAGTAGATCGACGAGGTCCCATTGGGTCCGTTCTGGTATCGACCAGGTTTGGTTTTGGAAAAATTTTAGAGGATAGAGTCTATGATAAAAGAAATATTCTTGTTACATAGATAAAACAAAGCGGAAAATAAAATAAATTATCTCTTTAAATTAATCTATGTGATCAAGCAATCAAAAAAGTGGTTTTTGCTTGTTTGCGCATGATATTAAAAATCCTAGAAGACCTATTTTTCCTCACACACTCAAATGTAACTAGGCCTTGAGAAGATATCTTTCAAGTGCTGGAACAACGTCCCGTAAGAGCTAGCGACGCCCTGAGTTAGCCGAAGAAAATACACCAAGATAAGGGTAGAGGGTCTGGTGCTTGCCTGCACCATCACCTATAGGGAAAGGATGCTCTAGTTTTGGTCACTAAGTACCACCGTCCCACGTGAGCATTTGAGTCTTGGGCTTCTTAGTAAGTCAGCTAATAGTACCAAGTATCAGCCAAGTTAGGTAGCCCTAACTATATACTTGCCCGCACTGCACCTAAGCCTAACCCCCTCTAAAACGAGTCTCTGTCGCGCTCGGGTTTTCTTTTCCTTGGGTTGATAGGTGGATTTGAAGATCCCTAAACAGTCAATTTCTATGTTTCATGATGAAGAGTGATCAAGGTAGCTTATTGGATGCCTACCCCCTTGATCCTAACTTAAGCTATAAATTCTTTTGTGGCCCCTATGGGGAGAATTTAGTGAGTTTGGTTAAGTTCGTTTTATGTGTCTTTGCTTCGCTTAGTGAGTGAATGTGTGTGGGCATAAAGTGGACAAGCACATAGTTTGAACGTGTGGATATTCAATTATCCTTTTCAAAATCCCCTATTTAAACTATGTTGTATTGTTCCTTTCTCAAAAGAAAAACATGTGCGGATTATGGGCCGCTTTCTATTTTTCCTAATTAATCTATGTTATCAACTATAGGGAGAAGGCGAGTTGTGAATAGGGATCGTTCATATGCTTACCTAGGATCACCGGAGGGTGAAAAGGTAGTAGAGATTACTTGCTCTTCTATAAAAAATTCAATCCTAGTCCCGAAAATCCTAGTGCAAAAATTGAACTAAACTAAGACTTTTACACTAGAAAAAAGAAACTAGATACACATGCATGATCTTGGGCCACTTATTTTGGCTAGTTATCTAGGTGTGTAGGTACCAAAATTTTCAAAACATAAAATTTTTCTAGAATGCAAGTTATTTTTCCCCCCTACTTAAACTATGTGTGAACTTTGCAAAAATCAACTTGAAATAAAACTGACACTAAGCCTACAAAAAGTAGCTAAGAGTGAGCTTTAGCACGCTGTGGGATACCACAACCAATGCTGGCAGGTATATTAGGGGTTTCCAAGCACTTTAAGAGTAGGAAAAGATAGAAGTAAGGGAGAATTTTCTCTTTTTGTCTTTTGCGTGCAAAAGGCTGAAATAGGCACAATGTCTGCGCGTGGGTCAGCTCTGAACGTGCCCCCTAGGCGCGTCTGTGGGAAGAAAAAGCACACAAAGTCCTGCACAATAAATTTTTGGAGTTGTTTTGCTTCAGTCGGTCACTTGGGATGAACTAGGTACTGCAAGAGAAATCAGGGGAAATTCAGCGCCACTGCACAGCATAAACAGGGGTCTCTGCAAAAAAGGCACAACCACATAAACTTGGTAATTAACGTTAGTGGAGTCGCCAATTTTTGGAGTGTGTTTGGTGCATGTATGTACAAAATCATGCCAACTCAAGGGGTGTGGTATACCCACTTAAGTTATTGGTAACAGGCAGAAAGATAAGTAGAGTCAAGCAAGTTAGTGGAACAAGCTAGAATCATAAGCATACTAAATAGAGAAATAGAATGCATATATAAACTAAAACTAAACTAAAAATCTAAAACAAATAAACACGAGCTCTGAAAAGAGTCAAACGACAAAAATAATATGAATGGTGGCTCTTGGCCCCTCTTATTGAGTGCTAGTAGGAATAAGAGTGAAACTTTACCCTCTTACCAAAGGGCCCCTAGAACATGGGTTCTAAGTCCCGATGCAAGGATGTTTTTATCCCAAGCTTGCTTCAGTGCAGTCTCCCTCTCTCTCTACTGTTGTGGACTGAACTTTTTGGATGGCCAACAATTGAGTCCCCTCTATCTTCAACTCCGGATCACACACTGCTGGTATTGCTTGGGCCATTCTGGCTAGCATAACAATGTGTTCAACCATTCTTCATCTCATGGTGGCCTTATATAGGAGATTTCAAATCCTCCTTCCCTCTCTTGGTACATTGTGGATGGTGACCCAAGAGAGGGGTATGATTCCTTTGTGTGCTCCAAATATTCCATTATGTTCTCACTTGATGTTTAAGGAGGCATTGGTGGTTGTCCTTAGGCGGCTTCAAGTGAGGAATCACTTGTCCTATGCTTTGTGTGGTCCCGTAAAGTGACATTTCGCCACTCCCAGGATTGCGTGCATTTCGGTTCATAAGGCGCGCAAAAGAATTTAGGACTTGTTCAAATTTGATTTTTCCTCAGACCTTAGAGATTTTTAAATACTTTCCAGATTTTGTAATGTCTTCCAGCCCTGTAAATCCTTCTGCTTGACATTAGATAATGTCGTCTTCTGCTGTACGATTTTCCAATGTTAACAATCCTCATCAGAATTATCATGTCCAATCACTGCTTTGCCTTTGAAAATTTTCCTTGTAGCCATCAACAGGTCATTTTCCAAAAGTATTTGCTTTTCCTTCAACTGTTTGTTCTCTTGCTTAAGGAAGGAGATAACAAACTTGGACCTTGCTAAATTTTCTTGTAGGTCTGTGATTTTGGCATCTTTTACTTTGATGACTATGTTTAGGTTTTCCTATTCATCTTGGGACTCCAAGTCCACCATCTCAATTTCATGGTGAAGGGCTTATTTCTCTTGGACAAATGTCTCCTATTGCTTATGATTTCCCGCTTTGTTGATGTAGAAGGCAAGGCCCCTTCCACAATTTGTGGAGCAAACACTTGCCTATATCATCTCTGATAAGTTCTGACCTCTTTGTCCTTTTTTCTCTTATTAACTACAGCCCAGCTAGATGACCTAGTTTGTATTTTAGTAACTGATGTTGATGGTGGAATAATTCTAGCAGGCGAATTGGGCGGTGATGTGAAGACCTCTACCTCGATGAAATTTTCCCATGCAGTGTTCAGTTGTTTGAGGTGGTGAAGGAAAATGATTTTGATGAGTGAATGATGGAAAATATTGTTCATTTGGAGCTCATATTCTCTGTGTTGTACCTTGTAGGCCATATTTTCAATGCTCATGTACAAATAATAAGGAATGTTGAGCAATTTCACCCTAGTGAAATGCCTGAGTAACCTGATGTGGTAGTTGTATAGCCTGGAGAATTTTCCCTCACAAGTGAAATACTTCATTATGATTTTCATCATGGCAGAAAACCTATTAAGTAGCTGACCAAAAGGGAACATTTTATTGATGCTATCCTTGTATGGTTCTTTGAGGTAGGGTTCATATAGCTGGGCATCCAATTCCGAAGTTTTGAACCACTTTTCACTTACATTAGGTATCCATGTTTCTGCTACAATAATGTCTGTGGAAATGGTGAATGTCACCCCTACAATGGTGAATTTCTATTTTTGTAGGTTTTTTATGAAGATCTTGGTCAAATCTGGATGGATCTGCACTCTTTGGACCATTTCACAAAACTCAAAACAACCCACATATTGGAAACATTTGACTGCTAGGGGTGATTACATTAACTCCCTGGTGTTTGACGGCTCAAGACTTTTCCTCCATGGTGTTTCTCTCTTCCTCCATGATGTTTATTTTGCTAGAAAACCTATGGGAGAAGGGGAAGGAAGAGGGAATAAGATGATGGGGTTAGGGAGTTGGGATAGGTGTGGGAAAATTTAGGGAAGGGTGTAAGGGAGTTAGGAGCCTTAGGGAAGTGATGGGGAATTAAAATGACAAGGGAGATGGGCTAGGGAATTTAATTACAGGGATATAGTCTAGTTGGCTAGAAAAGCACAGCGTACGGGTAGGGTTTTAGAGAATATGATTTAGGAGTGGGGAATGAAGGGATGTGAGGGTTGTGGGCAATGATTAAGAGTGTAAGGGAGGTAAAAGGGTCTAGGGGAAAGCAAATTTAGCTTGAAAATTAGAAAAATAGGGTTTAGCCACTAAAAATTAGCATGGAGGTCAATGGAGGGTTTTCACACTAAAATTATGAGATTGAGATGCAAGGAGGGGTTCGTAGGATGTAACTTACTTTTCCACAGAAGCTTGACCATTGAAAACCTTCAGAAAGCCTTCAAAACTGGTTTTATGCCTTCAAGAGAGAAAGTGCGGCTTCACTGAGAAAAGTGTAGTGTTTTGAAGAAAAGTGCAGCGAGCTTTGCAAAAAGCGTAGCGCCTTGAGGAAAAGAACAATGAGTGGTGAGCCCTGGTATTACACCAAGAGTGATGCAACTCCCAGGGGCTTCCCTGCTTTACTTTATCAACCTAGGTTTCGTACAAACTTAGAGGTGACAGTGATATATACACAGCAGATGCATTTTGTTCATGTCATTCTCTTCCGCTCTACGAAATGGTGCTAATTCTAGGGGTTCTCAGTGAAGTATGTCACACTTCAATGAAACTAAAATAAATTGTAGAAGGAAATGACAGAAATGAAACTAATTCAATTTTCAGAAAGGAAATGGCAGAAATGAAACTAATTTAAATTAGAGAAAGCCTAACTAATTTAGACCACACTTAACTTGGCCAATTGGCTAAACACACCCTACTCTATCTATCATGCTCCTATCTATGTAGTTATTCATGACCTAATTCTAATTTGAAGAAGCGTGCTTGTAGTTTAGATGAAAAAGGGCTAAGAGGCTAATGGAGGGCTTAACGCATGAAACGAGGCTTAGAAGTGGAAAGAGCGGGGTTAAACCTTATAAAACCTTATTATAGCACAAAAATGGCTTTGGAGCAGAATTTTTTGAAAATTGTGATGGCGGAGAAGCAGGAGTATAGTTCGGGAGCAGGAGCAAAGTGCGATATTCAAAAAGGTAAAATCTGCGAAGTGCGATGGGGTAAACATTGTGATTTGTGATGTGCTAAATGTTTCTAAGGGCGATGTGCGATATCGCAATATCGCAATCAGTTGTTGGAAGTAGTAAGTGTTAACAAAAACCAATTAAACGGTGCGAAGTGTGAAATGTGACGGGTGACATGGCGGTGGGGCCAACAGCGGAGTGCGATCGCAATATCGAAATCAGTGGATCGGAGTGGTAAGTCTTAAAAGAAAAGGGTAAATGTTGTGAAGTGTGATTGCGATGTACGGTAACGGGAAAACTGAGAAGAAAAGGGCGGAGGTCAAACTTTGATGTTTTGTCAAGTGTTTTGCGTTAAAATGGTACGACAGCCGCAGAATGTGAAAACGAAAGAATAGAAGGTAGACTTAGTCGTTTTGAAGTGTTTTGGGGAATAAAAAGGGTGTGGCAGCTGCAAATA
Source organism: Pinus albicaulis (assembly GCA_034641835.2). Classification (NCBI taxonomy): domain Eukaryota; kingdom Viridiplantae; phylum Streptophyta; class Pinopsida; order Pinales; family Pinaceae; genus Pinus; species Pinus albicaulis. Next base: position 13,908,642 of record CM076573.1, read on the forward strand.
AGTGAAAATAGAAGGGGATAGAAGCGTAATATTAGAGTTGGAAAATGAAGCGGGAAGGCGAGAGTGAACTTCTCCGAAACTTTAATATTGATTCCTGCAAACAAACCTATGGATTCATGCATGGGAAAAGAGAAAAGAATGTGTGATAAAAATAGTGAACATAAATCAATTTTTTTGGCCTATGGGAAATTCTACCCCCCTCGAGCTCTATTGACAGAGATGAGAAGGGAAGTCTAGATCCACAGCTTTTAGAGTTTTATCCTCCATTATATTAAGAAAATGAAAACCTACAACAGAAATTTGAAACAATAACTTGAAACTATCCAAAGCAAGATTAAATAAATGACCCAAAAAAAAAAAAAAACAAAGCAAAAAAACAAATTGACATAAACAAACTAGCTAAATGATAGAAAGGAAAGAATGGTAATAGGCAGAGAATCTGAGGCATATAGATTGGGCCCTAATCCACGAGCCCATCTCTCTGGAACTAGATCAACGAAAATTCATCTGAATACTCATTGCATTAAAATGAAATCTTATTACATCCCGAAGGTCTTAAACAACAAAATCCTAATAGAATGGAAAATGGATGGCATGGGATGGAATGGACTGTATCGAATGGACCAGAATCGAATGGAATAGAATCAACCCTAATTAGCTCTTGATTAGCTTTATTTATCCTCAAGGGAAACTACCAACAACTCCCTAAAAAATAGGTAATGAGTCCACTTGACTCCAATTCAAGTATGGATTGAGTGAACTTAGTCTTGAGTCATTTGACTGCCTCTAGAATTTGAATTGCTAGAGGGGATATCATGAGGATCCTTTCACTACCTTTGAGAGTTAAGAAGGGTGGAAAACCCCCTTGAATCTCTCCAATATTTCTCCCTAATTTCCTGATATTGTGCTCATTTATTCTCCAACCTTGATCTTCCAGTGGCAAGGAGAAAATCCCTAAATCATCTCCTTCTCCAAATCTGCATAATTTTCCAAATATTCTCACAATATTCTACAAAAATAACCAACATTAGGCACAAATATGCAATTACCTTTAAAACTTCCTAAGAAAATATTGAAGCATAAGAAAACATTATTAAGTGAAAAAGGAGAGATTTAATACATATATTCATGTGCATAAGTAAGGTAGATGGGTTTAAGAAAGGTTAGATGGGCCTTATTTTATTTATAATTTAGAGGCCCATCAACGAGGTCTGCAAAAAGCGCATCGCCTTGAGGAAAAGCATAGCGAGGTCTGCAAAAAGCGTGGCGCCTTGAGGAAAAGTGCGGAGAGCTAACAGAAACTCGATTTTTTGAAGTAAAAATTGGTTTTTTGACTTGGGCATGTTGAGAGCTCGATGTTGAAGAGTGAGAAAGAATGTTTTTTGGTCTTTTAGGGCCTTTTAAACTTGGATTGAAATCATTAAATGATCATGGACCCACATTTTCCTTTTCAAAATCAACCTTTCATTTTCTTTTTTCTTTTAACCTTGAACTTGATCATTTGAACTTTGAACTTTTGGTGGCTTTGGAACACTGAATTTCTTCTTGGAACCTTGAACATTTGCTGGTGGAAATTGAGCATTTGCATTTACTTGGAACTTTAAATTACTTATTAGAAATTAATAACATAAAATGACGTTTTTTTTTTTTTTAAATCAAATTTATTGATGAAATTACTTTATTTTCACTCCTCCATTTGTTGGATTTTATGCATGGAATGATGATTTGATGACCTTGAAACCATAAAGACCTAATGGAGACTCTGGAATGAATGAGACCATGATAAAGATTATTGTAATGATGATGAAAACTTATGAATGATGGTACACTCAGCTGAGAGGTGAAATGAAACATCAATTAGTAAAATTCTGGGAGTAAAGCAGACCTAGATCTACATCCAGTGACCAAATTTTTGCATGATGACCTAATGGAATGACAAAAATTTAACTATGGGACCCTAAAAAGACATTATAAGAGTTAATTTGATCACTGGTGGCAGGATGCAAAAACTGACACTAACATTGCCTCCAGTTGGGGATGGGAGCTCCTTGGAGGTGTCAAGAACACCGTAGACCAAGCAGCCTAACCATTGGGCATGGAGTCAAAAACTAAAAACCAGACTGAAAGTTGAAAACTTGATATAATAAACTGACACAAAACTGGACTAATTGAAATAAAAACTTACAAAACTTATTGATGGCAGCATATCACCGAGACTTGAAGGCTTCAAGTCCTGATGAAAACCACCTGCCTGCTGAAAAAATATGTACAATCATGTGAAGTGATCCTTCCAGTGTAACCAATATAACAGATGGATACTTACTTGAATTCTTCTCTCACTTTCCTTGATTAGGTAGAAAAAACAAAATATAGGCAACTCTGAGTGTCCATTAAAAATATGCTCATGATCCAGAAATGTAAGAAAATTCATCTCCCCTATTGACTGTAGCAAATCAATATAAGGATCTTCAAAAATCTAAAATGTTACCTTGTCTTGATATCCAACAGAAAAAAATACAAGTACTCCCTTCATTTTGATCTGAAATAATATCATTTTGATCTAAAATAATACTTGGTTGTTGATCCATAGGAAGGCATAGGGAAGTATGACTTTCTACTATCTGAGTGTTGGTTGCAAATTCCTGAAGCACGGGAAAATCTGACTCTATCTCTTGAATGTTGTCTCTCTTAGGCTCATACTATTCAAATTCATAGTCTAAATCATCCTTGAACAGAAAAAATTCTTCAAGATTGTTAAACATGACAGCGTTATCCTTTTCATGAAATAAAAATAGTCCATTTTAGTTGATTTATTTGTAGGAAATCATCATCACAAATTGGATTACTCACAACAACTTCCTATATAGTTTCATCAATCTCATGACTGTCAACATTTAAACTCAGATTTTCATTTTCAATAATGGAAGAATTTTTAGTAACATATTCTTAACTATATCAACACTGTAAACGTGCATGAGCTTGGGCTGTAACATAACTTTTTAGGAGCTAATCTATCTCATCTGCAGAAAGAGGAGAAATTTGAGTTTTATAGAAGTTAACATTGTCTTGATGATTTTCATTTTCAATATCAAGAATAGGCATTTCTCTTTCTTGGTCCAGGTATTTTTCATCCAAGGAGGAAGCTATTGATTCTTGTTGGGAGGAAAAATCATATAGGGCTTCTATGATATCATCATCTAGACACTCTTCATCCCCATACAAATTTTCAAGAAACTCAATGAAATTATCATAGATCTCACAACAACTATCAATCATCGACAAGGAAGAATTAGAGCTTTGATCATTTTTCAATAAAACTGAATGAAAGTTCTTTAGATAATATAAACTAGCAGATGGTAGACTCTAATACCGTGATCTCGCTTTTTCCTCCAAGGTAGCCATAAACATCTTCATCAGACAATCTTCAGGAAACTCAATCTTTAGTCTGTGAATATGAAAATGAAACTTGACCAAATGCAAACAAGCATCTTCACTGTCGCGACCCTTAAAATTTGACAATCTTGATTGCCAATCTATACAAGGAATACGGTTTGGAAAACCAGGAATATGAGCTTGATTCATAGGAGCATACCTTTGAGCAGTTAAATCCATTTTGACAACAATGAAGTCACCAAGAATTTCTTCAAACTACCAGTTCTTGAAAAGTGGATTCGCCATGAAAATTCTGAACCTTTGAATTCTTCCACACTAGAGTCGCGAGGTGAAAGATGCACAGACTTCTTGTGCCTGATCAGTGTTCACCATCAGCAATCAAATTTGTTTTCGTTCTTTCTCGAGGAAGATCTGTCACTTCGTTCCCCAGTATGGTCGCCAAGATGTTATCACTCCACCGGATCTCCGAAGGCTGAGAAGGAGACCAGAAAAGGTAACCACGGACTGCTTTGACCTAAAAGCTAGCCCTACCAGGCTAGAGAGGGCTCTCTCCATGAGATCACAACCAAGATTACTGGATAATGAAGATTTGAGGCTAGGTATAGTAGGCTCTAGGGTTTGATTGATTTGGATTTGATGCTCGATGGTAAATTAGGTCTAGGAAAAACTAGGTGAGGGCACTAAAAATCAGACTTGCAGAGATGTGATGGGGAAAGGTAGGCACACACTTTAGCACTTTAAGGTATCTTGGTGAGAGTTATAGACTAGTAGGATTTCAAAACAAGCATATGAATTATGAATTCGTTTATATTAGAAGAAAGTGGAATATAACTGTGATAATTTCTCCAAAACAGAGCATCAAAAATAATGAATTCTACTAATCAACTTATAAATAAATAACATAAGACATGTAAATGAAATATGGAGGCACAATACTTTCAAAAATATGAAAAAATAAGGAGAAACACTGTTAAAATGCATACCACATGAATCCCACCACAATAGATGCAAACTTTGTCTATTAGTTCCTTCCAAAATCACTGAATACACTAGTGTTCAAAGATCAATTCTATAGCATCCAACCCTGCAATGACAAAGAAAATGAAAGATATAAGCCAAAACATACTTCTCCCACTCTCAGGGGTCAAATCCATGACTTTTGGAGCTGTTCCCCAAAATCCTCAACTAGAATCCTAATAACTAGGGAGGTCAATAAACTCTCCCTATCTTTGGTGAAACTGATTCACTTGACCCAAAAGTACAATTTTACTTGATGTATCTATCTCTAGTAACTATAAAAGACATAATTACATTTGATTTTCACATTTACATTAGTAAAAATTCATGAAATTCATTAACCAACTGAGAAAAATTCAAATTTCTGAAGAAAACAGGCAACTGGAAAAAGCGCAGCGTGAGTGCAAAAATTGTAATGTGCCCCTGAGAAAAGCGCAGCGTGACCTTCAAGCTAACTTTTGACTGCATTGTTGAATTCAAAATTGAGCTCAAGATAGCTCATTCGAAATCTCTTCATGTCTAGTTTTCCACAACGTCCTCAAGCACTGAAAATGATGGAGTTAATCCCCTCAAAATTCAATTCTCCTAAGATTGGTCAAAAAGTGCAGCATGTGGCTGAAAAAATTGACAAAAAGGTGTTTTTTAGGTGGTTTCTGAGATGTTCCACCTGTCAAAATCTCAGATTTTTTATTTCCAGGAGTTAGAATGCGATGTAGAGGCCATTATCTTTCCATACCACGTGATTTTTCATCATTTAGAGGCCTCCAAAAAAAGCACAGTGTGGCCCATGTTGTGCCTTTTGTAGGCTAACTGTGCAAAAAATTGGTAAAATTTGACCAAAATGCCAAAAATGCTGAAAATTTTCAAAATTGCTAAATGAGTTCCTGATGAAGTGTGTTACGCAACCAAGGAGACATCAACAAGCAGGTCAAGTTTACCCTTCTCCTTTTGGTTGATTAGTGTTTCCTTGAGCTTATCATGCAATTAGTTAACCTTCACATTACAAATGTTGTTTCTTGTATCGTAGTGGTCAGCCCTATGCCTCAACATCTTGTTGAAGTTTGCAACAAAAAACATTGAAGGAGGCATCCTAAAACATGATCCTTGATCCTAGTTGGAAAATAATCACCTAAACTAGGTGGGGCCCACACAGGCTATTTTTAGGTGTATGTCTATTTTTAGACATGGTGAGCATATTGTATATTTTGCAGGAGGCTATTTGTAGATGGTTGGTCAAATGTGAAAAATAGATGAAATTCTATTTTTAGAAGATTGGGCGAAGTCTATTTATAGATCGTCGATCTAAAAATATATGCATGTCGATTATTATTAGATCTTAATAATAATCAGACTCTAAACAACAACTTATTCTTAGATTATAAATCTTTCGGGAAATCACATGAGAATTTTAGGACCAACGCGTTTCGAACTACCAACTGTAGTTCATCATCAGTATCATGATGATGAATTAGAGTTGGTAGTTCGAAACGCATCGGTCCTAAAATTCTCATGTGATTTCCCGAAAGATTTATAATCTAATATGTTATGGATCACAGAAGCTTGCACTCTCAAACAACTTATTCTCTTGGAGCACTTAATTTCAGTATACAGATTTTTCAAATCAACACAAGACCACAATTCCTAAGGTTTACTAGAGTTCAGTGCATGGAGACTCAAACTTAGAACCGAAGTAGTGTTATACGCAGTTGGAAGAGGTAGTTCATGGAGGTCGTATTCAGCTGAATCAAGAACTCTACCTTAGCTTAGTTGTATCTAGTATAACTGAAAGATACAATAGCGAGAGTTTAGTGAATTAATTATTTAATTAATTCACAAATAATAACTCATTAATCAACTGAACAATACAACAGTTAACTACAGTGCATGTTAGATCCAGTGGAGACCCAGTGCAGAGATAGGTGAAAGGGTGAGATAGACTATCTGTTGTGACCATAGTGATGCATGAATTGCATCTACATATACATTGGAGATTCCAATGAGAATAACGCATTCAAGGAGAGTGGGATTGCATTGAATTGGTCTTTGTAATCAGCTTGGATTGCGCAGTGGAGGCAGGCTAGTAGGAGGGCTGAGATTGGTGCATGGATTTGCAGATTTCTTCTATGTTAGTGTGTGACGATTGATTGTACTGAGAGCTTGATGTACTAAGCTTTGTATGATATTTTTACATGATCTCCATGATACATAATATATGATATTTGGGGTTTTCAGCATCAGGCTTTCCCGTTAAACAACTGTGTTATGTGTGTTTTTATTGCTTCATGTGTTTTGCAATTGTTGATTAAATTTCCGCAAGAATTATAGTGGAAGGATTCAGTATTTAGAAATAAGTTAAATATTTTTAGATCAGGAGAGTCTGGATATATACATGCATATTTTATATAATTTTACATGGTATCAAAGTTGTGTTATAGATTTTCTACATGGAACGAGAGCAGAAATTTTTGGGTGCGCGAGTTTGCAGAGAATATCTGAAAATTTGGATCCAAAATTTTCAGACACAAATATCATATTTTGATTCCTTGCGAAAAAATACCCAAATTGGAAAAAAAAATCGGTCGAATCGGAGCTCGGATAAGGGAGATATCGTCGATTTAAAATCATCTCTTTTGTTAGAAAATTTCGTGATTGCGGGACAATTACAATGTGCGCGAATTGGAAAAGGAAAGGTGTTCCTTAGACTCAAAGCCATGGGGTAAGCCATGAAGGTTGGGATTCGAGCTAAGAATCTCTACAGACTTGAAGTAGATGGGATTTCTACTGAGCTTCCTACTATTGGGAAGTGTGAGAAAGCCATGCAATTGATGCTTGAGAGGGAGCAAGTTTTGCATGCAGGTAAGAGTGAACCTCGGGATGTGGAGTAGCCACAAGATGAGGATCATGGAGTGGGAGAAACCACTCATGCAGAGAAATTTCATGCCAGATGGGCAGAGGGAGTGCATGCAGCTATACCACTAGGTGAGAGGTGGGGCGACATGCATGAGTAATCCCAAGAATAGATTTCTGGGCAGGATTCATTGAGATGGTGTGGATCTCATGAATTGAACCTGGATACGAGGTGCCCACAGAGCAGAAGTAACATGATCAGTTGGATCGATGCAGGCAGATCAAAGTGACAGTGTTGGATACTGGAGCGCGGTTAAGATTTGACAGCAAGTGCAAAGTGCATGGGTGCAGATTTCAACAGCGCAGTGGTTCCTAAAGACATGTGCAGTAGCTAAGCAAAAGTCGAAGACTTTGATGATAGATGCATTAGACTGATTGAGTTGTTTGGAGCCTTTCATTTTCGGAAGTGCTGCAACAAGAGTTGCAGGGCGAATGCATGGAGTTGAATGTCGCATGCAAAGACAGTCATTTCTTGATGAGAGGGAGTGTTGAAGTTTGCAACAAGAAACAGTGAAGGAGGCATCCTGAAACATCATCCTTGATCCTAGTTGGAAAATAATCACCTAAACTAGGTGGGGCCCACACAAGCTATTTTTAGGTGTATGTCTATTTTTAGACATGGTGAACATATTGTATATGTAGCAGGAGGCTATTTGTAGATGGTTGGTCAAATGTGAAAAATAGATGAAATTATATGTTTAGAATATTGGGCGAAGTCTATTTATAGATCGTTGATCTAAAAATAGATGCATGTCGATTATTATTAGATCTTAATAATAATCAGACTCTAAACAACAACTTATTCTCTTAGAGCACTTAATTTCAGTATACAGATTTGTCAAATCAGTGGGTTGAAGGAATTATGCAATTCCTAAGGGTTTACTAAAGTTCATGCATGGAGGACTCAGTTATAACTGAAGTGGAAAAGTTATGACAGAGTTGGAAGAGTAGTTCATGGAGTTGTATTCAGTTTAACTCAGTTAAACTCAATTGAGCTAGTTGTATCTAGTCTAACTGAAAGATACACTAGCGAGAGTTTAGTGAATTAATTAGTTAATTAATTCACAAATAATAACTCATTAATCAACTGAACCATACAGCAGTTAACTACAATGCATGTCAGATTCAGTGGAGACCCAGTGCAGAGATAGGTGAAAGGGTGAGATAGACTATCTTTTGTGACCATAGTGATGCATGAATTGCATCTACATATACATTGGAGATGCCAATGAGAATAATGCAGTCAAGGAGAGTGGGATTGCATCGAATTGGTCTTCATAATCAGCTTGGATTACACAGTGGAGGCAGGCTAGCAGGAAGGCTGAGATTGGTGCATGAATTTGCAGATTTCTTCTATGTTAGTGTGTGACGATTGATTGTACTAAGAGCTTGATGTGATAAGCTTTGGATTAGATTGTTACATGATCTCCATGATACATAATATATGATAGTTGGGGTTTTCACACAGGGGCATCACTGACAAAGCAATATTATATCACGTGCGTTCATATTGGGGTAAATTTAAAAAAAAAAACTCAAAACATTATATTGGACATATAACTATGGGTTAGAGGGTTTTTTTTTATACATATGAAATATAAATATTTTAGGGTATTTTTTATTTATTTATTTGGCCAAATCGGGTTGTTTTGCTGGTATAGAAAAATAAAAAGAGCGCGTTCGAGTTTTTCCATTGGAGAACCATTACCATTCAATTCAGAGAGGCGGACCGCCATTGCCATGAAATTCAGCAGAGGCGGATGGGCATTGGAGACATCAGAGGCAGATGGACAACATTGCAGGCAACAGAGGTGGACATACTACAAGTAGTTGTGGTCCATGACAGTGTAGGGTTTTGCGGATGAGTGTTCTATGCATTCCATGACCGTGGAGGTGTTAATTACCCCTTCAGCAACTAAAGCCCTAACAATTTTTGCAGAATTGGACTTGTAGTTGGACGAAGAGGACGAGCCTCAACCTGAGCATGGCAGACAAAGGCAGGAAGGGAAGTGTGGACGATGACCATATAGACAAAGACCTCATTCTTGCCATCGAAAAGCTACAGGAAATTTAGGACGAGCTTGAGAAGGTAAGATCGATGTGAAGGACATCTGGGGTTTTTGTTCTCAAATTTTCGATATGATATGATAATCTCTTTATTTAGCAGGGGTTATTCAATAGACTCATGGTTATTGTTAAATCAGGTTAACGAGGAAGCAAGCGACAGAGTGTTGGAGGTGGAACAGAAGTACAACGAGATACAATATCTGATTTATGAAAAAAGAAATTCTACCATTCAAGCAATTCCTGATTTTTGGCTCACTGCGGTATGTAATTTATGCATTTATCTACCATGGGCGATCTCTCTGCCCTGTCAATTAAGGGTCCTGGTTTCAAATCCATATATAACTGACACCCTAATCTCAATTTTCTTGGGGACTTTGGAAATGGCTATATGTAAAACTTGGGCGAATAAATTTGGTCTTGGCATGATATGGGTGTTGATAAGTCTGACATTGGTGTCTTGATTTATTACAGCTTTTAAGTCATCCTGCATTGTTTGACTTCGTAACTGAAGAATATCAGAAGGTGCATATTTCTTTTTGTTCTGCACTTTCGTGTGTTGGTACTTCCAATTGAACTTGGCACGTTTTCCATGTGCAGGGACGATCCTTTCAGGATCATATGATTTTTGGGCGAAGGTTACGAAATGAAAACCTTTTATGTCCTCCACCTCGGCTTCCACTTATTTGAAATCTTTAACTGTGTAGGCACCAATAGTGAGCGGGAGAGTAGGCCATGGCTTCTTCTTTCCTTTGTTGAGGACCTTGGAAAATCTGCTCGTCATTTGGTAAGACACCTCTTGTAACAATAGTTTATCAGTGACAAACTGGGGCAGTGCGTGAGGCGCCTTGAATGATCTGAAGACCCTGATAAAATTAATTTCTACAATGGGAAACTAATTGGGCACCTGGGTTATGGTTTCCATGGCCCTCCTGGACATGCACGAGGTATATTTGTCGAAAAGCTTTCTGTAGATTGCGGGGATGAAATTTTTCGAGATAGATTTTATATCTTGCTTGTATCTGGAAGCCTAGAATACATTTAAATCTTTGTGGATTAGTCCATCGTACTTTACATCCCAGTTATGTGACCATCCTTCAAACTGACATCTTACGCACACTACGTCCAAAATGTAAGAGACCATGTAAAATTCAGACGCACATCCCTCTTCTGGCACCTGTGCTGCTGACATGTTTTCCCTAAGGGCCGATACTACTAGGTTAACCCAGTTGAACTGGGTTCCATATGAAGTGATAGAATACATGAGTGGGACCCAAGTACCATTGAAGGTAGTGGCATCTGGTCGGTCGTACATTCTACACATCATTGCTGCCACAAATTTATAGACTTTCCTGAGGCCATCTATTTTATATTCCTGATCCTTTTTCGTCTTAAACTTCTCAGGGTCCTCCCACCACCCCTTCAAGGTTTCTGGTACTGGTACTTCATGATTGGTGACTCAATCGGCATTGAAGGATTTTTCTTTGGTGGGGAGTACATAGTATACTTCTGCGTCTTTCCCCATGAGGTTAGCAAATGTTTTCCTTGAGTGGTCGCGGATGACCCAGATCTTGGAGTCAACTTTCTGGAGGATCCATTCAATGACCTCTGCACATGGAAATATGGATGGATGAGCACCTACATAGTGAATTTTGGATATTTTAACCTAAACAAACACTTTCCAGTCCGCGAGGTCTTCTGGGAGCTTAGGCTTCGTGAACTCCTGATATACTTGGTACCAAGTCATCTTGTCTCCTTTCCCAAACACATAGGTGGTGTCCCCATAGATAGGGGGTGGGGAAGGAGGCACATCCTCTTCTGATAACTCTATCTTGGGTCTCTTGTTTCTCTTCCGAACTACTGGAGACCCCATATCGCTTGAGGCCAAAGAGATGGAGACACACTCGAGCTTGGCTTCAATATCCCCTGGCATGTTCAAAAAACAAACCCATGATAAGATGGACTGCATAATAACAAATATGATGGGACTAAATAGACTTCTTAAATGAATTTACTGTTCAATTTAGGTCACTGCGACCCCTTCCTATTGTTATCTAAAGTACCGGTGAGATTTGCGACTTGGCGACCTTGCGACTAGGTCGCTAGGTCGCACTGGCGTGAATTTTTCAGAAACTGCGACCCTGCGACTAGGTCACAAAGTCGCTCGGTCGTGAAGTCGTGAAATTTTCGAAAAATGCGACCTTGCGACTTGGCAACATGTGACTAGGTCGCAAGGTCGCTAGGTCGCAAAGTCATGAATTGAGTGGTTAATAAATGATCAGCGACCTAGTGACTTCACGACTTAGCGACCAAGTCGCTAGGTCGCTAGATCGCAAGGTTGCATTAGGGGTTTCTGAGAGAAATTGGGGTGATCATGACCCGCGGGGAATGAAGTGCAAGGAGGGAAAAAACTCCAAGGGAGATGGAAAATCAGAGTTGAAGGCCTTCCCAGGCAGCCAAGAAAGGGTGCTTGAAGCAAACTGAGGCAAGGGAAGGCTCAGAGGAGGAGGCAGAGAGGGATGAGCATGAGAGGGTTGAAAAAATTAACTAGAGAGCTAGTGAGGACTTGGTTTGCACAAGAATGAAGCCAAGGGGGATTAATAGGCTAGGGTAGGGGCAGGTGAGGCAACATCTAATCAAAAAAGGAAACAGTAGGAGTATTAGGCAACTTACTCGGAAAAAACGTGATCCAGTTGGCTTGTCAGAGGTGTTATTTGCTCCGTCATGCAAGTCGAATGCGACCTACGCGACCCTTTTATTTATAAAGGTGTCGTATGTGCGGTCATTTAATGCAGGTCGCTAAGTCGCAAATAGGGCCGATTGAGGAAGGATGTGACCTTGCAACCTTGCGACCTCGTGACCTGGGGTCGCAAGGTCGCTAGGTCTAACAGTCGCGAATGCGAAAATTTGGGCCAGGATGCAACCTTGCGACCTTGCGACATGGGGGTCACAAAGTAACTAGGTCGCATAGTCGCAAGTGTGAATATTTTATCAGTTTTGCGACTTTTCGACTATGCGACTAGTTTCAAACAAAAACAAGTCATGAACCAATATTTGAAGGCAAAACGCTTGAAAAGGACTTTCTCAAGGCTCAAGGTTGAGAGCACATCAGACTTACCTTTACGAAAGAGATTATGGGCTCTGAAATTTTAATATGGGACTAAATTTTGGAGAGTGTGTAGCGACTACAACAGGACCTGAAGCCAGGTGGGTTCTATGACTAAAATTAGTCATTGTTCGAGTCTCATTAGAGTTGATTCAAAAATCAAAGGAAGATGAATTGTGCCTTGGCATGCAAAATCAAAAACATATGTGTGTGTGTGTGTGTGTGTGTGTGTGTGTGTGTGTCAAAATTCTGACGACATAGAAATCAATCGTTAGACTTCTAACAAACATGGGGACTTTACACAAACAAAAAATTTTAAAATGACATTTTTCTTAATCTTTGTGAAAGTATGGGCCATATTTTCAAACTATGTCATTGAAATTTAGTCCTAAGTATTATGTGCTACCAAGGAAGACTAGGATTGGGCAGAGTGTTAGAAAGATGTGGATTTGTTGATGTAGACTGGGTTGGAGATTTGGATCACATAATATCTACAAGTGGGTATGTGTTTAACCTATTTGGAGGAGCAATCAGTTGGATGAGAAAGAGGCAGTATGTAGTGGCATTTTCAACTATAGAAGTCGAATACATGGCAGCCACTCATGCAAGCAAGGAATAAATTTGGTTACAGAGATTGTGTTCTGGTATGGGGTTGGTACAAAAATTTGCAAGGATAAAGTGTGATAATCAAAGTGCAATTTTATTTGCAAATATCCCTGCTTATCATTAAAAGACAAAGCATATTGGTCTTCAGTATCACTTGTGAGGGATATGGTTGAAGAAAGAAAAGTGTTGCTAGTAAAGGTGAAATCTTTGCAGAATGTTGAATTAGCATTGAAAATTTCGGTGATCACTATGTTCTCTTGGTGTAGAGAAACAATGAGCATTATTGCACAGGATTGGTGACTATGTACTCTTGTGGTCCCAAGTGTGCAAAGAAAAAAAATGGGAGAATGTTGGGTATCTGTTATATTCTTTGCATGACTATCTCCACACATGATATGTATGCATCGAGCATAGCAGAGTCATAGGGGTGGTTATCACCCCCCTCCCCTCGTAAAGGGGTTTGCAAGGGGCAGTAGCCTGCCTCCATGGGGCTCGGGGTAGTGCCTCAAATTTTATTTTTGGACGGTTTTTCCCACGGTTTTTTAGATCTTGACAAAGGAAATATGGTTATATTCTAATCCAGGGTTAATGGGTTCGAGGTTTAGGGATGTTATGGCATGTACATAATGTCTTGTAAAATTGTAAAGGAATATAATGAAAAATCAATCTAGTTTTCCCGGTTTTGGGATCTAGGAGAAAAATATCTATGTATATTTTGTTGGGTGTGTGTTGTATTCTTTCCACGACTAGCCTCATGCATCGAACTCCCTTCGTTGCGTCGAGCGTAGCAGGGGGGTGCATCCCCCCTATTGGGGGGTTTGGAGGGGGGGAATGTTTTTTGACCCTATATTAGGTGGGCAGACCTACCTATACTTTTGTGCATGGTTTTAGCGCATGGTTTTGGGCATGATAGTTTTTTTTCCATGGTATTTTGTAGATATGTTCAAGGAAACTACAATTATGGATTGGATTTTATGAATTCTGCGGCATGTATATATATGTATTGTAACATTGAAAGGAATATAATGAAAAATCAATATGGTAGTCCCAATTTTTGGATCTAGGGGAAAATATTTGTGTATGTGTGTTTCATGTTTATGTTCTCGCCATTGTTTGTTTTCTGTTTTTTAAGAATTCTTTTGCAGGTAATTTCTGTACAAGGTTAAAACCTACATATTTTTTGTGACTTCCATTATATCTTTTCTGTTTTTTTATAGAATTTGTTTGCAGAAATTATTTGTACAAGCTTAAAACCTACAAGCACTAGTAGTAAATCCACAAAACTAGATACATATATCTAATCAAATTAGTATAACATATGAAGCATTTATTATTCTATCTATGGTTATATTTTTTTAAATTTCCCTTTCAGATGTTTGCATCTTTTTATAAACCATGGTTATTAGTTTCATTAGAGAAACATAATGAGCCATTTGAACCTTCTTTATTTGGTGGGTAGAATTTTTTTTACTCTATCACTATTAGCATAGATTATATTAATGAACTTTTTAAAATAAATAAAATAATAATATATAGAAATTGATTTTAAAAAATGAAAAAAAAAAGATATAAATATATTAATGAACTTTTTAAAATAATAATATATAGAAATTGATTTTTAAAAATGAAAAAAAGATATAAATATAGGACTGGATTTGTTACAAGCTCATGAAAAATCATGAGATTAATATCACTTATGACTACCATTATAATCCCTAGATGTATCCACTGCACTCTAGACTTAGGTGTATCCACCCTTCTTCCTAACTTAGGTGTATCCACCCTCCCTCCTAATTTAGGTGTATCCACACCGCCTCCTAACTAAGGTGTCACCACCCTGCCTCCTAGGACAGTACACAAACTCATTAGTGATGGGGAATTGAATATTGAACCTTCATCACTCACATAAATTTACATGCCATGGGCTTGACAAGTGAGCTACCCCTTTGAGGCATGTTTCGAAATTATATTGTTTTGAAGAAAAAATAGGATTTAGAACTCACTAAAATAAAATCTTTCAAACTTCAGTATAGTTAAGATTAAAATAATGATTTTCTTTTGACCATTTATGTGTTTGGAAGGAATATTGTTTCATCTTCAATTATGTTAGGTAAATGAGTAACAAAAAATCAATATATGTATATATAAAAAAATTTCCATAAATATTAAAGTGAAAAAAGATGAAAATATTGTAAAAATTGCAATTCTATATTTTTTAAATTTCTCAATAAAAGTAGGAAAATTAAAATATTTTATGATCTTATTTGAAACATATTCCATTTTTTCCTCTATTATTATTATTAATTATATATCTCAACAATTATGTCTATATGTAAATTTTTAAAAATTTAATCATTTATGAAAAGGTCATTATTAATAAAATAGTTATAAACTTATCTATTCATGAAATCAATGCTTCATTGCTATTATTATTTTTTAATATTTTTCTTAGTGTTTCTCTTTACCTCTCTATCCCCTCCTTTTATTGCTTCTTTTTAGTGGTTTCAAATCATTCTACCATTTTTTATCTTCCTCTTATATCATAGTTTTTCTTAAAAGTAATGTCTTTCTTAAATATTTTTTTAAGGTAAGTGGGACAAATTTTAAATTGATACTCTTTTGTTTTGTTTGTAGAAATTTGAATAATAGATATATTATTCACCGAGATTCTCCTGATCACACACTATTTTAACTTCATGCACAATACATAATCTCTTCTACCATTGATCATTACATGCGGAAATAAAATCAATTGCATGCACACATTAAAACCATAAACAATCACACATATGAACACAGTATTTATGGGAAAGCTTAAAGCTGAAAACCCCCAACTATCTGTATATTATAATGATAGAGATCATGTAACAATCATTGTACAAACTCCTCACAAGCTCTCAATACAATCTCCAATTGCTACACACTACACAAGCTCAGATCTAGCAAAACACATGCTCCAATATCTGCCACCTGATAGCCTGCCTCTACTGCGCAATCAATGCTGAAGAATGGCTCATAAATAACTTCAAACCACCTAGCTTGTACTGCGCAATCCTCATTGGCATCTCCAATCACTGGTTGTTGCAAATCATGCAACAGTATAGTCACAACTGATAGTCACACTGCTCTTTCACCTACCTCTTCACTGGTCTCCACTGAAACTGTCCATGCACTGAAGTTAACTGATGTATTCTTTATTTGATTAATGAGTTTATAATTAGTGAATTAATTAATAATTAATTCACACCACTCTCACTAGTGTATCAATCAGTTAGACTAGATACAACTAGCTCAACTATGTTTAGATTAGTTAAACTGAACACAACTCCATTAACTTCCTCAATCAACTCCACCAAACTCTCTCACATGAGTTCTAACTGAAGTATCCATGCAATAGCTCCACTTAACCCTCAGAATGCTAATTCTTTGCGTTACCATGTGCTAACTGTGCACTAATCCAGCACTTCTGTATCAGATGGACACAGAAATCCAAATGGTATTAAGAGCCACACATTCGACATATATACTTTTAGATCAAGTATAATCTAAAATTCAGATTCCGCCCAATATGTCTAAAAAGAGAATCACATATCCTTTCCAACTTGACCAACCATCCACAACAGTAACCCGCAACTCATATAATATGATCCATATGTCTATCATACTGTACAAAATAGTCTTCAAGGGTTCACCTTAGTAGCTGAGACTTTTCCACTAAGCTCATCATCTGTCACATTACAACATCCCTTCAACAAGATAAGGATTATCTCGCCACCCTATCTTGGCGTTCTCGTGGTATTCAAATTTTTCTCCGGTGAGCGCCTTCGTCAAGATATAAACATCCTGATTCTCCGTGGGAATGTATGAAAGTAACATGATTCTCCGCTGCACACAATCTCTGATATGATGGTACCTGATGTCGATGTGTTTGGATCTATCATGAAATACTGGATTAGCCGAGAGTTTAATGCAACTCTGGTTATCACAATAAATCACAGTAGGCTCCAAATGCGACCCGAACAACCCGACCAGAATCTTCCTCATCCATATAGCCTCGCATGCAGCCAAGCTTGTTGCCATATACCCAGCCTCTACTGAACTGAGTGCCATGGATCTATGCTTCCTCATACCAAGAAACTCATACGACTCCGACCTCAAAATCCCCCATGTGCTCTTTCGTCCATTGGGCTCCCGCCAATCGGCATCCGTTTACATCACCCGTCCGATCGTCTCTGTATCTACAATCCATATCCCGATGTGCCTCCTCGAAATATCCTCAATACATGTCACCGCTCTTCCAATAGAGCTTGGTAGGCTTAACCATAGCTTGTGAAAGCTGGTTAACAGCATAGCATATGTCGGGTCGTGTATTGACCAGATACATAAGTGACCCCACCAACTGTCGATAAACAGTGGCATCCACTACCTCCGCCGAAGTAGCATCTTCCTTCCTCCATCCACCAGGAAGAGGAGTATCAACAGGCTTACAGCCATGCATGTTGAACTTCTCCAGTATCTCCCAGGCATACTTGCCTTGAGAAACAAACATTCCATCACTGCACTGCCAAATTTCCAATCCCAGGAAATAATGAAGGAGGCCCAAGTCCTTCATCTCAAACTCTTTTGAAAGATCATCCTTGCTTGAGAGTATCAACAGCTCATCACCTGTCAAAATCAAATCATCTACATAAAGTACAATGATCAGCAACTTACCCTCCACCACAATCTGGTATAGGTTCGGATCCGCCTCACTCTTGGAGAATCCAAGTCCAGTGAAATAACTGTCTATCCGTGTGTACCAAGCACGATGTGCTTGTTTCAACCCATACAGCACTCTCTTGAGCCTGCACACATGCGAATCGCTGCTGAAGATCGCTGCTCTATGTACACCTCCTCCTCAATGACTCTGTTGAGGAACGCAGTCTTAACATCCATCTGATGAATGTACCACCCCATCTGCGCTAAGAGAGCAAGAATTGTCCGTATGGAAGAATACCTTGCGACAGGTGCAAAGGTTTCCTCATAATCGATCCCCTCAATCTGTGAGAAGCCTCGGGCAAAAAATCTTGTCTTGTACTTCTCCACACTCCCGTTAGTTGCTTGCTTCACTTTTTAGATCCATCTCGAACCCACCACTGATTTCCCTTCCAGCCTTGGGACAATCTCCCATGCACTGTTTCTGACAATCGAATCATACTCTTCTACCATGGAATCTACCCATGCAGGATCCTCCACAGCTTCCTCGAAAGAGGATGGCTCCGTCACGATACACTTGCTCATAAGAGCCATGTATCCAATGTACCGGTCAGGTGACTGTCTCTATCTGCGCTATGATGTAGGTGCTCCTACAACCTTCTCTGCATCTTGAGCTAGTCGCTCAACCTTTGTAGTGCGCTTCCACCCTCTGATGGTTGGTGCTGCTTGAGTGGTCTCTTCCACTCCATGAACCTCATCTTGTGGTTGATCCACATCCTGAGACTCGTCCTTAGGAACTAATAGCTCCTCATCTGCATGCAAGTGTGGCTCCCTCTCAAGCGAACACTTCATGGCTCTCTCCTCGTGAAATTTGATATCCCGTCGCACAACAGTCTTGCGATTGTCTAGAAAATACACACAATAGTTGTGGGGCATATCATTGTGCCCCACAAATATCCCAACCTCTGCAGTCGGCTCCAGCTTCTTCCTGGCATCCTTCGTCACATGAATGTAAAAAAGTGAACCAAAAATCCTCAAATGGGAAATATCAGGCTTCTTACCAGAAAATGCCTCCTCGGGTGTACTCATGCTGCGCAGACCGCGGGAGGACAATGGTTCTCACATGAGGATCAGAGGACAACATACCTACCTGGCTGCGGCGGGGAAGGCTCCTGATTGTAACATCGCCCACGTGCACCTGGCCTATCATTCGTTTTCGCCTCAAAGAACCCCATTATGCCGTGGGTTATGAGGTGCTATGAGCTCTCTTCGAATTCCTTATGCGCTGCAAAATTCCTTGAATTCATCAGAGATGAATTCACCACCATTGTCGCTCCTAAGAGCCTTCACCTGCTTCCCCGATTCTTTCTCAACCAGTGCCTTGAACTCACAGAACTTTGAGTATGTCTCGCTCTTCTTCTGCATGAAGAAGATCCAACACTTACGAGGAAAATCATCAACAAATATCACACAAGACTGTGTTTTGCCGTCAAGCATCAGAAAGGTCTTAACAATGCCAGGTGGAATTTCTGAACTTTCCCAAGGATCGTCGTGGCACGTACTATCCCCCGTGAAAAGCGAAGTGGCTTTCACTTTTCCAAAGTAACCATTGCACCGATCTGGATCGCGCAAGAGCACCTTTATATTTTAAGAGAAATCTATTGGTAGTATCTTCAAAGCTCCATGGTGAAGGTGGCCCACCTCCTAAGGCTATACAATCTCAGACATCATCCCGCCATCACTCTTTCCGCCTCGCCCCCATTGCCTGTGCAGCCATCTACCTGAAATTGATAAAGGTTCTTAACTCGAACCCCTATCCTCCAGGTCCCACCAGTTGCCTTACTGCGCAGGAAAGCCTTTCCCTCGCTAAAGACAACATCATATCCCTTGTCTTCTAACATCGCCACAGAGATAAGATTCTTCTTCAATCCTGGAACATGCATCACTTCCTTCAATACGAAGGGTTTAACAGACTCCCTCTCAAAGGAAATGGTACCGATACCGGTCGCACTGTATCTACCATCATCGCCCATCTCGATGTGCACTCCAAGATCTTTCTCATCCAGATCAGTAAACAAATCTCTATTTCTTGTCATGTGAAAATACGCACCACTTTCAAGAAACCACACTGATCTCGTCATACTTGAGACCAAGCATGCGATCAGCGAAAAATCCAGCTCAAACTATGAGGCTATGCCTTTCTAGTCATAAGACTGTTCTCACATTTTCTTCTTCTCTGTGACAATTTGCATAATGTCCATGTTGGTGACAAGAAAGCATTTCACCTTGGACATGTCCTCGCTTGCCTTTTCGCACTGGCTGAGAAGATTTCTTTGCTCTTCCTTTGCTTTGGCAACAAAGCGCAATTTTCTTCATCTCGGTGCCTGATGAAGATCACTTCGGTACTTTGCCTTATCTCCTCTTGCACAAGATCCGACCAAAGTCGCTCCCATCCTGGCAATTTCTCCCGACCATCGACAGAGTCCTGGTAGGAATGCCAACTCTTCAGAAGCCCAAGGAGAACCAAGTTCACCAATTCCTTGTCATCTATAGTCACCCCCACACTTCCCAGCTCATCCCTGCACTGGATGAACTTCGTGAGGTACTTGGGCATACTATTGCCTTTCTCCATTTCATGCCTCCTGAGTTTATCCTGAGCGCCAACTTCCTCTGGTCGCTCTTGCTTTGAAATAAATCTGTCAAAGCTTTCCACATCAAGAATGGAGAAGCCTTACCATGAAGGCTGGACACTATGTGATCCTTCACACCTTCCAACAAAATCCTTCGACACTTTGCTATCTTCTTTTTCCATGCATCAAGTACGGCAGCATCGCTAGAAGTAGGTTTTGGAATTTATGCATCTATGAACTCCTTCAACCCATTATCATCCAGCACTGCCTCCATCCTATCCTTCCATGAAATATAATTCGAGTTTCCCTCAAGGGCATACTCCAATCGCAATCCGTTGAAAGACATCTCAACTTCGACACCAAGAAAACACTACTGCAAATTCGAATTCCACCAACTCAAAACTCAACCGCTTCAATGTTTTGCAATTTCTCTAATGATCAATATCGCTCTGATACCATGTAGAAATTTGAATAACAAATATATTATTCACCGAGATTCTCCTGATCACACACTATTTTAACTTCATGCACAATACAGAATCTCTTCTACCATTGATCATTACATGCGAAAATAAAATCAATTGCATGCACACATTAAAACCATAAACAATCACACATATGAACACAGTATTTCATGGGAAATCTTAAAGCTGAAAACCCCAACTATCTGTATATTATATATGTCATAGTGATCATGTAACAATCATTATACAAAGCTCCTCACAAGCTCTCAGTACAATCTCCAATTTCTACACACTAATCAAGTTAGATCTAGCAAAACACATGCTCCAATCTCTGCCACCTGATAGCCAACCTCTATTGCGTAATCAATGTTGTAGGATGGCTCATTAAATAACTTGAACCAATTCATTTGTACCAGCAACCCTCATGGGCTTCTCCATCGGGTTCATGCAAATATGCAAATAAAGATAGTCACAACTGATAGTCACACTTGCCCTTTCACCTATCTCTGCACTGGTCTCCACTGAAACTGTCCATGCACCGAAGTTAACTGATGTATTCTTTAGTTGATTAATGAGTTTATAATTAGTGAATTAATTAATAATTAATTCACACCACTCTTCACTAGTGTATTAATCAGTTAGACTAAATACAACTAGTTCAACTATGTTTAGATTAGTTAAACTGAACACAACTCCATTAACTCCTCAATCAACTCCACTAAACTCTCTCACATGAGTTCTAACTGAAGTATCCATGCAATAGCTCCACTTAACCCTTAGGAATAGCGTAATTCCTTCTATCAGCTCCTGTGCCACATCTGTGCACTTAACTGAAGTGCCCCAAGAGAATAAGATAATGTTTATAGTCCAAATATTATTAAGAGCTAATAATATTCGACATTTTCCCAAGTAGATTGGCATCTTCAACCGAAGTGCTCCAAGAGAATAAGAGATAATGTTTATAGTCCAAATTTTCCTTGTGCTGATTCAGGCACTTAACTCAAGTGTCTCCAAGAGAATAAGATAATGTTTATAGTCCAAGTATTATTAAGAGCTTTACCATTATCTTCGACATATCTATTTTTAGATTGGCAATCTAAAAATAGATTCCGCCCAATATGTCTAAAAATAGAAGTCCATCTATTTTTTCCGACTTTACCAACCATCCACAAATAACAACCTGCAACTCATAGAATATGATCCATATGTCTAAAAATAGACATAGTCTAAAAATAGACTTTGCGCCAAAAATAGCCTGCAGGCCCACTTAGAGAAGGCGACTTCTTTCCACTAAGCTCATCATCTTGTTGCAATCTCAACATTGTTGTGAATTCCCCAAAGAAATGTTGGAAAGGGGACTAGTTAATGGCTATGGTAATTTTTTAGTCGCATTCACAAGGGGTAATTATAGGTGTTATGTAGTGCCTTCATAATGGACCACATGTATTTTTGGATATGCCCATTGTATGATACCAATGATATTCATAGACCTTTGAGGTGGCAGGAAGATTTAGTGATATCACTAATAATAGAAATTCATTTTTTCTATTATTTGTAAGATGCATTCCCATAAAGAAACTAGAAATGAAGGATATGCATTTATTCTAGAAACCTTATACTATCAAAATTGACAAATAGAAGCTCTTCGTGATATGTGTGTTGCACTTTGACAAGTGATAGTGAGTCTGGTTAGAAATCCTACTTCAATGACTTCAAATGCTAGGCTATCTATTAGATCTATAGTGAAGGAAGTTAAGGAAGATGAGATTGTTCAGAGACATCAAGAAGATGCAGAAGTACCAGGTGTGAATCAGACTTTTCAAACCAATATAGAGAATCGAGAGAAAGTTTATAGCCACCATGCTTTTATCTCATATTAATATTTCAATGTTTTACAATTTTTTCTTAATCTTAAATGTTTCTTACATAATTTACATAATTTACACAAGTAATAGCTTTTGAAAAACCTTAGAGAAATATTGTTTTGTTTTTTTAAATGGTAAAAATTAAATTTTAGACAAATTTTAGATTATCTCTTTTGATAGCTATTTTATTTTTATATTATATTGTAACAACTTCTCAATATATATACTTTGATATTTATAATAATCTATTAAATTATCCATGAATATATTTAATCTAATCTTGATTAATTAAAAAAAATTATTATGAATATAGTGTTGTAAAATAATTCCATGGATAAGTATTTTTTTCAAAATTATGAAATTTGCTTATTCATTTTTATTCTTATTTTGTTGTATTACATTAACCAATTGTATAGAGAGTAATAAATACAAAAGTATTTACTTACGAACAACTTATAATGAGAGAAAAATATTTTGATTAAATTTACAAAATATTTACTAAAAAATAAATAAAATTTAAAAAAAAAAGTTATAATAATAATAATCAAATAATAAAGTAATTTATGAAACTCTACACTTTATTGTTACAATAAAATTAAAAAAATATGATTGAAAATAAATATATATATATATAAAAAGGAAGCCCGTCATATTTGGACAAAATAATAGTTAATTATATTTTAATGTTTGCTAAATTAATTTAAATATTTGGACAAGATAATAGTTAATTATATTTTAATGTTTGCTAAATTAATTTAGTTAATATTAGTAATTTATATATAATTAAAATTTTAAAAATAAAATAACATATAAAATTAAAAGAGTGTAAAAGATAAAAATAAAAAGATAAATATATCAGTAAATTGGTGATCCACCTTATCCTTATCTCTCTGTAAATACTTCGCTTTGTGTGTGCGTCCCAATCCACCTTATCTCGTGCTGTTATTGTTGGCTGTTTATGGAGTACAACCAAGCCTATCAGATTGTCTTTTCTAGCTCATAAAGAGTGAGGTTGTATATAACTTCAAAAACAAAAACATGTATGTCAATTCTTTAAAGAATGAAATGGTTACTCATCAACAAAGACAGATCACAGTCAATTCTTTAAAGAATGAAATGGTTACTCATCAACAAAGACAGATCACAGTCCCTCCCAGTTGCTTTAAAAAAAAATCATAATTAATGAATCTTTTTGTGTGACATCATGGTGTATCATCTCATAAGGTTGTACTATTTTGTTTGAATTTTGCATTGTACATTTGATAGCTCATTATTTCACCTTGTAGTTCAACAATTATGGAGTTGGTAGGATATGAGTGCCAAATTATGTCAACTTTCAGGCTCAATATTTCACTGCTAATCTCTGTGAGCATGCCAAGTGTCTTCAAATCCCAATATCATTATAATCTCTGTGAGCATGCCAAGCTTCTTCAAATCCCAATACCATTAAAGATATTCAATGGCTATTTGGTGGTTGGATTGTCTAATCGCTATTGATAGGGAGTTTCTACAGCTGGCTTACTTTTAGCTTTTGTAATTCATAATAATTATAAATAAACTTGCTAAATTTTTAAAATTTTCAATGTCTCTTAAAGATGAGTTAGTTGGATGTGAACAAATGATTTATGGCATCTTTATTAATGCAGTAATTTCAATGTAATTTAGAAGTGCAGATTTGAATATGTGATTCCTGAAATCTTTTCTTAACAATCAATCCATTTTTAAAAATATATTTATACTAAAAATTTGCAAAGTAAGTTATTTATATTTTTAAATGTTGAGTGTAACATAAATAATTAAAATAAAATAAATAAAAATAAGTTGTTTTATTTTATTAAATGTTGAAGTGTAAAATAAAAATAGAGAGATTATGATGTTAATTTTTTTTTAAGGAATGGGTTTGGAGTATATCTTAAAACTGCTTCTGTTTGGTTAAGAATTTGTTTTCCGCAGACGTAAGGAAACAGGTTAACGGCCTAAGACCTAGAGGCATCTGGTAGGAGTGACAGTCTACCTCCTTACAAACCACCAGTTGGTTCTTCCAGGTGGTGTGGTTTTCCTTGAATAACAGTGATGAGTCAACTTGCTTTCGTGGATAGCAACCATTAATGGTTGTCCTCATTGTTGGTTTGACAACTAAGTTATGACAAGTTTTCCCACAGTGTAAAAAAATAGATAAATAAATAAAAACTAGGCTAGCATGTATAGATGGTAAAATAGATTTAAGATCATTCTCTATGCAAAAGCGACATGAATAGTCAAAACATCGCCATAACTTGTCCAAAGAGATATCGAGTCATTTTAATCTTTAAAATAGTAGAGAGTCCACATATATCCAAAAAAGAAACTTTGTGGGCTTGAAGGAAATCGAGCTCAACATAACAATAAAGTTGAAATTTAAGTCCAAACAACAAATAAAACTATAACATAAGAATCAAAGGAGAACTAATGGCAAGAAACCATTAAGGTCAATTGCAACCTTCAATGATGTCAGTGGTAGAATGGAACACGATTGAGGAATCCCCAGAGGACCTTGATATTTCAATAGGGAGGACACCATCATTCTTCTTCACAAGCTAGGAACAGAGAGTTACCAAGAGATGATTTTTTTCCATTGCCACTAACATTTGTCAAATTTCTTGCCTATCATTTTTCTTAGGTAGCGAGACATGAGAAAAAAAAGTTTTTGTGTGCCAATAAATTTCTACCATCCTATAGAACTTAGTTTCATGAGTACCACTAGATTCAAGGTTGGGGACAAAATCCTATACTAATTGATCCACATCTGAATCTTCCCTATATCAATTTTTCTGCCATTTGTATCTTAACATTTGTCTCTATGGCCCTTATACAATTTTGAATGATTGACAAAGTAATCTATTGAAAGGTAAAAGCCATTGTGACAATAGTTGCCATTTCCCTCTTCTAATGGACTGTGGCTTTACCATGACAAGAGGCTTGGGGATCCATCTCTAGAACCAAAATACCCATAATATCATACCCAAAAGCGACTAGTTTTAACCAAAAATAGAAGACAAAACTAGGAAGATTAGACATTCATACAATGTGCAAACTAAGTCTTTCTTATTTGGAACTTCTCACATGGCATGGATAGTCAATGGAAAAGGACAGGCCACCTTTTCATGGCGATAATTTCCCATGTATTGTTCATATTTTCCATTGGCATCACTCTCATCATTCAATTAATACTTCGTTGAAGGCCAACATCTTGTCTCCTTGGGCCTAATCAATTCAATAACATCCCCATTGTGAGTGCATGAATCGAGTTATCCATGTAGTAGCACATGGAAAGCAACATGGGATGAAGGTCATATCTGCATGGAGACTAGTAACCATTTCTTTTGAACACCTTATATAAGAAACTTAACCTTAAAAATTAACATTAAAATAATTTAATATATAATCAATGATTATTCATACCTTTTAAAATAAAAATTTATGTGTTCGTATTATACACATGCTACGAACTTTTGAGATATTTTCTTGAATAACAAATGAGATTTAGGAGTTGTTGGGGGTAAATAACGCATCAATTTGAGAGAATTTTAAAACAAATACTAAATTAAATTAATAAAACACAATGAGAAATATAAATTATAAATTAACATGTAAAAATAATGATGATGGTGGCTATGGTTATTAATATTTATTGATATCAATATTGATTTATTAGACTTTTAAAAAGATATAGGATTACTTAATTTGCTTTAATTTTTATACACACAATTGATATTAGGGGAATTTTGAGATCAAAAGTGGATCTTAAATTGAAAATTGTACTAACAAAACCACTTCAAAAGAACTAATAGAATTCAAGATGTCGATGTCATTTCCAAGGGTAAATAATTTCAGAGGGAAAAGGAGAAAAGTGGTTTTCTTAAATCATATTTTGACATATCCTTAAAGGTTTATTCAAATTTCAAGTGTAAGCGCTTGTTGGATGTAGAATTGGATTTTGCATCTAATGAGTACCCACTCTACATATTCTTTAGTAGACCCACACAAAGAAATATTGAAAATACATGAAAAATGTGTTTTCAATTATGCAAATTTTTCGTCCCAGGGGGGCAAGTTAATTGGTGATCAAAGTAATGTGAGTTATGAGAAAACTGAGAGATCCAAGGTTCAAATAGCACCAGTTGTGACCCAGTTTATGGAGAGAATGACAAGCCATAGACCCCAGAGGTTTACTAGTAGCTATGTCTTTGCTGGTTATCAAGTTCCCTCTCGGTGGATATATATATATATATATATATATATATATATATATATATATATATATATATATATATATATATATATATATATATATTCAATTTTTTTTTGTGGATCTACTCAAAAGAATGTAGAGTGGATACTTGTTAAATGCATAATCAAATTCTACATCCAATACGTGCCCACACTTGAAATTTAAGTAAACATATAACGAGATAATAAAAAACACAGTTAAAAAAAAAAACAATTTTCTTTCTTGTGCTTCAAAACTCCATAACTCTTGTTTTATTATGTTAAATTCCATTATTGTTATTTTCATTAGGAGGCCCATTTTAGAACTCAAAATATCTCGAATGCAAGCTTTAAGAGAAGTTTCATAAATTACCATAATTTGAAGAGAAGGTTAGGAAATTTTATAACGTAATAAATATTTTTAAAGTGAGATGTAATTTGGGTGTTCATATGATATTTCAAGTGAAAGTGATGTTCATCTCTAGCCCTTTTAGTGTCACAGTGATAATAAATTCTCTTGACCCATTATAAAATTAAAAATAAAAAATATATAATTTAAATATTAAAACAAGCAAACAAACAACTTATTCATCTCTCACCTTTGTTAAAAAATAGAAATAATGTCAGAAAAAGGACTGCTCAAAAAAATCCAACGTAATATTCATGAATAAGATGATAAATTTATTACATAGGAGAAATGGTTCTCCAACTACATGGGTTGTAATGATTTTTTGATTTCATAACTATTTAAAATTTACCATAATCATGGGGGATTCAATGTTTAATATTGCCCCACCCACCCGCCCCCCCCCCCCCCCTCCTCCTCTTAATCTAAAGGGGTGTTTGTGATCCCAAGCATTGTCTTGAACTTTTTAATTTTTTCTCTTTCAAGCGCTTTGTTGAAGATATCTACAATTTTCTCATTCGTGGAAAGACGTCTTCAATGAATAGTTTTGACATCAACATGGTATCAAATCAAATGACACTTAGTGTTGATGTACTCGGTTTGTCATGGAATCTAGGATTCTTGGCCAACTTGATTACAGAAGTATTGTCGACGAGTAGAGGAGTTGTATTCACTTGTTTCTCCTACAAGTCTTTAAGTATTTTCATGAGCCATAGAAATTCCTTTGTTGCTTTTGTGGCCACTGATTGTTTGTGTGACCTCCAGGAGACAATTGTTGATCCTAGACTCATGAGATATGTTGAAGTTGATACTCCATTTTCCTCGTCCTTGTCGAAGTCTAAATCATAATGTGCAATAAGACTAAAGTCGTCCATCTTGGTATACATGAATCCATAATCTTGAATTCCCTTTAAGTATCTTAGGACTCTTTTTACAGTAGAACAATGTCCTTCACATGGTTTTTTCATGAATTTGGAAAGGATGCTAACACATATGAGATATATGGTTTAGTTGTGGTGAGGTAGATGACACTTCCTACAAGTTGTTTGTACTTTTTTGCATCCTCAAATTCATTCCCTTCTTTTGATGTAAGCTTCAAGTTTTGTTCCATTTGAGTGGAGAGAGAGTCGCAATTCATTATACCAAAATGTTCAATATTTCTCCAATGCACTGTTTTTAGGAAACGAATATGTATTTTAGATTTTGAATGATTTCAATGCCAAAGAAATAATGAATATTTCCCAAGCCTTTCATTTCAAAACCTTTCTTTAGTTATTTATTCATAGATGAAATACAAGTTTCATTGTTTCTAGTAATTAATAGATCATTTACATATACTACAAGATAGACAATCATTTTGTAACCTTTTTGACAAACAAAGTTGCACCATAAATATTTTCGTGTTTGAAATTTAGCTTCAAAAGATGTTTGGTTAGATTTTCATACCATGCTTGTGATGTTTGTTTTAAGCCATACAAAGATTTGATGAGCTTGCGTACCTTTTTTTCTTATCCTTCACAACAAAACCCTCAGGTTGAGACATAAAATCATTTTCTTTCAAATCCCCTTTCAAGAAAGTTGTTCTCACATATGTTTGATGGATTTTCCATCTATTATGTGCTTCCAAAGAGAATATGGTTTGAATGGTCACCCATTTTGTTGTGGAGGCAAATTTTTCCTCATATTCAACACCTTCTTTTTGTGCAAATCAATTTCAATGAGCCTTGCATTCTGCTTTTCAAGTGATACATCTAATTTATACTTGTTTTTGAAGACACACTTGCAGCCAATTGGTTTGGTTCTATATGGAGGGTCCACCGACTTCCAAGTCCCAATTTTGATGGGTGCATCATATTCTTTCTGCATGGTTTCTTTCCATTCATCGTGAGAAGCATCTTATTTGAAGGAAGTGGGTTCAAAGTCAGTGGAAAAAAACAATTCACAATTAGATGAAATGTTGGTGTCATCCACATTACCTGAATTTGCACTTCCATTGTCATCTTTAGTGAAACTCCTGGTTCCAGTCGTTCAGATCTCATCATGATGGACACTTCCAAGTGTCGTGATCAACGACTTTGGTTAATTTGGAGAAGGAATAGATGGCTCCTCTAAGGGTGTGGCATGATCAATATTCAACTTCTCAATTATTCCTATAACATCAACCAAATCCGATGAAGTGTTTGGAACTTCTTCATGAGGAGTTGATTTTGCAGAGGGAGATTCCAAAGATTGACCCAAAATTGGGCTCCCCCCTTCAACAATTGGAATCCCATTATCAAATTCATGATATGTATTCATCGGAGAAATCCATTCTAGACAATCAAGTTGTATCTCAACAAAGCCATCACTTTTGGTGGACTCAAGAAATATGACATCTCTGGAAAGTTTGAATTTATTATTTACCTAATCGGAAAGACCATAGACCTTGGTGGTATTTGAATACCCCAATAAAATATATTTATGATTCCTTGCATCAAGTTTGTTTCTCTGTTGTTTTAGAATTACAGCATAGTAGGTGAAACTAAAAACCCTGAGATGTATGATGGAGGGGATGTGGCCATACCAAATTTCATAAGGAATCTTGTTTCTCAGAGCATATAATGGACATATGTTCTTTACATAGATTGCACACAAAATTTCTTCAGCCTAGAACAAAAAATTTAAATTCTTAAAGAACAACACGGAGTGGACCATATTCAATAATGTTATGTTCATTCTCTAAGATCCACCATTTTGTTGATGGTTGTATGAAACAATTGTTTGATGTTGGATCCATTGTTGTCATTACTAGTGTATTCTTTTCCATTATCAATACGAAGGGCACCAATCTTAGTTTGTGCTTCATTTTCAATCCATACATGAAAGTTTTTAAATGTTTCAAATGCTTTAGACTTGTCTTTCAGCAAATATAACCAACACATTTTGGTGTATACATCAATAAATCTCATGATGTATTTATTTCCATTTGCAAAAGGTACAAGAATAGGACCACACAAATTTGAATGAATCAAACCAAATTTTCTACGTGATCTATAATCGGAGTCGTGGAATGGCTATTTATTATGTTTTACAAGAATGTACGCAAAACATTGCTTTAGTTTTTTAGGAATAGTTGGAAACAGGAAACAAGATTCTTTTTCATCAAACGAAAACTATCATAATTAATATGTTCAAATATAGCATGTCATAGAATACTTGAAGACATTATACCTTTATTATGTTGAGTGAGATGGGAATAATGTTGTGCAAAAGATGTGAATGTCCCCTTTAGCTTCAGCAACATGTCTTCTTCCTCTCCAATCATCACGATCTTGTTGTTGGAAGTCCTCCTTATCTCAACCTATCCATAAAAAATATGAATGGAGTGTTCTTGTTGGTGAATGTGCACAAGGGATAGTAGATTCCTCCATAACTGAGGAATATAGAGAACATCATTTAGGACAAAATTTGATAGTTTGGCAAGCTTGAGTCTTATTGTACCAATCTCTGAAGGCTTGTGACTAGATATGTCAGCAAAGTATACCACACCATCTATGTTTTCATCAAACTACTCAAATTCTTCTCTGAAATGGCATGTGGCAAGTGTCGCATGTGTCAAGCAGCGATGTGTTTCTCCAAGAAGTAAATGCAATGTTAAACACATCTTCATGCAATCCAATATTACAGTGAGCGACAATATAATGAGTTGATATTGGTGTTTTGCCATTTTTTTTCTTTGGAGTTTTTTTTTTCTTGTTATTTGATCTTCTCCCATGGACTTTTGCATGTTTTAGCTTAATGTCCATTTTTTCCACAACAGACACAATGCAGATTAGATCTCTCTATCTTATTCTATTTACCCCCCCTTCGTCTGAAGTTCCTTCTCCTGCGTCCTCTTTTCTGGTTTTCTCCTTTGGCCAAATTAGTCTTTCCTTTTTGGGCAACGCATACAGTCTCTTCATTGGATTTTGATGCTTTCTTCTTCTTTACAAAGGTTTTTCTTTCTGCAACTTTCTCAAACAAGTGGTCAAATGTCATGTTTTTCATCTGGCCACTTTCTTGCAAAGATTCAAGGTAGTGAGAGTAGATAGGATATAGGGCCTTTATGAACGTTGTGAGAGGCAGATCTATCTTAACTTTAGTGGCATCTTTGCTATGCATGATAGCTTTGATCTCTGAGGCTAGTGCCATGGGCTCATCATCTTTCAGTTCAAGTTTAAAAACCTTCACAAACAATTGTATGAGTTGTAATATGAATGAGAATCATACATATCTTTTAATTTTTTAAGTGCACCATATGAATCAGTGACTGAGACAATGTGCCTACTTACCTCCTCACTTATTATAGCATTGATGAGGGAAAAAGTTTTCTTTTCCTTGCTCTTCCAATTGGCAAGGTCTCTGGGAGATGTAGGCTTGGTTGGTCCTTCCAACTTCAACTTCAATTTTAATCCTTATTTTTCGCCAGCCTTTTCTATGGCTTATCCTTCACAAACTCCATCCCATAGATCATTAAAAAGTTGTATTCTCTTTATCTTTTTGAGCCACTCTGCCTATTTTTCCTTGCCAGTTAAAACTACACTAACTATGGAATTTAATGAATGCATTTTGCATCTAACAATGCTTGACCAACTTCAACCAAACCTCTTGAGTATGCCATGTCTCCCTCAACAATGTTGGCCTTTCCACTTATTTATCTTCGCACTAGTGAATTGAAATTAAAGGCAAGGAAAACGAAGAGGAATCAAAAGGCCATAGAAATTTCAAATACATATGTTTTCAATCTCTCCTGTTATAAGGGCAGTGTCAAATCAGATCATAAGCATTAATCAAATGCATAAATATATTAGACAACAATAAAATAAAATATATAGACTCGATTGATACTTTTGTTAAGGCACAAGGGAGTGTGCACAAAGCATAGTTGAAATCACACACGAAGCTCTCGAAAACAAGGGAACAAATTGGAGATTAAACCCAAAGCATATGAGAAGAGGTAAAAAAAAAATCCCACAATAGATCACATGCTAAAGAAATACCAAAAACGTTATGGATATTAATGGACTGTGTTGTGTTTGAAGATGGGTTTCGGCTCGTTGCAGCCTCCATAAGCAAATGCAGACCACCTGATTGACACACGCTCCCAATAGAAATCGAAAAATGTCAACTTAAGCCAGCAATTCAAACAACTTTCCTTCACGGTTCAAGGAGAATAAGGAAAATGAAGAATTAAACGCAGAAGTATTGTCAATGAAGGAGGCAGCAACCTCAGTGGAGCATCGTGGGGTTAAAAGAAGCCATAGTGGAGAGTGAGAGCGATGGTGGATTTTCCGTACAAAATCTTGGGACCTATGCTCCTTAGGATGATTGATATCTTTAATCACAACGGCAGTGAGGTTGATCCATGCACGACCTTTATTAGGGCTTTTGCAAAACTTGGTAATGTTGTGGGGAAAAACATTAAACGAGAAAGAAGAAATAGGAAAAATAATTGAATTACAAACTGAAGGATAAATACTTGGAAACTTTTATTAATCAAATGATTCCTCGTATTTTACAAGCCTCTCGGGCCATCTTATTTAACCTGGACTTATTTCTTTATTCCAACTACATCTCGTTATTCCAACTACATCAATAGGTAATAAGTAAATTTGCCCAGAATTACTTACTTACATTTTGTTGTCATATTTTAACAGGTAATCGCATGGTCTTCTACAAAGATAGGGCTTACGTAGATCGCTTACACGACGAGACAAGTATGCAAGAGGATAGTAGGAGGAGGATATGGCAGAGGAGCTCTAGGCTCTGATACCATGTTAGTCTGAGGATTGTTCAAACAACTCCAACATAACATAATATTCATGAATGAGATGACAAATTTATTACACAAGAGAATGGTTCTCCAACTACGTGGGTTATGAGTTTGTCAAAAGAATTTTCTATTTCATAACTATTCACAATTTACTATAACTTTGAATAAGGGATTTTTTTTTTTTGTGAATTTGGTAGGTTCTTACTATTTTCTATTATAAAAAAAAAAAAAAAAAACAGATTGCATCATATATAAAGTTAGTGGCCTCAACCTGCCCGTAGGAAACCAACCTGCCTGTAGGAAATCAAGTCTGTTGGCCACCTTAACACATTGAAAGCCATCCAAAGTTGAAATTGTTTCCTTCTCCTACTTGCCGCAATGGCCAATATACTGTTTAAAGCATTAACTAAATGACAATTAAAAACATAAACACTATCGACAAAAATCATTAAACATAGGCTGGGTTACTACCCATCTGAAGAGTCTATCGATGTGGGATCCTTAGCAATGGAACCAAGCATGTCCACTTGTTGTATCTGTTGAATCTGCTTCTCAATTCGGTCTATTCGAGTTGTCATTTGGTATTGTGAAACCTTAATTTGCTGAAGTTGAATGGTAGTATCTTGAAAAAGTGCAATAACTGACGGTGTTTCATTCCCTTGCCCTAGATGAAGACTTTGCATTGCTTTAGCCAAAACACATTTTATTATCCAATACGTGTGAACTGTTTGATTAAACAAAGAGAGATGCCCTCTTGTATTGCCTGGATCAGTAATGAAATCCATTATTTCCTCCTCAGCCTCATTATCCCCCTCATTGTTGTGACTTTCTTTTTCCCATCCCTGGATTCTATTCTTGATTTGGGGAGGGTTCCCAAGCAAATATGCTTGCGAGATATTCTGTAATGTCTCTTGCTTAGTCTTCCTGCCTCTTTTACTAGTCTGAGCCTTGGGTTTGACCCTCTTTTGCTTCCCTTTATCCTGAATACTACCCTTAGTCTTCTTCTGTTGCCTCTTCACCATTGTTTCGTTCTTACTTTTCTGCTTAAAATCTGTGTATTCTATCTGAGTGCCTGTATGATGGAAGCATAGAGATATTACAGTTAAGATTTTCATTTGCAGGGATAAATCTTCCTCTGGCACATAATTCGCACAATGATTGTTGTAATTGTGTTGACTGAGGGAATAGTAATTTATGAATAGATTTGGACAACTAGGTTGTCGGGTATAGAGACTCTGACAAAAGATATAGGCAAAATTCCAAATATGCCAATGACCTTTTATTCCTTCTGAACATGGTTCATAAAAATTTCCTTCCTTATGACTACCACTAATAATGGAGACATGCTCAGGATATTCACAGTAACTATCATGAATTTCCCCTATGGTTTTATCAATTTGCAAACTCAAAATTTTTAAGATATTCCCCGGCCTAAAACAGACGAGGCTTTCATACAAGCAACAGAGACCCCAATTTTTCCCCTGCCTAAAACACACAAGGCTTTCAAACAAACAACAGAGACCCCAATTTTTCCCATTTTTCAAACACAGGCGGAAACATGAGTGAATAAACTTGCCAGAATCCTCAATCGAGGTCATTTGCCCAATAAACCTAGATTCAACTCCATGCATCCAGAAATTGAAATAATTTAAAACCAATTTCAATTGTTCCTCAGAAGTAAACTTGCATGCATGCATGAAATACATGAAGGTTATGAAATGGAGCTCCTTGACGTTACAGGGATCACAAAAACAAGGTTGAATGGTTTCTTGGAGCACTAATAAATATGAATTCCTGACCTTTCGACTGTTGATATCCAAATGCATTCCCCACATTTTGATTCCTTCTCTATCCTGGCTCATCTGACAATTAATAACTAGAAACACAAGGTTGGAATAGAGAGTTACATACCACTGAACGCACAGTGGAAACCTCTAAAGAGTGTATGCACCAGTACCTAGTCTGAAATCACCGCGCCTCCTGCTTTGAAATGGTTCCTGCCTATTCCCCTGTTTCCCCCTTAAGCTTTCTTGATCTTGCATATTTCGACGCTCTCCTGACAAGCCCACCTGACTTATTAAATGCACCATCATTACAATGATTGTCATGTACCTAGTAATGTGCATACCGGGTGGGTTCTCACACATGAACCGTTGTTCGGTCAATTAGACCACCTGCCTTGTGGCACTTGACAGCAAGCACCCCGATCGGTGGTAATCCTGAATTATGGATTAAAAAAATAAATAAAAGAAAAAATATATATATAAATTAAAATAAAAATTTTAAAAACTTAAAATAAATAAAAGATTACATGTGAGAAATTTAAACTAATATAAAAATAAAATAAAATTAGAGAGAAAAAAAAATCAATATGTAAAAATATAGATTGTGGTTGTGATGGTTATTAATATTTATTGATATCAACATTGATTTATTAGACTTTTAAGAATGTATATGTCTAATTAATTTGCACATAAGAGTGTATCTCAAAATGAAATTTGTACTAACAAAACCAACTTCAAAAGAACCAATAGGATTTAAGATGATAATGTCATTCCTAGGGGTAAATAGTTTCAAAATGAAAAGAAAGAAACTAGATTTTTTAATCATATTTTGACTGATACCCTTATATATTTGCTAAGCACTCGCTAGATGCAAAATTGGATTCTACATTAAACGAGTGCATACTCTACATAATTTTAAGTAGAGTCACACAAAGAAAAAATGAAAACACATGAAAAATGTGTTTTCAATTGTGCAAAGTTTTTATGTATTTTCAATTTTTCTTTGTATAAATCTACTCAAAGTTGTTGAGTGGATACCTATTAAATGTAAAATCCAATTTTGTATTCAATGCGATTCCACACTTGAAGTTTGAGTAAATTTATAAGTAGATAAATCAAAAATACAATAATAAACAATTTTCTTTCTTTTCCTTCAAAAAAAAAAAAAAAATCTTTTCCTTCAATTTTTTTTTATGTATTTTCAATTTTTCTTTGTATAGATCTACTCAAAAGTATGTAGAGTGGATACCTATTAAATGTAAAATCCAATGAGAGTCCACTTGAAATTTGAGTAAAATTATAAGTAGATAAATCAAAAATACAATAATAAACAATTTTCTTTCATTTCCTTCAAAAATTCATTACTCTGCTTTTATTATTTTTTATCACTATTTTGTTATTTTCATTGGGAGACCCTTTTTACTCCTCAAAATTCCCCTAATGCAAACTTTAAAAGAAGATTCCTAAATTACCATATTTTTGAAGAGAATGTGAGGAAAGTGTATATCGTTATAAATATTTTAAAAGAGAAATCTAATTTGGATGTGCATATGACATTTCAAGTGAAAGTGATGTTAGTGTAAGAAAGAAAATAGTTTATTTCGACACACATTGTTTTAAGATTTGTCTAATATCTTGTTTCAATATTAATTTCATC
Source organism: Pinus albicaulis (assembly GCA_034641835.2). Taxonomy (NCBI): domain Eukaryota; kingdom Viridiplantae; phylum Streptophyta; class Pinopsida; order Pinales; family Pinaceae; genus Pinus; species Pinus albicaulis. Next base: position 13,945,275 of record CM076573.1, read on the forward strand.
AAAGTTTGTTATGCTTTTAGCTATGTTAATTTCTTTTTTAATGTTAGTCAAATTGAAGATATACTTTCGATTTTCTAGATTATACTTGATCACCTCCTTGTGCTTCCTTAATTTGTTTATATCGTCTAATTCTTTATTACACCACAACTTCCTCTTAAATTTATATGTAATATAGTTTTAATATTATTGTTATTCCTTAAAGTGTCATCTCCGTCAATACCCAATGATTTAGCCTAGACTTGGCATCTTTATGCTAACTCTGTTTGGGTTGTAAGTGTTTTTGCTTAAATTTTGAAGCAACCTTATGCAACCTTGTCTTTTATATTTGTTTATCTTGTTCTTTTACATTAAGCACCTAGTCATAGGCATGTTCTCATAATAAGATAGGGTGCCTTTAATATTGAGATTATGATTATCAATTCTTTTTTATTTCCTCTATCTTTTTCTACAATTCTCTAGAGATGATGCATCCCCAAACTCCAAAACCATAAAAGATAAGAGTGGAAAAAATCTCAAAGAGGTGTTTCTTTTCATCCCAAAGTGAAAGGTCCATTAATTTAATATTATTTTCAAGACCATAGTACGTTTTCCAACCTTTGTTTATCATTTTTCTCAATGTTAAAATTCCAATTGAGCTTGTGATGAACATCACTTCCAAAATATTTGTATGAAGATAGTTCCTCCAATTTGTTATTGTCAAACATGAAATAAATGATATTTTTAAATTTGATTATCATAACTTTATTACTAGATTTTTGGCTTCTGTGATCCATCAATAAATTAAGAAGAAATCTTTCGATAACAATCACATTATCATGAACAAAGTCGACACGTTTCGAACCAACCAGTGTGGTTCATCAGCAGGACTAGGTGAGAGATCAGATCAGTCGTTAAGTTTAAATAGATGTAGGAGAGGCAAAGAAAACCGTTAAAAACAGCTAATTTGACTATAAAATAAAAAACGGTTAGTTTTAATTAAAAAATAAAAAACGACTAGTTTAAATATTAAAATCAAAAGATTTAATTAAAAAAATAAAAAATAAAATAAAAATAAAAAATTTTATATATCAATTTTATAGTTTAATTATTTAATTTTTATTAATTGATTATTAAAAATAGCAAATATTATTTTTATTATAACTATATATTAATTTATGTAAATCTTTAGAAAAGAAAGAAAATAAATAAATAAATAATAAAATAAAAAATAAAATTAAAATAAAATTAAAATTAAAAATTAAAAATTAAAAAATAAAAATGAAAATATAAAATAATAAAAAATATATAATATAAAAATATAAAATATAAAATATATAAAATATAAAATATAAAAAATAAAAAATAAAAAATAAAATAAAATACAATCAATAAATAAATAATTAAACAATAATAATAATAATAATAAATAAAATTATAAAAATAAAAATAGTTCTATTAATTTACAAATTTAATTACAATTTGAAACGACTAGTTTGAATATTCAAATTTAAATATATATATATATATATAACAATTTTATTTTTATTAATATTGTTAATTGATTTTTCAAAATACAAATATTATTTAATTATAATTATATATTATTATGTTGAAATTCTATCTAAAAAAAAAAGGAAGGGGTTAAGAATATAAGGCAGGGATCCAACACCTGCTTATATTCCAACCAACATCTCCATTGAGATTTATGGGCCTTTTTTCAATTTCATGTGGGACACCTTACATTGGTGAAACGGGTAGGTCCATTAGCCAAAGGATATGTGAACATGCAGCTGACCTTAGACATGGCAGGTCCCGCACCTCTGCCCTAGCTGAACATGTGGAAAAAACTAATCATCATATCTGCATCGAAGAGGCTAAGGTCTTAGCCACGATTGATCATTTTCATCATCGTAAGTTAAGAGAGGCCCTTGAAATTGAAAAAAGGCCCATAAATCTCAATAGAGATGTTGGTTGGAATATAACCAGGTGTTGGATCCCTGCCTTATATTCTTAACCCCTTCCTTTTTTCTTTTTCTTTTTTAGATAGAATTTCAACATAATAATTATAATTAAATAATATTTGTATTTTGAAAAATCAATTAACGATATTAATAAAAATAAAATTGTTATTTATAATAATTTTTTTTTTTTTAATTTGAATATTCAAACTAGCCGTTTCAAATTGTAATTAAATTTGTAAATTAATGGAACTATTTTTATTTTTATTTTTATTATTATAATTTTATTTATTATTATTATTTAATTAATTAATTATTTATTTATTTATTGTATTTTATTTTATTTTTTTATTTTATTTTATTTTATATTTTATATTTTTTATTATTTTTTATTTTTTATTTTCTTCTCTTTATTTTCTTCTTCTTCTTCTTTTCTAAAGATTTACATAAGTTAATATATAATTATAATAAAAATAATATTTGTTATTTTTAATAATCAATTAATAAAAATTAAATAATTAAACTATAAAATTGATATATAAAAATTTTTATTTTTATTTTATTTTTTATTTTTATTTTTTTAATTAAATCTTTTGATTTTAATATTCAAACTCGCCGTTTTTTATTTTTTAATTAAAACTAACCGTTTTTTATTTTATAGTCAGATTAGTTGTTTTTAACGGTTTTCTATGCCTCTCCTACATCTATTTAAACTTAACGACTGATCTGATCTCTCACCTAGTCCTGATGATGAACCACACTGGTTGGTTTGAAACGCGTTGACTTTGTTCATGATAATGTGATTTTTACCGAAAGATTTCTTCTTAAAATATCATAACTTTGTTTTCCTAGATTAACAAGCAAACCCATACTAAAACAAAGTCTTTGAGAATCTTTATTTTCTTGTCCAGATCATAGGGACCCCTCATAAGAACAATATCGTCATCATAGAGAAGGATGGTCATTATTCCAACTAAACACATGCTGACACACCCTACATCTTCCAAGGAACACTCTAACGTATCAATGTATATGCCAAAAATGGTAGGGGACATGTGACAATCTTGCTTAACTCCTATATTACAATTAGTTCAATACGACCACCCTCGATATTTCTAAAATTAGCAAAAACATTCTCGTACAACCTTATTGCAACAACTCTAAATTCGAAAGGATCTTTTACCACTTTCAATATATCCCAAAGTTTGATTCTAAGCATTGTGTCAAATGTTTTTTAATTATTGCAATGCTCCAAAATTATCATCAGCATGACAAGGTGGTCCACAATAGAATGATAACTTCTAAATCCAACTCTTTTTATGAGGTGTTCTTAACAAACATCAATCTTCTTTGCTACAATAATTCCATATAACTTGACTTAAAGAGGGCTAGTCATAACAATCCCATAATTAGAGGGATTGATTTTACCCTTGCTTTTAAAAATAAAAATGAGGCTTTAACTTTGTTTATGAAATTGAAGAACTTATATATGTAAGGGACAATGATAACCCCTCCAAACTTGAATTTTTATGCTCAATAGCCTTTAATGTCCTTAGTTTTCCCTTCTATGAGCTACTTAACCCTAAACTTCATCTTTTAAAGAAAAAATGTCTTCCTCTATAGAAAGGATTCAAATATTATATATAATATTTGAGGATTCATAAATCTTTTTAAAGTAGGAACTCTAAACCTCAAATGGAATCATATTGTTTTCTTTAATTCTACGAGCTAGAATTTGTCTTTAGAATCTTTTAAGATCTAACTTAAAGAGGTGTAGTGGTTTCTCTTGGTTCCTATTTATAGAGTATCTTTTTCTTTAATTATGGCCTTGTACCTATTATCTTGTCAAATATTAGGACTCACTAAAAACATTCCTAATGGTTTTTTTATCATTCTTACACTCTATCGCTACAAAGTCGGTTGTTCTATTTCCATTTTGACATGACCCTCAACATAATAACTAGGGATACCATAAAACTATGATAGAAGATTTAAATGCTGTCTTTAATTTATAGGAGATTTAAATTATTAGAGTCCTAAATAGTCAAATTTATTTTTGCTAATATTTTTTAATATTATAATCTTATAGTACTTTAATGCATGACAAAGTTTAAAGTTAAATAGCTATAATCTACCCCAAGTTCAAAGTCAAATAATATGAAAAAAATTATTTTCAGTCGTCCATGTATATCAATGCAAAGCCCATGAATACATACAAATCTATTTACAAAAAGTTGTAATTTTAACCCAAAAATGGATAGCTACCCCACAAATAATCAGACATAATTACAAAAGATGTAATTTAACCATGAAAACAAAAGATGATTATGGAGTAACAATTCTCAAATCAGATAATTATGGAGTAACAATTTTCAAGTCAGTTATTGATTTGACCCCTAAAATTCAAATTCTTCTTTTTAAAATTACAATTACTATCATATTTAATTTAAACTATTATATTATCTCAATTTGATTTCAAAATTTAACATCGTTTAAAAATTGATAATACTTATAACGTATGTTAAATATAATTTTTCCAATATTATAACATATATCGAATATAATTTTTTTTAAATAATTATAACATATATAGAATATAATGTTTTCTATATCATATAAATGAATCTTCAAGGTAAAATGATAATAATAATAAATCTGAAGAATAAGATAATTATCTCTATTAAAAAATATTCAAATGAGTTTGAAATAAATATTCATTCAAATTAGTTTCAATTAATTGCCGAGATTTTATATTTTATCTATTCACTGATTCAAAGTTGTTTACTTCAATAATTCTGGATATCCCAGATATTCAAAGTAGCAAGGAACAAATATAAATAGAAAATCGATAAAATCTATATGGTTACTAAAAACAAGAATGGCCAGTAGACACCTAAACTGCACGCAGAAAATTGGAAAAAATAAAATAAAAAACAACATTGTGGGGTCAAAAAAACATATTAACAAAATAAACATTGTGGCGCTTGTTGAATAATAAGATTTTATTATGTTTTATCCCATGTTAATCCCACTTAAAATTTATCTGTTTTATCTCATTTTAATTCTAATAGTCATGTTAATCCCACTTAAAATTTATCATATTATTAGTGGCGCTTGTTAAATAATAAGACTTGATTATGTTTTATCCCATTTTAATTCTAAAAGTCATGTTAATCCCACTTAAAATTTAGCTGTTTTATCTCATTTTAATTCCAATAGTCATGTTAATCCCCCTTAAAATTTATCATATTATTAGTGGTCACAATTAGCCTTAGTACAAGTAAAGATTATTACATGGTACAAGTCCAGGGATATTACATTTGTTTTTAAACAAATCATCCAGCATTAAAACGATGAATATGGTTCTTCTTCTTCTCTTTACGAATATTTTATAGAAACCAAGAATGTGCCAAAATAATCTTCCAATGACTATATTTATCATTCAGCTAACGTTTTCCGTTTTTGTCATAGAAGATTAGTCAATTCAAAATTACATATTTGTTCAAATTACTAATGGCTGTTGAGTCACCCAGCAAGGTTCGACTCCCCTCCAAATACTAATACCGCCTACAGATAGCTAAAACGACAGCTTTGGCCTCTGTTCAATACCAAATGACCAAAATTCACTTTGATTTGCTAATTCGATCAATCGATGGTCTGCAGATGGTTCTAATGATGAGCCCGTATTCCCTCTCTCAGAGGTGGATGCAAGGAACCTTGTGAATGAACTTGGGTAATGGGTGTGAGGGCTGTACTGGCCCTAACTTTTCAGAGCAACTCTTCTTTGCCTGCGATTATTGGGCACTGAACCGAATTGTGACCGCCGTGCGAGCCTCCTTTGGTAGAATTATGTTCGTGCATGACTCATTTTTCTGGTTTCTTTGCCCTGTTTATGGCTTTGTCAAAACTTGGGGTATTTGATTGTAGGTTTCTTGAAGAATTTACCACAGTATTCATCTTCCAGAAAGATCGGCATTTCAAATCCTTTAATTGGGGCATTGTTTCTAATATTAGCAATTTTTCCAATAATTTCAAGGACCTCGCTTTGGAAAAAAGTACATATTTCATGAATCTGAGAATATAAAGCCAACTGATATTTGTCAGAAGCATACACGGGAAAAAGCTACACGGGAAGAAGCTACTCAGAACAGTTCGAATTTATTATATTCCCAGAACTATAAATTCATTGCACCTTTGGACTCCCTTCTTTATGTTCTCTTTATATCCGAAGAAAAGTAGGCATAAGGACTTTCATTTCACAAATAAATAGTTACAGCAGTCTCAAAGGTTATCCCCAGGTGTTAATAACAGAGACGTCTTTTAATGACAAAAGTTCATAACAAGAGTATTTGTGGCCAGAAGAGTCATTTGTAAAATAGAGAAGTTTCCTTGTAATGGAACAAACAGATGTGCATTACATTGAAGCTTCATGTGGAAGGCATTGCTCAAGAGCCCCGAGCATAAACAGGTCGGTGAAAAGAAAAACAACTGCTCCAAGACTCATTTTACATCAAAGCATGTTCTGTGGTTTCTTTTCTATGTCGATGATACACTACCATATAGTGATAGTATTAGCGGGGATTAGACTAACCTAGAACAATCTTGTAGCAAAATCAGTGTCAATGCAATATATGTCAGAGAACAAAACAGTTTCGAGATAATTTATAATATTCAGTACAAGCCGAACCATTCTCCATAATGAGATTTTGATTTATATACCTGAAACAAACAGTTATCGAAAGCATATAAAGAGTGTTAACTTTCATTAGAATCATTATAAGAATACAGAAGCATTGATTATAAAGTTATAAACACAGCCACATACTCATTTTGAAATCCTATCGATTTCATGTATGCTCATTCTAAGCTTTCAAATTTTAGCTGCATTACTTTGTGTTGCTCATTGTGGAAACGTTCATTACTACAAAAGCACTATAAGAAAATCCTGCACATAACGCCATAATTGGAATTGAACGTACTCATTTTGAAATGTAATTGATTCCTTGCAACGTGTCCTAATTTCTAAAATCAAGCAGCATCACTCTTTATGCCTTCCTCATGATGTAAAAGTTACCCAATTGCAAAAACTCTAGAAGGAAAGCCTGCACATACTGCCAAATGCTAACAAGAATATGTCCAGCTGCAAAGGCATTTAATCTAGTATAGTGCTTTATATGTTTTGCGAAGCATGTCAAGATTACGATATTATCTCCAACTGAACAGACGGGGTCCGATTCACCAACCTGCTATCCCCAATAAAGCTATGAAAATCTGGCTGCTAGAACTCAATCATAAAATTAGAAAAAAAAAATCCAAGAAATGCGACAAACAAATAGGGATTCATGAAATAAGTACAACACTGAACATTGGAAGATATCTTCAGCAAAGATAGATGCTTCAAACCTCTTTGGCAATTCAATCACCAACACAACTACAAAAAACTCATTATCATGCTGGACTGTGTTAATAAGGTAGAGAAGGGATTACCAGTGTTGATATGGCCACAGTTTTGAGCATGCAAACTTTACTAATTGTTAGTTTGTAGCTGGTTTAAGCCAGAAGCCACACAATTTTTTTCTACCAAGGAGTGTATATCCTATGGTTTTTCTTCTCCTGCTGCTACCAAATGAATGAAGAACCAATCTTCCAGGTGATCTGTACAAGCTTAAAGCATAAACCACTTCAATCCCAATCATCAGCTAAATAATTTTTCAAAACAGTAGCAAATTCAGCTTTGCTAGGAACTTGGAAATCTGGTGTATAGTGCAAACGAGGTCTCCAGGAAATTAACCTCAACTGGGCACACTAGATCACAATTTGATAATAATACAGTTTATACTAGGACAAATACATAGCACTTCCTCTGTTAACTGAGATTTCTGAGTAAAAACATGGGTCATAATATCCCTATAGCAAGCTTCTAGTGAATAATCTTGCTTAAACCCTTCATTAAAACATCAGATGACAAGCATCCTCATAAGCAACCCCAAATCATTTTTTTCCATTATGTTTTTCTTTCTTGAGAAGCTACATCACAAATACGGTCTCATTCACAAGCAAGTTTAGTACCAAAGCTGGTCAAGCATATTGCAAATGCCTGGAAGGCTGACAGAGGATATCTATAGTCCATCGTAAACATGTCCTTCCCAACCTTACCAAACTGGAGAAGAACTGCATCTTGATCAACTTGTGCTCCTGGCTGACTAGGGTCTATGGCAGCAACTAACTGGAAATTCTTCACAGAAGCCACAGTTACACGCCCATGAAAATTCAAACACCAACACTGCAGTTGTTCATGCCATCTTGGAGCCTTGTTCTTCAAAATTATAGGTGCACATTTTCCAACAGGAATGTCACAAGATTCTGAAAATTTACTAGATCCTTCTCCATTCAATGTGGATATTGATTTATCAATTGTGAAATCTGAGACTTCTTTACAAGTTGAAACTTTTCCTTTGTGTTCCATGGTTGAGAATTGTACAGAATGAAGTAGGCATTGCATCCGTCTGGGACCCCTTGAGCCCAAAAGATTAAACTTGTAAGCTACCTGTCCAACAATATAACTTCCAGCTGGAACTCGAGGAGAGACTTGTTTTGATGCTACCCGCCGACCAGCTCGATTACTTGAGAGTCGTGCACCATTATGTGGTGGTTGACTATCATAGATAGTAAATTTAGTGCCCAGGAAATCAGAGCTGCAACCACAACTCAAAAAATTGAAGCTGGAAGCTTGAACTTGAGCAAAAAAATTACTGATGATGGAAATTTTATTTAATATCCCTGCCCTTTTAAAACTATAATACCAATTTCAATCCATAAATTTATTAAATTTATAAGTAAACTGTTGGTTGATCACATTATAAATCAACCAGAATTTTTGATCCATAATTTTGTTGTGGTTAATCAATCAGCAACGGGCTATTTTTTTAAAAGCAATGCAATACTCAAAGTAATGTAAAAGGCACTTATTGACTATTGAGGAGCTAGCATAAGTGGACAATCAAAAAATAAATTCAGGTAGAAAAGTTTGCAAGTTTATAGGTTAACCATAAACTCCAATCCATAAATTTACTATGACTGGTAAACTATTGATTCCGATCACTTCACAAGTCAAGCAATGATTGTAAATCTTTTGATCCATGATTTTTCTGTAGTTGAGCAATCAGCAAAAGACTATTTTCTAAAAAGAAAAACATTAATAATAGTTATTGTGAAAGGCACATTGCCAGACAAGGAGATAGAACTAGTAAAAATTTAAAAAACGAAGAAAAAAAACAAATTCTGGTCGAAAACTTTGTCAAATTTATAGATTAGTAATAAATACCTATAGGATGTATAGCAAATGATAAAGCTACTAGGAAAGGTTTGACACATCAAAGTGTTAATTTTCATTTTTTGATAATCCTTACAAGAAAGCTTTAAGACAATACATAGATAATAATATATAGTGTACAAAGGATGGTTGTGTCATTAATAACTTAATTAGATTAATCCCATCCAACTCTAGGTGAAGAGTTGTAAATTTATGTAGATGTTTTATGCTTGATGCAACTTTACTTTTCACCACAGCAATCACATAAACAATCAAGTAAAATGCTGATAGAACATACCAGTGGATCTATAGAAGACAAACCAGAAACAGAAAAATGTGGTGGTGCGTTATGGTGGTCAACAGGATGCTTCAACCAGCAAAGTCTCCTTGGTCAGCCAACCCAGCATGTGTCACAACAACCCTCAAAACAACCACACGGTCAACTCAAAGTCAACCCCAGAAAAGTCAACGCTGCCCCAACGGCAGCAACACCAGCAACAATGGCAGCAACACCAGCGACAACGGTAGCAACACCGGCAACAACGGCAACAACGGAAGCAACAGCAACAACACCGGCAGCAACGACAACAACACCGGCAACAACGGTAGCAACGGAAACAACACCGGCAACAACGGCAACAACACCAACAACAACGGCAACAACGACAGCAACACCTCTTCGTCCTTCTTTTCCCACATGTGAACTGAAACTGCCTCCAAGGAGCTCGTACTAAATTAGAAGAGGAGATGTTGTGTGAGGATGAGATGAGTGAAATGTCCTCCAACGTTGACTCTATTTATATCAATCACTGAGGGTGTGTGACACATCTACTGGGGGTGTAAAACCTTAAGGCCGACCTGCACATATTTTGAAAGTATTAAAAATAAATTCAAAATAAATGCTTTGTTCATCGGATCAAGATGATCTTTAGATCGATCTTGCACCTCTTCGAAAGAGGAACCCAATAAAAATATTGGTGTCTTCATCTAAGCATCACAACATGGAGTTTGGACCTAGTTGTCCAATTTTAACGCTCCCTCTCAACTAGGGAGAACTCCATCCACTTGTGCAATCAAACATCGTGCATCATCCCGCCATAACTTGCTTTGCTAGCCTCTTTATTTCAGAACAGAAGTGGGTCAGTCACAAAGACATCATTCCCCGGCTGACAGATTCAGCCCAGAGGTCTGAAACCTCTATCAGACTCACAAAGAGTCTCATACCAACTCGTAGTTGGTTTCCCTGACCCAAAGTCAGTAGGAGGTTCGAAAGCTCGCTTGGACTCAAGAGAGTCATATATACTAACCCGAAGTTAGTCTCACTGACCTAAAGTCCGTTGGAGGTCTGAAACCTCACTAGACTTGATCCCAGATCAAGTGGTTGGACACGTGTCATCCTAGATAGAGTACGACAATCTCTGATGCGTCCATCAGTCTTTGCTACTAGTCTCTAGCTTTTCCCACCTCATTGGCCAAATGAAAGGTACTTCCCATGAGTCCGGAACTCAAATGGGTAGGATGCATACGGGGCACAAATCATGAGAGGCGAACCAACTCAATCATCACGGTGGGGCCCAAGCACACCAACAAGGTTTGGCAAGCCTAGCCCTGTGGTTGCTTATAGCTCCGAGAAGCTATCCCCAAAGCCCCCCAGAGCTCCCAGAGCTCATTGTCCAACAGGACCCTCATAATAGGGTCATTCCACGATTCCAAGATTCTCACGGAAGGTTAGGAACATGACCTTCCCCAAGGGCATAGTGAGAATATTCGCGACCTGCTCATAAGTTCCTATGATCGAGCCTTACGGCGCCTCGCTGTACCATATCCCAGATAAAGTGGTACCAGCCATCAACATGCTTGGATCGATCGTGGGACACGGGATTCTATGACAAACGAATCCCCCTCTAGTTATCACAAAGGATAACGGTGGCATCTAGCACATGCTTGAACAGCTCACTGAAGAGCTTTTGCAACCAAGTGACTTCACAACAGGCCATACATGTTACAATGTATTCGGCCTCAGCGGTGCTCAAGGCTACCGACTTCGGTTTCCTGCCCGAAGCAGATCTACGTGTGAAGTAGCATCCAGATGTGCTCTTGCAATCCACCACACTGCCAGCCCAATCGGCATCAATATATCCATGGAGTGTCATACTCCTGGCAGTGTATCTCAGCCCATGGTCTATCGTGCCTTAGAGATATCTCAAGAGTTTCATGGCACCAACCCAGTGAATGTTATGATCAACCATGTGTTGACTCAAAGTGTTCACTGCACAACCTATGTCCGGACAGGTGTTCACTAAGAACATCAGGGCCCCTACGAGTTGACGATACTCAGTAGGATTTGTCAATACGGGCCCAGCAGCGCTGCCACTCAACTTCTTGAAGTTGAGCTCCATCGGTGTCGACACAGACTTGCAGTCCAACATACTAAATCTTTCCAGAAGCTTCACAATGTGTTTTCCTTGAGAAAGGAAAATCTCGCCAGGTCTCTGCCAGACCTCCAGGCCTAGGAAGTAGTGCATCAGTCCTAGGTCTTTCATCTCAAACTCAGCAGCAAGCTCCCGCTTGCACTGATGAATGACAGGGTCAGCACCTGTCAGGAAGAGGTCGTCCACATACAACACCAGAATGAGAGGCTTCTCTCTATGAACCTTGAAGTAAAGGTTCGGATCAACATTACTACGAGTGAAGCCCAGCTTCATCAGGTAGCTATCTATCCTCTCGTACCAAGCTTTGGGTGCTTCCTTCAACCCATAGAGGGCTTTCTTCAACCTGCAGACATGGGTGTCCTGATCTTGGACTTCGAACCCCAGAGGTTGCTCCACATACACCTCTTCCTTTATCGCACCATGTAGAAGTGCGGTCTTCACATCCATCTGATGAAGACTCCATCCTTGCGTAGCAGCAAGGGCTATGATAGATCGGATGGTGGTCACAGGTGCAAATATGTCATCATAGTCTATGCCTTTGTTTTGAGAGAAGCCACGAGCAATGAATCTTGCCTTGAACTTTTCAGCACTTTCATCAGATCCATGCTTGATCTTGTAGAGCCATTTTGAGGGGACAACTGCTTTGTCCTCTGGTCTAGGAACCACATCCCAGACATCATTCTTCATTATGGACTCATACTCTTCGTGCATAGCATCCTTCCAGACTTGATGCTTTACGACTTCCTCAAAAAGATCCAGGCTCGGATTGTACAATAGTACTCATGGCTGCTAGATACCCTTGGTATCTACTCGGCTTCTTGCTTTCACGGAATGTCCCCCTTTGGGGCCATATGTCCCTCAGCATCCTCGAGAGTGTCCCTGAGCCATGATGGTCTCTTTCCCAGTGAAGGAGGTGGAATAATCGGGTCCATTGGTCCTTCAACATCAGGCATTATCTCATCCTTTGGTTCCTCTTGATTTCTAGGCCTTGCTTCATGACCTTCCTCAGATCTCGGAAGATTGACTACTTTCCTCGGGGAATTATCTTCATCAAAGGTGATATCGTGGCATATCTCCACTTCCCTTTGACCAAGCACATAGAATCTATAGGCCTTCAAAGTTTCGCTATAGCCCACAAACATTGTGGTCTCCCTCTTGATGCTAGCTCCTCTGCAAAAGTTCTTGAACTCATTCGTCTCATATTCAGTGCCATTATCGGTCTGTCGAATAACATCTCATGTCATAGCTCCCAGTGGACTTCCTCCAACCTAGTAGAGTGTATCAATTCTAGACCCAAACATGATAGCTTCCTTGAAGCTCTTCTTCCACATGTGCACCTTTCCATCAGTGAATGCCACATTGAAACCTTTGTCTTCCATGGCTGATATAGACACGAGGTTCTTCTTCAAATTAGGTACATAGAGTACATCTTGCAAGTGGAGGACTTGACCTTGAGACAAGTGGAGGGTCACAGTCCCTGTCCCTTTCATGGGATATGTGGCATTATCTCCAGGGATAATTTCCAGATTAGTATCATTCTCAACCATATCAAAGAGTGCTTCCTTGAACCCAGTGATGTACCTTGAGGCATCACTATCTATCAATGAGACATCCATAGTGTTGGGTGGAGATGCAACGGAGAGGGCAGATATAAGAATGTATTCATTTCTTTTATCAACAACATTTGATTCCTCATACCTGGAATTTCTTGACCTTTTGAAAGGTTGATCATTTCCGCGGGAGGGAGCCTTTCTCTTTCCCTGGAACCTGTTGTTCCTTTGATTATCATCCCTCTAGTTGTTGTTGTTGTCATCATCATCAAGAGAATCCTTCTTGAAAGGGCATTCTCTACCATAGTGACCTGGCCTATGACAAGTGAAACACTTGCCCTTCTTTCCTTGGGTCCCTGCTTTTCCTTTGTACTTTGGACCACCAAAGTTCTTCTTTCTAGAATGAGCAGCATATGCACCATTTCCTTCATTTCCATACTCCTTCATTCTTGATGCATCTTGATAGTACTTTGTTGAAGTCGGGTATCACATTATTATTTAGAATGGTAGTGTTGAAGACATGCCATTCGGATGAGAGCCCTCCAAGTGCGGTGAGTACCATCTCTCGATCAGCTATTGTCTCCCCAATAGCCAGCATATTGTTCCTAATCTCGGTCAGCTTCAGAAAGTATGATTGGACAGACTCATCCCTGCCCTTCTTCAGATTCTTCAATTGATTCTTGAAGAATAGTACTTGATTTGCATTGTTGGCCTTGAACATGAGGACCAATTTATCATACATCTCTTTGGATGTGCCCAACTCAGAGATGTAGGCCACCATACTTTTATGAATGGATTCCCTGATCATCAGCTTTGCTTTTATCTCCCCCTTCTTGTACTTTGTTTTGGCAGCAGCAGTAGCAGTGGATGGAGGCTCTTGGATTTTACCCTGATCATAGTCCATGACATCTTGGTCTTTCGACTGAAGATCCAATATCATCTTCCAAGCATGGAAGTCATCCTTCCCAGTCAACTTGTCATCCTCCTTGAAGCCATAGTTTGTGGAACCCATTTTCTTCTTCGGTGATTGCTATAAAGTAGGGCTTGTCTTCACCTCAGCTCTGATACCATGTAAATTTATGTAGATGTTCTATGCTTGATGCAACTTTACTTTTCACCACAACAATCACATAAACAATCAAGTAAAATGTTGATAGAACATACCAGTGGATCTATAGAAGACAAACCAGAAACAGAAAAATGTGGTGGTGCGTTATGGCGGTCAACAGGATGCTTCAACCAGCAAAGTCTCCTTGGTCAGCCAACCCAGCATGTGTCACAACAACCCTCAAAACAACCACACGGTCAACTCAAAGTCAACCCTAGAAAAGTCAACGCTACCCCAATGGCAGCAACACTGGCAACAACGGCATCAACGATAGCAACACCGGCAACAACAGCAACACCGGCAACAACAACAGCAACGGCAACAACACCGGTAGCAACGGCAACAACGACAACAACACCGGCAGCAACGGCAACAACACCGGCAACAACAGCAGCAACGGTAACAACGCCGGCAACAACGTCAACAACACCTCTTCGTCCTTCTTTTCCCACGTGTGAACTGAAACTGCCTCCAAGGAGCTCGTACTAAATCAAAAGAGGAGATGTTGTGTGAGGATGAGATGAGTGAAATGTCCTCCAACGTTGACTCTATTTATATCAATCACTGAGGGTGTGTGACACATCTGCTGGGGGTGTAAAACCTTAAGGCCGACCTGCACATATTTTGAAAGTATTAAAAATAAATTCAAAATAAATGTTCTGTTCATCGGATCAAGATGATCTTTAGATCAATCTTGCACCTCTTCGAAAGAGGAACCCAATAAAAATATTGGTGTCTTCATCGAAGGCATCACAACATGGAGTTTGGAACTAGTTGTCCAATTTTAACAAAGTCCTCTTGGAACAATATGATACATAGTAGCATGTTCTCAAACAATGTACAATATTTATTTACCACTGTAACTAGATGGGAATTTTTAGATTTTAAGCCAAATGTCAAGGAAGATGACAGCACAGGTTGATTAAGATGTAGAGTTGAAATATTCAATTGATGAGCATATAGAGCTATTTTTTGAAATGTGGTTAGACCTACCATACATCATCATATCAATAGAGTGATCTTTGATGAGACACTCAATTTTGTATTAACAATTATTCCTTTTGTATAAAACATGGCGCATCATGACTACAATCTTCAGATTTATTAATTAACTAATGATTTAAGTTATAATGTTGTCATTCATGAATGGTTTTGATTTTTAACTTTAAATGTGTTTTTAAAATAAAATAAAATAAATATTAATGCATTTTGTATATATGGTGTTTAACCACCGCATCCAGATCCCCACTGTTGAAGAATGTAACTAGTGTCGGTTTTCATAATTGTACTCAAGTCATAATGAAATATATTTATCAAAAGAAAGAAAAAGAAATTTTATTATTAAATAAATTGACTTATTAAAGCATGGGTTTCATGCTTGGGTCAATTGTTTTTAGGCCAAAGTCTCCATTGAAGACTTCTACGGTTTATGTCAAGTATCCTTGTCCATGTCATATTATAAAGAACCCTTCTTGGGATTTATTTGTCAAAGAAGAAATTTATTTTGCTGTAAAATAAGTCATTTAGGCCTCCTCCACCAAGTCGGCCTCAAACTGGACAAGTCGGCCTCAACTGGGCAGCAGAATCACTATATAAAGGCAGCAACTTGACCTAATTTGTCACTCACTCACAACAAGTTCGACCTGCAACTTCTGGGGCCAGTAAAAGTGTGAATTTCAAGGAAGAAGAGGAAGAAGGATAGCGAAGGAGAAGGAGGTCTCTCACAAGCATAAAAAGTCGAAATTCTCTCTTTTCCTCACATGTATGAAGTTGTGAAGCTGCTGGAGGGGCCGAAATTTTGAAGCTGCAGCGGAAATTTATAGGTTGATGTTGGGTGTTGTAGCTTGTTTTCATAATGTTTCAAATCTCAAAAATAAATAATCATACATGCGAAAACAAAACAAAAAAAAGTTGTAAAGAAAAGTCAAAAAAAAAAAAATCATTGGAATTGTTTTGTGCAAATTTATTTTAAAAAAAATAATGCGAGTCCAAGGTGACGCAAGTTCATATTAGAAGATATTTTAATATTATATGTTGGTGGGACCTATTCTTACGGCGGAAGAACTAAGATTAAGCAGAGCGCATCTCCTAAGCGCGATGTCGTTCATGGCATTGGGACTCACGCACAGGAGAAAACCATCACCATAATGTGCTCGGTCAATACACGAAAGGATGCCCCCATAGGCGGTTTGGCGGGAAACCATCGTCAAGAGATCGACGGTTAGGATCTCGCCCGACATCACTATAGGGTGAAACCGTTTATGGCCATAGGTGCCCACGCGAACAGTGAACGGTATTCGCTTGGTCTTCGGGAAGCAAGCGGGAGATTTTTCAAGCGAGCGTAATTATCACTCTTCCACAACATGCTCACATCACTCCTCCACCCCGCCACCTCATCCACCATTCCATGTCACTTTCCACCTCACCACTCCACGTCACCCCCCACGTCATCATACGTCATATTGTCATACATTTTCTCCGCGCTCATTTACTCTGTTTTTCTTCTTTTCCCTATAAAAACCATGTTTCTTCGATCAAGTCATTTTTACTGTTGATTGCTCTAGAGCTCCCTGCACCTGCCTGCTTGCCAACTCATTTCCAACGTCAGCCAAGGTATTTATTCAAGTACACAGCTTTGTCCAATTTTTTTCAATGTCAAAGAAAACTTCCTTGGTGGGTTCTGCAACCCATATCCCGTTGATGGACATGAAAAGAGATATTTTTGACCCCTTCTACCCAATAGACTTAATGGAACTCCGTCAAAATGTTTTGGTTGGTCAATTGGAGTCAGAGGCGTTTTCTAGGGTCGTTAAATCTGTTATGTTTGTTGCAATTGTCTCTCAAACGTACCATTTTCCCAAATTCATTTCTTGGTTAACTTTATCCCTATATCCTCAAAGTTATGTGATTAATTCATTAGGAGAAAACACTTTTCAGGTCTCTAGATTATTGATTCAACAAGCCCTGGATTTTCCCCAGTCTGACCAATACACTTATTTTTCTGAAGAAACCCTTATGGCCACTTTCCAGAATTTGTCTGCAAAAGATTATGCTAAATTGTCTTTCTACATTCTGCCACCATGGGATACTTTGTCTCTAGAGCCAACCCTGTTCCCCATAGTTACTTTTGCTGAGGGAGTCAGACCAATTTTTCAGGCAATTATCAGGGTTTTGGGAAAAGACGACACCTTTGTTGTTGATCGAGCATCCATAGAAATGTTTTATCTAGTCATGCAGCGTAATGTAATTCTCAACATACCAGCATTTTGGGAAGTCTCTGTCAATACTCAATTATCAAATTTCAGCCTCGTGGGGTGTTTTAGATTCCCCTCTCTGTTAATTTACCTATTCTTGTATGTTCATGTGGAGAAATTCATGCACCTGGGCTTAAACATAATGGATCCCAACAAAAAGAAACAGTCAATGGTCAATTGGACTGATGTTATAAGAAGTCACTCTAGTTATGATGGTTTTTCATATTTTATGTCAGTAGTCTACACCATCATTAACAATTTTGTTCCACCCACTATCTTGCCCAAAGCTCAATCATTCTTGCAGTTGAGTAAAGACTTGAAAGTGGGAGATTGGTTTGCATTTGGATATTTCACAAGGATTAGATTGTATGGAGCAAGTTCCCCCTTAGAGACTTCCATCTTTTATGCCCATGAGACTGTTTGCACTTGAATTTATTAGACAAACTCTAAATGTGGATCAAGTACATTTTGTATCTGCAAAAAAGGGATATTTGTTCAAGCTGCCTAGGACTGTTGGGCCTTTTATTGTCAACAACAGGAAGGTTGCAGAAGAGGTAGAGAAGATGTTACAGGAGATGTGGTTTCAACAAGGGGAGAAGTGGTCTTATGATCCTTACCAGATTATCTCAAGGAGAAGGGTGGAAAACTCCTATGCACCTTATATTCATGAACCAAGGCCTGAAATGGAGAGACTTGCAAATGGCGGCCTATCTCAGTGACAAAAAGGAATGGAAGTTGGGACACCTCACCCTTCTGAGAAGGGATTAAAAAAAGGAGCAGAAGATGTTATTGATTTGGATGCTGAAAATTCCCAAAGTTCAAAGAAGCTAAGGATGCACAGAGAGGAAACAGAACTTGAGCCTTTGGTGGAATGGCCTTCTGTTGGAGTTGGTTTCCAATTGCGGTTGGGAGAGGTAAGATGTGTACCTTCCTCTCCCATTTCTGAAGAAGGTGAGAAAAATTCCTCCACTGTTTTGAAGGAGTCTTATGAGCAGATTGAAGAAAGAAATAAAGATCAGAAAAAATGTTGTTACTCAGTTGGAAGCTCAGTCAGTTCCGGAATATCAAACCAGATTGCTATCAGCTATGGACCTGGAGAGGAACCAGCTGAAATTTTCCTTTACACATTCTTCTGCATTAGCATTTTCTTCTGTAGCTGGATTCAAAATTGTAAATTTGACTGTGAATGCAAAAGACGTTGCGTTGCCTGATAAAATAAATCTGCATAGGTAGACCGGAGAGCTGATTGATAGTGATTTGAGCAAAACTTCACTAGCAACGAATAAGGCAAAGGCTTTTTAAAGAAAAATAATTAACCAGTTGAAGTTAGAGAAGGCTAACTCACGAGCTCCGCACACCCAAAATGAAGAATTGAAGAAGTTAATCGTCAATCTTGGAGTGAATCCTGAAGATAAACAGTTGTCCAAAAGCTTTTACACGAAGCAGAACCTGAGATACAGGTATTAAGGAGAAAGTTGAAATTGCCTACTATGGAGCATGTCATGGCTCCAGAGGTAGCCCAAATTGAAAAGGGAAAAAGAACATATAACTCATGAACTATTAGAAAGAAATAAGGAGGTAGCAACTTTGAAAGAACTTAATGCAGGTCTTCAACAGAAGATATATGCACATGTTTTCACAATTGTGGTGCAACCAAACTTTGAGGACCCTACTAACAAGCTCACCAAAGTGATGACTGAGCTAAAGATTTCAAAGGATGAGATCAGGAAAACACAAAAGAATTTGGATGATACTAAAGAGCAATTAAAGTTCAAGGAGAGGACGTTGAACACAGCTAAAGAAAATACATCACAATACCATAAAAATTATCAAACAACCTATATGATGAAATTAAAGAATTAAAATAGAAACTAAAAGGTAACATGTCTCTCATCCAGGTAAGGGAATCATTTGGAATGATATCATCCAACAGGTAAGGACAAACTGGGATCATATGTTAGTCATGGAAGAGGAGAAAATAATTGTAAGAGATCAAGAAATGGCTATTGCTTCTAATAAAGATAAGTCATGGCAAAGTGCACAATTAGCCAAGAGGATGATTGATTTTCTAAATGCTAAGTCTTCTCAGGAGCTGAGGGCAATGGAGATTGAAAACAAAACATCTATTGCTTTCGAAATAAATAAGATGGTGCAAAAGAATATTTACAGAAAGAATGCAGAAACCAAGCTGGGTGAAATCAAAGAATTTGTGTTGGCCTTCAATTCAAACTTTGACAAAAGAGTTCGAGCAAGATTACCCTCATGTTGGGATCGGCGAGGTAATCTTCTTCCATGGGAGACATATGAAGCAAAATGTAAAATCAATGCTTCCCATGAAAAAACAACAATTCTGAAAGGGTCAACCATTGTAAATTATTTGCAGAGGGACTTTCAGTTGTTATGGTTAGTTAAAACTCTTTTCACAGAAAAGCAAACCTACAGCAGGATAACATATTTCAAAATGGTCTATGACAGATTGATCAAGTGTCCAACTTCTGATTTGGCAGTGTGGAAGAAATGCAGAGATTTACTATCAGCACCAAAAGTAGTGGAACCTGGAGCTTCTTCAAGCGAGCCTGCACAAGGATCCCAAGTGATCGAATGAAGAAAGAGCATATAATTTACTTTGGAAGAGATATTTTATTTTTGTAATGTCAAGTCAAAGCATTTTAATTTCCAAGTGTCCTCATAAGGACCGAGTAAAGTTTAGAGTAGGTTAAAAGTAGTTCAAGTTAGTTCTTGACAGTTAACAGCTTTATAACTGTCTTTAATGTAATATTTCTTTAAAAAGACATGGGTGAACCATTTTTGGGGTTCCAAATTTTTACCTCAGAGAGAAATACTTGTGTAATGTATCAACTTTTTCTTGGAGATATAATAAATTTTTCTGGATGATTCCAACTGCCTTCTAAATATGATATGTCTTCCTTTGTTATTGTAAGTCATTATTTGTCTTTCTTCTCTTGGAAATGTGTAAAGAAGTTGTTTGTTTCCATTAAAATAGATTTACTTTGTTTGGAAAATCTCACAGTAGCTGTATATTTCTATTAAATAACCTTAAACTGTGCTCCATATTTTCATACTTTCTCTCTTTCAATATTTCATGTTTTTTGCTAAGGTTTATAATAAAAGATTCTACAACTGCAACCTTCTATTATGAAACTTCCATTTTTTCATTATGTCATTTCATTACAACTTCAAGATCATTTTCTTAGACAATGTGGCCATCTAGAAAGGTGTCTTTTCTCCAAGAGTTTTTCCTTGCATTATTTTTATATAAAATATCTTTGAGTAATCATGTATGGGACCGCAACCAAAGTTTTTATCTTTTCGTACACATGTCCTAGACACTGACCTCTCCTCAGCCACAGCCTGTCTCTACAGTAAGAACACTGGGTAGAAGTTGTTGGACAAGAAGAGACTATTGAAGGTTGTTGTATCTCATTAAAAGGCAAACTTGGTGGAGGAGGAAGGTTTGTTGGTTAAGGTCTTGGTTGTCTCACTGTCATATGAATCCACTGAAGGAAGAGTTCTTGACTCGGTTTTCCCCTATATAGGAGTTTTTCCCTGGTTGTGTGCCTACATCTGGTGTTCTTGATCTTCGAGTTTTGTTTTTGGTAATTGCTTGATGAACTAAGATAAAATAAGAACATAAGAAAGATAATAATAACTCAAAGAAATCTCGAGTAATTATCAACAAATAGAAAATATTTTTGCCTTTTCGATTTTCCAACATGGTATTAGAGCTAAGGTGAAGATGAAGGAAAAGCACAGCCTGAAGATCTACTGAAAGGAGAATAAGGAGTCTTAAAGAAGTTGAATAAGGGTCATCAAGAAAAAGGAATCATATAATAAGATAAGCCTACTATCTACAAGAACAATGTCTAACTCAATGAAGGGAGAAAACAAACTAGAGAGAGCCTCCAACAAGGAGGCATGGAAAAAGAGGATAGATCTCATCCTCGAGAAGAAAAAAGTTTTGGATCTAGTTTGAGGAAATGTCAAGAAGCCTACAGATGAATCAAGTGAAGCAGAAAAAGCAAAGTTCAGAGAAACCAAAATATTGGCTATGAACCTAATAGTGGATGGAATAAAGGACAACTTGATTCCATATATATCCAACATAGATTTCGCTCAAGAAATGTACGAGGCTCTATCCAAATTATTCACAATTAAGAACATTAGTTACATTGCAAGCCTCAAGAATGAATTAAGAACTATGAAGATGATGAAAGACAATACTGTGGCATCCTTTTTTATAAGGATATCTAAAATCAGAGATGAACTCCAAGCAATAGATGAAATTGTACCAGAAAAAGAGCTCATGATTACTGCCCTTCTAGGACTGCCAACATCGTGGAGTGTCTTTGCATCAGGAATCAACAGTTGGAGGATACTCCAACATTCGAACAAATATGGAATGCATGTAGTCAAGAAGAAGCCAGAAAATCGTTAGTAAGCAACAAGAAGCAGAATGAAGAGGAGAGCATCTCAAATGCCTATTCTGCTCATCACAATAATAAGGGAACCTTCAAGAAGTTCAAAGGAACAAGGAAGAAAATAGACCTATCTAAGATTGAATGTTACAACTATCACAAGATGGGTCATTATAAAAGCCATTGTCTTGAGAATCCAAGGAATAAAAAGAGAGATAGAGATCAAGCAAATATTGTAGATGAAGGTTCACCAAAGAAGAACAAGATGGAAGAATCCGAAGTCATAGAATTATTTGCCAGTGACTCTTAGGGACTCTATCCCTTACATATCCTTCTAGAATTATTTGCTAGCAACTCTTAGGGACAAGAACATTGAAGATGTCTTGTTTGTCGACATATACAACACCAAAAAGTTGTATTATCATAATCCAAGACCTAAGTCCATCAAGAATTGCCCTTTTATAGTATTATCTTGTCTTATAAATCATGGTTGAGAATCGAGATCAATCTCAACACGGAAACAGACATATGTAAAGAGTCCCCACTTAACCCACCAATATGTGTTCTTAAGTATCTACCCAAGGTACTCCCAATATCTTTAAAAATTGGTAAATGCCAAAAGTGTACTAGCAGATTTGGGATGCAAACCCTAACTAACATTTTGGTGACAAACTCGGCGTTTAATTCAAAATCTAGGAAGCATAGAGTAATGAAGAAACCCACTCTTCCCCAAAACCATGAACCCTCCTCTAAAACTTTATGATAATTAGGAGAGTTGAGAAACTAAACAATAAGGAGGCTTTTGAAGAAGAGATATACCTCACATTTCTTTGTCCTATTCAAATAGATAAACTGGTACAATTTGGATGTAGGATGCCAGAAACAATTGAATCTACCAACTATTGCAAATTATTCATAAAATTAGATAAGCTTTGTGACCTGCAGCTCAGTGACCTCCAGAGTCCAGAATTGACACCTCTTCAAATTTCAGAGAAGCTGAGTTATAGGGTTTGTTCTTGATCACATCCTTGAATGAAAATCCTTTAAAGATGAAGACACTCAAATGCCCATTGCTCCTTCATGCAAGAGCAGTACCAAAAAGAGAGTAGTGTCCTCCCATATACTACAGTTGGTCAATATACAAAGTGTTAGAGAATCAGAAAGGCGGAAAGATTCTCTTATTCTTGATTATTTACTTGTGATGTTCTTTAGTTCTTATTATGTTCTTCTTATCTTCTTTCTTATTAGTTCATCAAGCAAATTTCAAAGTAAATGCACATAGATGAAGGACACCAGATGTAGGCCAGCAGCCAGGGCAAAACCCCACTTTCGGGGAAAACCCAGTCAATAATTTTTCCTTCAATAGTGATTCTTGAGACTCTAGACCTTGACTCGGAGTTCCTCCACACCAAGTCATCCTTCCTTTTGATCCTTCCTGCATTTAGCAATAGTAGTAGCAGTGGGAGCACTATGTAGCAGTTTCTTTGCCCTGGAACTTCGACCTTACTTCTGGAACTTCAATCTTGAGGAAAACACTTTGATCTTGCTTCTAGTAGTTTGATTTTGACCCAAGACAACTTCTCAAAGCAGCAGCACTCAGCAGAACCAACTTTGACCTCTTCTTCACTTGGCAGCAACAACTGGAAGCACCCGATGCAGTAAATGCTGGATAACTTCGATCTTCCAAACTATAGCATGTGAGAGAGAGAGAGAGTAGCACCAAAATTTCAATTTTCTTGAACTCCTTTAGCTTGCCCAAAACCGCATTCCAAAAGACCTCTTCCTTCACTTCGCACTTTTCCTTGATGCAGCAAAAGATATCGAATTTATGGGTTCGAATTACTGGACTTGAGGCCGACTTGATCACTTGAAGGCTGACTTGATGTGGAGGCTCCATAAATCCTATTTGACTCAATAATTGGCCTATTTGCATGATTCAAAATCCCAATATGAGTCAATTTAAATATGCAATAATCCTATAGAGTCAAAATAAAACCTAGAAGTCCACAATGGGGTCTTTGACCTAAAATAATATGACCCAAGCATGAAACCCATGCTTTAATAAGTCATTTAATAATAATATAAAAATTATTTTCTTTAATCTTTTGATAAGTACTGAACCTAGTTGCAATTTTCAACACAAAGGTCATCAAGATGTTTACCGCCAAGAGAAAGGCACTGATGATCTACTAGAATCCCCTGCATGAGCTCCAAGTTGTGCTTTATATCTAACATGTAATCAACGGACCACAAATTAAGCTTGTGATTTCATCAGTGTCAGATGCCTTGGGCAATATATTAAACAAGAGGAGAGGATATGTGAGTTATGCCATCTACAAAAGGTAAGGAACATTTCATCTTCGGGCAAACCATCTAGTATGAGATCTAGGGAAGATATCATTGCCTATTCTATGAGTGAAGAGGGTCCATTTCCACTTTCATCTAATATCCTAACCATTGGTGTCTGGTTGTTTACATATATCATACATGATGAGGTGAGAGTCGAGACCATGTATAACTTCTCCCTCTAGGGTTATTGAAGTCATTCCCATGAGGTTTCAGGAAACCCATCCTCGTCATGGACCAAATTGGCATTCTAATCTATGTTAGCCCTATATCATGAGGTTCTTTCCTTCGGACTCAAGTATTGGGAGTCTCTACTTATAGCTCCCATCCTCCTCCCAAGTGTTAAAATTATGCAATTGCAGTCAAATTCCACTATGGAAAGCTCAGATGGTCGAGATTATGATTGCAATAGATTCCTTTTTTCAAGAGGACAAAAAATCGACCCATAGATCGCCCCAATTAGTTAAGCGAAAGTTAATTATGAATTAATTTATTTATTAAATTGAAATGGAATGGGTCGGCGTAACCACATGTGGAGTTAGCCTTAACCCCAAGCGGTCACACACGAATGTTATAAATAGAGGCGACCTCAAGCTCATTTGCACACATTCGCTCATGAGATCTTCTTCATGCTCTCTTGGAATTGATTCCTATTTTTGTGTCTTGGCTCGCACAGGTACGTCAGGAGAAGCTTGCGCAAAGGATCGGGATCACAAGCAGGGTCTCACATTAGATATAAGTGTTGTGGGCCAGAACCGCGGGCAGGCCATGGTGAGGTAGTGGCTGAGTTGAGCCAGAACCGCAGGCAGGCCTTGTCAAGGCCGCGACTGGGCTAGCAGAATTACAGGAAAATCTTGTTCAGGGCGCGGCTAGGGTGCCGAGCCAATCGAACCCTCAGCCGCGGGCACAGAACGTCCAGGTCGCGGCTAAGGAGGCTTCAGTTGCTGGCTAAGCGTGTTAAGGCCACGATTAAGGGATTTCATGAACAGATTTGGATTAGATCACATTCAGTTGCCTGCGTAGTACCCTCATACATTTGTCGTTCAGTCACAGTTGCTTCAGAATAATCGTTGACAACGTCTTGGACTAAGATCTAGGACTGGTAGTTGAGATCACTTGATGATCTTTCAAATCCGTGCTCTTGAGGTTGTAGATCTACAGATCTGTAGATTTGCTCTATGTATTTTCGCTGTAAGATGTATCTACAGTCTTCACTCCGTATCAACAATATTCATCTACGCTTCAACCAGTGTTAGTGAATCTCTGTCCTCAAAATCAAGTTCTTTCACCAGAAGTATGTTTATGGTTTTATTGTGTGTATGCTAGTTGTTTTCTGCATCATGAAGATATGGATCTATGGATCATTGTACTCTTGTTACTGAATCATTCGATGACGATCTAGAAGAAGAATTTGCAAGGGTTTTCTTCATAGTAGATTTTGCCATGATCACCAATCTTGGTGTCTCTATGTGTTCATGCTTCTCTTCCTTTTGATCCTTTTACATTCCGCTGCTTAGATGATGATGTTGTTCTTTCTACATAGTTGCATTTTCTGATGGTTAATAATGTAGATCTGTACAATGATATAATTATTTGGGGTCAACTTAACATGTTATTGAAGAAATGTAGCTATCAAAGCAAAGAACAATGCTGCCTTATGGAAAATTAACATGGTAACAGAGTCAGGTTGAAAGAAAGCCATGAAGATCACCCCTATGCAGACACTTTTATGGAAGAAAATAGAGGATGGTGGAGACCTAAAAGAATTCTAGGGTATGAAGAAAACCCTATGTAGTTAGTGGATAAGGGTTTAAGAGAAACCCTGGTTTATTATAAATTTGGTATATGAAACCCTCGCATGGCCTATGTGGAGATGCTCAAAGTACTTGGGATCGATTTAACAGATGACCTGGTTATTGATAAAGTTGTTGATTGAAGGCAACATTGTTTTATGGTCTATGGAGGGCTCTTGAAGGTTGGTTCAAGAGGGAGAGGATCATCTTTCATTGAAGATGAGTATTCCTTGACTTATGACCTTACTCTTGTTTATTCTCATGGATCTGACTATTGCTTCTAGTGATTACTTCCTGCATGTATATTTGAGCACCTGGATATTTCTAACCTCCGTGATGAGATGTGATGAGTGGATCCCTCTTGAGGATCTTTTGAAGTGCATGAAAGATGGCTAGATCTGGAAAAGGTAAAGAGGCACTTGACGCTGCCTATGTGAAGGTGCACAAGTAAGACCACAAGGCATGCATGGTATATTGTTTTAATGTTATGTTTCAGCTATAACAATGGATGGCTAGGTAAGCCCTATGATATGTTGAAAATGTCTCCTTCGCAAATGGCTCATGCATGCATATGAAAGTAATTGGGCTTTATGTTTCCCATGATGAAATGGTGCACCTGGTAGTGAATGAAAATGAAATTGCATGTTTTTCTATGATACATGAGTATCTGACATTAATGATCTATAGCAGAGGTCCGAGCCTCTCTTGCGCAAAGGAAGGCCCATAGATGTGACTATGCCTGATAGACACAGAACTGAAGTTTCGTACAATGAATTCGATATATACTCTGAATCAAGGTATCTCTGACATGTCTTGCTATTGTAAACTAATTTATGGAATTTTTGGGATTGAGCATGAAATCAGATGATCACTTGGAAGATGTCAGTTTTGTAGATGTATTGCAAATACCAATAAGATATGTCAGCAGGGAAAGTTCGTATGTTTGAACCGAACTTCTATTTGTCGGTGACTGAGACATTCATATGGATATGTCATTATGTTTGAAGCAAGGTTACTTGGGAGCGAGAGCGGGAGTGCCATTTTCAGAAGCTCCCAGTTTGGGAGCATTTCGGGTAGCGCTTTTTTATAATATATATATATATATATTGATGCATATGTGTCAACAAAAGCATGTAGAATGATGAATTAGACATAAAAAACATAAAAACATAGATTGAACCATATAACATCAATCATCTAGAAGTTATAATCTTCTAATCTAGAAGAATATGTTTCTAGTCTAGAAGTTATGTTTCTAATCTAGAAGTTCGAAAAATTCGACATATTGACTCTTGAGTCTCATGATTCATCAATCTTAAAGTTTCGAGCTTTCAAAATTCAATATATAACATTTATCATCATTGGTTCATTGATCACCATAGTTGTAACTTGTACTTGTAAGCTAAGTGTAACATTTACAAAAAAAGAATTTTTAACATGAAATGAAATGTTATAAAATGAAACGAAATGAAACAACTTTCAAATTTCATGAAGCATCATATTCATAATTCATAATGAGTTATAAACTTATAACTGACAACTTCAAAGTTTCAAACTTCAAACTTAAATTGTCATATATTGTTTACAAAAAATATCAAATTAAATATGAAATAGTCAAGTTTCAACAGTTATAAAAAGTTAAAAACTACTAGAAACTAGAAAAAACTAGTGAATCTATTTTATCTATTGTTTGCCCTCTTGCCACGAGAAATGTCTAATTTTTGAAATTTGAGCAGATTGTGGTAATGGTAGTCTTCTAAGGCTTGGCCTTAATGCTTGTTGACATTGTCTTCCCTTAGAAAATATAATTAAAAAATGTGAATAATTTCTCTAGAAATGTTAAAGGGTATTTGTAAAGATGTAAGAATGAAGAATAATTTCTCTAGAAACGTTAAAGGGTATTTGTAAAGATGTAAGAATGAAGAGAAGATACTTTATGTCAGACAGCCACTTAAAGATAATGATCCAATAAAATATTTACACAAATTCCCAAGATGTAACCTAGAATAAAATGAAAAAGCCCTAACCTGTGGTGTCTTGGATGAAATAATGTGAAAATTGTCAACCATAGAAATCTAGATGGTTGTAAAGATTTAAAAATCTTAAAAACGATGGCGTATTAATAAACACTGAACAGATATTGAGAAAATCACATGATACATCTAGTTTTTGGAACACATCTAACAGAATATCATCTTAAAAGATACGGTAAGATATTGTAATGTTAGGGTCAAATTAGGCAGCTTAAATTGGGGCTTTGATTTTGATATCATTGTGCAAAAAGCCACATGCTTTTTTATTTGATGGTCGCTTAAGAAAAAAAAATGGGATCTTGCCTAATAAAAAATAAGAGTTAAAATCAGCCGTAAGTGAGTCCCTAGGAGGAGAATGGGATCTGCACTTTAGCTGAATGCTTAGGTATTCATCATGTCCAACAAGTGGAGAACACGTAGAATGTGTTGCTAAGGAATAAATTAATTTCTTTTAAGGAAATGGGAAATTCAACCTAGAAGGCATATCATTAATTATCCAAAGTTTAAGCATAAGGCATTTTCATCAACTTGTTACCCACTTTGCCATTAAGGTCGAAAAATCTCTAAGAAACAGTAGATGGGAAAATACACAAGCCCCCATCTCATGCAAGCAATATGGCCATGACCTAAAAGGGTAGAGCCATTCATGAAACATCAACAAATATTTTGGTCATCCATCACTGTCTCCAATAAGATGGCATATCTTGATTGCAAAGGACTGTCAACTTGGTTTCAATGTAAGAAAGGAGTAGGTGTAAGGCATTAACAATAGTACAAAGAATGATTTCATAATATTTATGCCCTTTTTACGGTGGAGAGAAATTGTAGTTGAATTAAACACTGAGTTTCAAAGGGTCATATATTCTGCTTACAATAACTACAACACAATGAGTCTTAAAAATAAGCTTTTGTTTTTATTCCTTAATGAAAATTAGCCTTTACCCATATCTTGGCAGTTGATCCTTGCATAAAAGGAATATGATGTATGCTTTTCAACTAGTTTGAACAAAATCCATTCCACTTTATGGCAGGAAATTTTGTCTCAAGATTGTTAAAGGATATACCTTTCTTGGGTTTACAATAAAATAATGGCCATTACCAAATGGAATTGTATCATAATATGTTAAAAAATAGTTGATACACAAATTATATTGACATTATAGTTAGGTTGGCAAATGGATGATTTAAGCAAATGGAGAGCAAGTAATTTCATTTAGGACCAAGTCTTTAAGCAAAAAAAACGCTCCCAAAAATGCTCCCTCCCTAAAAAAACGCTCCCGAAAACGCTCCCTTTCTAAAAAAACGCTCCATCCCTAAAAAAAAATGCTCCCTAAAACGCTCCCTCCCTAAAAAAACGCTCCCTAAAGCGCTCCCTAAAAGCAAGAAGCGTTTTTCCTGTTTAGGGAGCGCGCTCCCGAAAACGCTCGGGAGCACGCTTCCGAGCGCTCCCAAAACGCTCCCACTCGAAGCGCGAATTGGGAGCGGGTTCGAGAGGGGGGAGAAGCTTCCCCGCAACCTTGATTTGAAGATTGTGCTACATGTTTTGGCTGATTGATATTGATAAACTGTGTTTGGGACTTTTGACATGATGCTTAATGATTGAGATATGTCTAGAATTATAGATCTTACCACAATCGCACATTTGGATTTGACATGATTTGATCTGGCGATAATTGATTTTTCCAGATGACAATGCTATATGGACAGTGACCTTCAATTTCGTATGTGAGTATTCAAAAGTATGGTTCTATATTGGCCTCCTTGTTCCTAGCACAACGGTTGTTGTGACTCAGTATGAAGATGGAACATGCATGATTTAACCTTGATGTGTATGCACTTGCATCTAGTGACGGAAATGGCCTATTATGACATGTTAAATGACAGACTTGATGGCTTGACAGTAAATGAAGTCAAGACTTGACATGAGCACTACCTATCACCTAGTTGAAAGAATCAATATTATGAAATCAATGTCTTTAATAATAGTTTTGGTTTGGCTTCTAAACTCTGATGAACTGACTTCGTTGACACAACATTGATTTGTGTAAGGTTGGTTATGTTGGCATGGTAAGGCATTATGCTTGTAGAAAGCGTTGTGTGATGCAAGCTCCTCGATTCAAATTTGTCTATATTTGACAATTATCTAGTGAAGTCAGGATAATGAGTTCCAAGGTATGGCCTTGATTTTAATTATGTCTTTGATTATACATACTGATAGTATACCCTATAGTATACCCTTGACAGGTGATGACCCTCTGAAAATCTAAGTAAGAGGGAGACAGATGGCTTTTGAATCTCGTAATGATGTATCATGGCATGATGAATCAACTTCTGGAAATTGGGAAAGAAATCCCATGTTGCAAGACTGTTGAAATGTCTTTACGTAATTTAAATCCTTGGCCACTCTGATTTAAAGTTCAAATGTTGATTGAATGTGACATGGCATCTGTTAGTTGATTGAAGCATTGATGTTCCGTTTTGAACATCCATTCGTATATGATGTGTAGAGAATATGATTAAATTCATGATTGAGTTGCTTCATTCAGAATTGCCACCAAACATCTTTTATTTGTTCTACTCTTAAAGGTTGAGATATTTCTCCCATTATATGTAGTTGCACGAATGAACTAATGATGCATGGGATTAGTATTGATGAGCACATTTGGATGTTGCCTTAGTATGAGATCTTCCATGATATCTTGGACGAGAGGTCCATAGCACGACCTAGGTCGGAAACAATGCTGCTAGCAAGACTAGCTGTGAGGCATGATGTAGAAGCTCCTTAGAGAGATGTCTGTGAATGTTCTGGATAAGACATGGATACACTATGATGACAGAGAATCCCATATACATATAGTTGGGACTGTGATCTCTCCATTCGTTAAGACAGTGTAGTTGTTCGAGACAGGCTTAGGCTTGTGATTGACACCTCCATGAGAGGGCGGATGATTGTGGTATCCACGTGTGATTGACACTTCCGTGAGAGGGAGGATGGTTATGATATCTTGTTATGATTGGTATCTTGTTGTGATTTACATGATTATCTATGTTCTAACGTAACACTTGATTTGATGTCCTGTATGAACAAGAATCAGCTGATACTAGATGAGAGCAACACTGATCGAGGACACTGAGCCAGCTCTTCCTCCCTATCTGAGCTCCCAGGATGAGGAATTGAGATAGAGGGCTCCTAGGGTTGAGGGAACTCTGAACAATAGGGTGTATTCCCTATCTATTACCCATAGGTTTGAGATGTTGCTCCCCTATCTTCACAGGGTAGAAGAATGTTGTTCCCCCAATTAGTATTTGCAGAGTATAACCTAGTTGGCATCATACCCAAAAGCAAGGCTTGTCGGGAATACCGCTCCTCGTTTGGCCAACGAGTTGAGAGTGTACTTGGGGTGTACAGCGAGTGTTCTACCACATGACTATTCAACGTCATCGATGGGAAGATCAGTAGGCAATAGGATGGGTTGAGATAACCCTATGCAGTTCCAGGTTGAGAGTGAGCTCCCCGATGTAATCCCAGGGTCGAGATGGGCTCCCCTACGTGGATGGATATCCTATTGCTAGATATGGGGTTGTAGAGGTATAGCTCCCCCATGAGATTCCAGGTAGAGATGCGCTCCTCGATGCAGTTACAGGTCGATATGTGTTGCCTGATGATATTCTCTCTGATGTTGATTAATGATGATATTCTGGGTAGTAGCCCACTGTTAAAGAATCCAGGATGATAGCCTAATGGATGAAGGGTGGTAGCCTAAGCTCCCCTCTAGTGAAAATTTATTCTTCTAGATCCGAGAATGATAAGCATACGAGCAAGTACAATCAACAGATAAGTAGAAATAAGCATGAGAAGTACATTGATGATTTGTAATGAGAAAGGATCATAGCAAAACGACTACATGATAGAGATCAATGTCGATACGTGATGATGCATGAAGATAACAGAATGGCATATTGATCGATGAACAGATATTGGCAGGTGAAATTATCCCTGGTTGAGAGGGAGTGTTAAAATTATGCAACTGTGGTCAAATTCCACTATCCACAGCTCAGATGGTCGAGATTATGATTGCATTAGATTCCTCTTTTTGAGAGGACCAAAAATCGACCTATATGCCCCAATCGGTTAAGCGAAAGTTAAATTATGAATTAATTTATTTATTAACGTGAAATGGAATGGGTTGGCCTAACCACATGCGGAGTTAGCCTTAACCCCAAGTAGTCACACACGAAAGCTATAAATAGAAGCGACCTCAAGCTCATTTGCACACATTCGCTCATGATATATTCTTCATGCTCTCTTGGAATTGATTCGTATTTTTATGTATTGGCTTGCACGGGTACGTCAGGAGAAGCTCGCGCAAAGGATCGGGATCACAGGTAGGGTCTCGCATTAGATCTGGGTGTTCTGGGCCAGAACTGCATGCAGGCCACTGTGAGGTAGCGACTGAGCTGAGCCAAAACAGCGGTCAGGCCTTGTCAAGGCCACAACTGAGCTAGCAGAACCGTGGGCAAACCTTGTTCAGGGCGCGGCTAAGGTGTCGAGCCGATCAAACCCTCAGCCGCTGGCACAGAACATCTAAGTCGCGACTAAGGAGGCTTCAGCCGCGGGCTGTGAGTGTTAAGGTCGCGGTTAAGGGATTTCATGGACAGATTTGGATTGGATCACATTCAGTTGCCTACGCAGTACCCTCATACATTTATTGCTCAGTCACAGTCACTTTAGAACAGTCGTTGACAGCGTCCTGGACTCAGATCTAGGACTTGGTAGTTGAGATCACTTGATGATCTTTCAGATCCGTGCTCTTGAGGTTGTAGATCTGCAGATCTGCAGATCTGCTCTATGTATTTTCGCTGTAAGATGTATCTACAGTCTTCACTCCATATCAGCAGTATTCATCAGTAGGCTTCAACTAATGTCAATGAATCTTTGTCCTCAGAATCAAGTTCCTTCAGTAGAAGTATGTTTATGGTTTTATTGTGCGTATGCTATCTCTTTTCGGCATCATGAAGATATGGATCTATGGATCATTGTACTCTTGTTATTGAATCATTTGATGATGATCTAGAAGAAGAAATTGCAAGGGTTTTCCCCGTAGTGGGTTTTTCCCTGGTCTCGAACCAATCCTGGTGTCTCTATGTGTTCATGCTTCTCTTCCTTTTGATCCTTTTACATTTCGCTACTTAGATGATGATGATGATGATGTTGTTCTTTCTACATAGTTGCATTTTCTGATGGTTAATAATGTAGATATGTACAATGATATAATTATTTGGGGTGAACTTAACATGTTATTGAAGAAATGTAACTATCAAAGCAAAGAACAATGTTGCTCTATGGAAAATTAACACGAAGTCACCTGTCCAAGCCCTCTCAACCCTGGGTTCTCTCCAAATAACATCTTCAAATAATGCATTAGTACCTTCTTAGGTACCAACATGTGGCAACCAATACTTCTTCCTCCTTGCTCTCTACCTCCTCATCTCACATCTAATACTTACACTTTCTTTTCTTTATCTCCTTGATGTGTTTTATTTCATGTTATTTCTTTTATTTTATGCTTTCAAAGTACACTACGATGTTCCTAAAACTTAGTATCATTGTTTTACTTCCTAATCCCATTGACCTATCTTTTTGATCATTTGCTAGACATAATAAAATTATCTTATCTCATCTTAAAGAGAGTTCTAGATTGATGATAAACACTATTAAGGAAATATTGATCCTTATGACACAATTGATCATCCATTGACCTATCTTTTTGGTCAATTTTTGGACATTTGTAAAATTCTCTTATCCTAAAGAGAGCTCTAGATGGTAAAAGCTATTGAAGAAATGTTGACCCTTAGGATACACAATTGACCTCAATAAGAAATAATAATTTAATAAAAAAATCCTAACATGATGAACTTCAAGGTAATTTCTGCCACAAGAATTATCCCATTTTAAGTACTATTGCAGGCATGACTGAATAGCAGAACCCTAATATGGATGTCAATCACTGGGATAGTAACATACCTCAGTTTTCCTACATAAGCATTACTTCCTTGGGACAGATCATCAGCATCAAGAGAGATAATGTATTCAGTACTAGTTGGATGTCTAAACCTCCTTGCAGCCAATAGAAATTTCCCATTTTCCATAAACGCTGCAAATCAAGTTGCACATGAGCTTGATAATGAGAACAGTAAAAAATATAGAGAGGTACACGAAAAGATAAAATAACATGAAACATATAACAAATAAGATTGCAAAAGCTACAGAAAAATGTGGCATGCAAATTGAATGGAAAATGAACAATACAACTCTAATCAATTAGCATAATAAGAATAATTTAAAAACTAGATAATATTGCTCACAGAATATATTAAACACGGCCAAGAATGGGACATGTGGTAGCAATTTAAGCTTTAGTCTGCAAATTAGAAGGGTTGCCGTGTTGAAAAATATGTCTACTGATTTGAAAATTACACATATTTTGCTTTCACCTGTCAAACATCTTTCATTTATGTCATCAATCCTCTTCCTTCGATGGAGGTTGATTTCGACAGAATGTTCACATGAATTGAATCTACCTTGCCTTTCCAAGACTCCACTAGGTTTCTGAGTAAATTCTAAATTACAATAGGTCACATACATAAAACCAAAGCAGCAATTGCTTATGAAAATACGTAAATTGTACTGAACATGGAAAAACTAATTCCAAAAATTAAATTTAACAACACAATTTTCAATGCATGAAACATTCTTGTATCAAGTCAATTATTGCATCTTTCCAGTGATCATTAGAAGTATAGTTGTCTTAAATTAAAGCCTAAAGGGGCTTTTTAATCTAATTGTCCTCTTGGCTTTAAATACTTACTTCCAAGAAAATGGCAACCCCTTTGGTTTGAATCTGGAAATTTGAATTTGTGGTGGCTGCAGAGTCTTCATTTATGGCCACACTTCAGTAAATGTTGCCAACTTGAGAGTAATCTAAAATTTCACTGGAACTTGAAAGTGTAATATGTCAATGGTTGCTGTATATCCAAGGTACAGTCTGTACATGTTTGAATTAACTAATATAGTACACAATTACCGCTGTAGATGGTTCACAAATCTGTGCCTTTTCTTGGTATTGGAATCACGAATGTTTATTTAGCAGCTTAAACAATTTTTTACTACAAGGGCCATCTCTCATGATTGCATTTATAAAAATTAGTTAAAAATGGCACCCTCATTATCATATCATGTTTATTATTGTGCTTATAAAAATTAGTTAAAAATGGCACTCTCATTATCATATCATGTTTATTATTGTGCTTATGAAGTATTCTGTCCATTGACTTGAAAGATTTAAACAAAGAATTTAATCCCCTCACTTGGATAAGGAAGGAAGAGCTTTGTATTGTCGAAATAGGAATTTGTAGTTAAATAAAGTATTTAAAAAAAGGACTAACCAAATGTAAAAACACACCAATAAAAGCCAAACAAATCATGAGCATCCATTCAATTAATTTTTCAACAGTTTGTGCCCCCACACCTCACCCCTTGATCAAATGAAATATAGAAAAAGGATCACAAATGCATAATCCACTAAATTTAGTACAAAATGTATCTCTTCAAATGTAGCTTCCATGGATTCCTAACTTATTCAAACGCTGTACAAAATATAACTGGAGCTCAGGCAACCAAAAGCTTTTTGGTCAGAACAATTTACTTCAAGGTGAATCTCAGGTAACTGTACACAGTCTGTACAGACCATGTTTTGTGTTCAGAAGGAAGTAGAAAGAAAATAAGTCAATAATCGACAATATAAGGTCAACAACCCTGGTTAATAAACACCAACTACGATGTGAGTATTGACAAAATAATAGAAAACCAATACTGTACTTAGTGAGAAATAAACATTTAGAACAGATGATTTTCAGGCTCTCCCTCAATGTGTTAAAGGCACAAATGCAAATTACATACTGCTCCAAAGATCAAGTCAAACGAAATATCCAACGAAATTGCACAAATCTTCAAACTTAAAATAGATTTTCATCAAAAAGAGAATAAACAATCAAGTTTGTAGCCTTTCAGCTTCAAACATATCAAGCATCATGGTGATGACAGACTTGAAATTCAAATTAGTGATGGAAGCATACTTGGTGTAAGTCCGAGATACAAGTAATATGTGGATGTTTCTTTGCGCCTTTTAATGAAACACTGCATTGGAGGGTCACGTGCACCAGGCTGCAGCAAGAAATATTGACAGGCAAAAACCCTCATTGTCAGTATGATTTCATTTATGACATGAACTTTAAGCAATGGAAAAACAAACCTACTATCCTGTCATCCAATTTCATTAGAAATTTGAATGCATCCAAGATGGACTCATTTCCTTATGACTGTAAAATATCTACCCAATCAACTTCATCTAGAAAGGATCCACTACAAATCAATATCTGACATTAATGAAAATTCCATTTTGCTCTGTATACAAGAAACCTTTGGTAATTGAAATCCATAAATCACATGGAAGTTCTTGACTACTGTATACCTCAGGTATAATGGGTTAATTCTCTAAGCTATATGCCTCTGATATACAAATTTGAGTCAAAATATAAGACCTAAAGCCAGGCATTATATGCATTCAAAAAATATTGTAATATCTACATGTATACATATTAATAACTATATTTAAAGTCATTGATGTTCAAGCAAAACCCCTTAAGTCAAAGATATAAGTCAGAACATGAAATAATATTATGATCGCTAGTGGCTCATCCATAAATAATTCTCCATCTGCATCATGTTATAAAATTGAACTTAAATTCATATTTTCATATTTATCTTGGCTGATGAATTTGAATTTTAATGGCTTTAAACCACAAGTTTTCACTCCTGCGAGCAACTGAGGATTAAAGCTTTAGCTAGTAACATATGCATTCAAAGTAATACTGTAGGATCTACATAAATCTATATTGATAACCGTATTTGAACCTTTGCATGCAACTAACAAAACGCAAACAGCTTCTATATAGTTCTCCAATTTTGATATTCCTTTTATATGCCAAATCTTCTTTAATCCATTAGTAATGGTTACTATGGATGGGCTACGAATCCATGCAATATAACAATATTAATCTTATAATACTGAAATCAACTATGGTGAAAGGCAACTTCTGTTACAAAATTTCTATATAGAGGTTGTAATAATTGGGTCTGTACTAGGCTCTTCTTTGTCAACATGCACGTAGAGGCTCATATAATTAAATCCAGAGAACAGCCTGAAACAGCATCCAGCAAATTTAATTTAGGCCTAGTTGCATGATGCATCTTTCACATCAAATGTGAAATATTCAAACATCTATCTAATATATCAAACAGTGCAAGCTTGTATCCTCAACTTTGCCTTAAAGTTGCATAATTATTTTTAGGATTACAACAAATTCACTCATGGCCAAGCTCGCTGTCATATGAGCACACCCAAATACAAATTATTAACTTAATTTACTGTTAATTTAAATATCAGCAAACTAGATAAGTAGGCCCACAAATTATTCAAATAAAAAAATCCAAATTCGATCCTTCCAGGAAATACAATGTGAACTTAGTCAGTAGAAAGAGAGGACTAACCAACCAATTGTCGTGTTTTCAATCAGTAAGAAGATCTTTATATTAAAAAAAAAAAGTTGTGTCCTATTGTTGTAACTCATACATAGGTTGTAATAAGCTATGTTCCACCAAGACTCCGGGATGGGGGATGCGGGTGCGGGGAGACACGCAGGGGGGCATGTGGGAGTACCCTCAAATTTTAGGGAAAATTAGGGGGGCAGGGGGGCATCAGGGTGTGTATAAATACATTGATCCATCCATATTCATCATTCTAGAATATACATTGATTTAAAATGAAATTCATCATTCTAGATTCTAAATTGATTTAAAATTTAAATTCATCATTCATCATTCTAGAATCTGATTAGTACTAAGCAAAATAGATTATAGTAGATATTGAAGTTTGAAGACTAGAATAGTAAATTGATATAACTCGAACTAAAAAATAGTAAAGAATGACGAGTCAAAGAATCAGTCTAAGGTCATTGATATCTAGAGTCAAGCCTCGAAAGTTAAAACTGAAAATTAAAAATGGGCAATGAGCATTGAAGTATAGTGTCGGGGGAGGAGAGGCAACAATAACTGGTAAGTCAGATAGAACTTCGTGGTAAGCCAAGTAGACGTAAGCTTGGAAAGTTAAATGAGTGAGATAGGGATTGCAAATTAGTTTAGGTTTTTTTTTCTCAAGGGTTATTTGACAAAATTGAGGGGGGAAAAGTCCGCCCCTCAAAAGGGATGATTTTGGGCTTACTGCTCTTGTTTAAATGCTAGTTCCAAACCCTCATCTTGATGGAATCCAATGGAAACATTGCAACCCCCCTAATCCTGAAATCTTGAAAATTGTTAAGTTTGTTGCATCTTGAATGGGATATGAAATTCTATTTTCTCCATATTAAGTCTGATGAGGTTAGAACCACTCTCAAACATCCTGAGTCATTTCATGGTAATGTTAAAAATTTAAGTAAAAGGATTTAACATTACCATTAATAGATATCATTAGTAGGGCCCTAGGGTTGAATATTAAGCTTCCCCACTCATAAATTGTTGTTCTCAATTAAAATTAAGGGGGGACACCTAGCTCTTTTTGAGGTGGGATGCCCACCCTTTTTGGGGAGTCGCATCCCCCAAACTGGGGAAATGTCCAACCTGCGTCTCCCCGTGTCTACCCAAAAGTGGGACGTGTGGAAACATTTCCCCAGACGTCCCACCGTCCCAGGTGCATGGGGTGTGAGAGGTAGGTGCACCCCACCCCGGGGGGCGTATCCCCATGGAAAACAACCTATGGGATTTTGTAAAGGCCCAAGTTATAGCTCCTTCAGACACTACATCTTTGGCAGTTCACAAATTGAAAGATGTGAAAGCCAAACATATCATCATGGCCAGGCTGAAGGATCATGTGATCCCTCACATATCAAGAAAGTATAGTGCCCATGAGATGTGGACCACTCTAATGAGACTATATCAGGGTGATAATCAAAATCGAAAAATGGCATTGAGGGAAAAGCTCATTTACACCAAGATCATTGAATCAGACATAATGGCATCAACCTCATTAGGATTCAGCAAGTTTGAGATGAGTTTGGCATTGTTGGGGTAGTTGTGTTAGATGAGGAGCTTGTAAGAATAGCCTGTGAGTGGGTTCACAAAACCTTGGGCTACATTTCTGATAGGTGTTCTAGCATGAGAGAAACTACCAAATTGGAGCAAACTATAGGATGACTTCACTTGAAAGAGATCTGGAAGAAAGCATTGTCTAGAGGACAATAGAAGAGCGAGAATTATGAGAATATGCTCTTGCCAATTGGGAAACAAGGAGCAAAGATTCAAATAGCAAGGGTGAGGAGTCAACCTCACAACTCAAGAAGGACTTGACTAAGGTCAAGTGTTTTTCCTGTTATAAGACGAGACATTATGCTTCACAGTGTCCAGACTCCAAAGAGGAAGAAGGGGGGGTTAGGGCATGCAGTCAAATGTAGTTGCATCTGCAAATGCTCGAAAGGAGTCCAGAAAGTTTGAACTCAACTGAGTTCACGCTTTTTTCCTACCTTAACTCAAGCACATTACTAGTGGGTGTGTGGTTGCTCGACAGTGGAGCCACAGGGCATATGATAGGTGAAGTGAACAAAGTTCCTTCTTAAGTTAAATACTCCAGAAGACTTGGAATATCAGAATATCCATTGAGGATACAAATATTATATTAAATAGTATGAATGAGAATGATGATGAATGAATTGATTGGTGTTACAATTGAGGCCTGCTTATATAGCTAGGCAGGTGCCTTTTCACGGAAGGTCATGTCCCATTTAGACATGCCCTTTCAACATAAATACTAATTAACTAATTAATCATTATTTATATTATTTTATTCATTACATTGCCTTCCTCCTCAAAAAGCTTTGTCCTCAAAGCTTGTTGATAAAAAAAGGCTTGATCTCTTTTTCTGCTACGAAATGTCTTCTTGCTTTGGGGTAGTCATCCTTGTCGATACAAGTTGATATGATCCTGTAAGTGACAAACAAAATTGTCGCACTAAGAAGGGATCAGACCATCCTAGATCAATCTTTTGTGGAATCTTGCGGTGACTGGCAACTTGTGATGAATTGTGATCACACGAGTGGATTGCACTGACATTAGTATTCTTCGAAACATCAGCTTGTTGTTTATGTTCTGAATACGTAGCTTAATCGAGTTGTCTACTCCTGTGATTCGGATGTCAATAGGGAACCTTTTTGGTATGACTTTCCCTTATTAGGTGTGTGGTAATTTTTTGATTTTCTTCTAGCGAGGATGCTATTGAGTTGGTTACAAAATCTTCATTTGAAATGTTCATCACCTGAACTGCAATATCTACGTTTGTATTTTCTGCAGCTTGCTTGTCTACTTCTTGAGTTGTAACATTTACTGGATTAATGTTCGTTTTTTCTTCAACTTGAATTTCTACATTTGAACATTTCGACGCTTCATTTTCGACAAGTTGTTGCTTATCCTTCTTAAGTTTCTTGATTTGCGTCAATAATTTTTCACCATGGTCTTTAAGTCAAGAAACTTCTTCATTTTTGTCAGTGGTGATCTTGTCAACTTCTCTTTGCATATTTTGTATCACCTTTTTACCTTCTTGAAGAATTACTTTTGAAATTTCTTGTATATCTTTAGGCGTCACTGAATTTGGCTTCAAAGTAAGGTACTGTAGCATTATTTTTTTCTTTTTTTGGGAGAATGTCAAATACTTCTTTTTCGTATTTATAATAAAGGACCCTAGAGTTTCCATCCACGGTGAACCCAACACAATGTCACTATCGTCAAAAAGTAAGGCTTTCACGGTAAATTGAGAGATAAAAGTATAATCCCCAATATTTAGTTGTAGATTTTTTATGTCGTATTTTTCTTGTCAAAAAAGTCTAATTTTTCGATTATATTTGACTCAGGAATCACCAATTGGTTTGCAATTTAGGGTTTATGTAATTTTTATCTTCGGCGAGTGATATAGCAATAGTAACATCTTTTGCTGCGAGAGTTCCTTTAAATTTAAATAGCACTTTAGCGTTGTTGGGTAAGGTTTCTAAAAACCTCTTCTGTTTCATTTATGACTAGACTCCATTTTGCTTCTTTGTTAAGATGAACTTGGGTTTTTAACTTTTTAAAGTCACCCTCCTTTTATTTCAAACCTTTTCCTTTCTTATTCCTTTTTAAACTTTTAATATTGTTTGCTTTTACTACTATAAGGTATTATTTTTATAATACCTCTCTTTTAAAAATATTAATTACTCCCTTTATAATTCAAAAATACATTTTTAGTACTAATAACATTTACTAATATCTGTGATAATTTAATTAAAGTAGCTAACACTTTAATTATAATATAACCTTGTAAATGCTTCTAATTGTATTTTCATATCATACCCTTTTCTCATATTTTATTTTTAAATATCTTGAGATATGCTAACTCACATTAACTCACCTTTTCATATATATAGCACACTTATTAATTCCCTTGCTTCAAATAATACTTTTTAATATATTTTTTTCAACTCTTTTTCTTTTTGCTTTTTGTTTTTTGCTTTTTGCTTTTTTTAAATTGCCAAAGGCCTATTAGTGAAAATGGAGACACTCCACAAGCTTGAAGTGAAACGCTTCAACGGCAACGAAGTTAACGAATTTCAATGGTCAAAGACCTGGATCGGAGAACACAGCTTTGTGCAGCAGTTAAGCGGTCGAAGGCTCGAACTGCTCTGATACCAAATGAAGTGAACAAAGTTCCTTCTCAAGTTAAATACTCCAGAAGACTTGGAATATCAGAATATCCATTAAGGATACAAATATTATATTAAATAGTATGAATGAGAATGATGATGAATGAATTGATTGATGTTACAAATGAAGCCCGCTTATATAGCTAGGCAGGTGCCTTTTCACGGAAGGTCATGTCCCATTTAGACATGCCCTTTCAACCTAATTACTAATTAACTAATTAATCATTATTTATATTATTTTATTCATTACAATAGGGGCACATCAACTATTTGATAGTCTGACTAAGTGGCACTCAAAACTGCATGTAGAGTTTGGAGTTGATTCCAAACATGTAGTGAAGGGGGTTGGAACAATGATTTTCCAATTGAGTCAAGAAGCAAGCTAGAAGTGAAGGATGTCCTATGGGTGCCACAACTCAA
Organism: Pinus albicaulis; assembly: GCA_034641835.2. Lineage (NCBI taxonomy): Eukaryota > Viridiplantae > Streptophyta > Pinopsida > Pinales > Pinaceae > Pinus > Pinus albicaulis. The sequence goes on from CM076573.1 coordinate 13,987,735, forward strand.
GTGGAGTTAACTCTCAATTTCTAAGATAGAGAAGAAGGGTTTTTGTGTAACATTCCAGGATGGATAGGCACTGATTAGACCCAGTGGATCTAGCATTGTTGAGGGACATGTCATAGGAGTTGGAGAAAGCAACATGTCTAGGCTAAAGGACCAGCCTATTCAAGCAATGACAAGAAATAGAGGAGTGACAAAGAACAAGGAGAAGAAAGCTCTGAAGGTTGAGCAACTTAGGCAGAGTCAACCTTCAGATTCAAGTAGAGAGGAGAAGTTGACAGATACCTCCAAGTTTGTGAAGAATGTCTCTTGGTATGAGTTGACCTTACAACATGTTTAGGAGTAGGAGGCTTCTAGGAACCAAACCAAGGGGAGCAAAACTTCGAGGATGCTTCCTAACCAGGTGGCAGGGAAGGCTTCTAGTTCAGAGGGAGAAGTCAAGACCACAAATGTAGTTCCAGGATCAAAGTCAATTTCAGAGGGGGGAGTACCTCCCTCTCTGTGAGGGAGTGTTGAATTTTGTAGCTTAGGCAAGTGCTTCTGCATAGGCCTAAGTGTCTAAGTCTGCAAAAGTCACCCATAGATCTCCTTAAGACACTTTCTCAAGAGTAAGCAAGTTTCTAATGTAACTTAGCATAAGTTTTGGCTTAGGAAAATAAATATTTATTATGTTGGCTAATTGAGCTAAAGTGAACTTAGGAAGAGTGAAATAATTACTTCAATGATTATGTTATAATCTTAGTCTTTGATCTCAAGTGAGGAGAGATCTAATCTTCATCGTTAATCACTTTGGATAATAGATTTAGGGATTTAGCTCAATGTAAAGTTACAAAAGCAAGGCTAAGGATAGGAGGAAGACACACCATACAACATCACAAGATTGAGAGAGGCATCTGAGTGAGGAGTGTAATACTCTAGTGTGTCGGGTCCGAGAAAGTGCAGAAGGGAGCTTGGAGATCCAGATCAGCCAAGGAGATTGAGGACCAATCTAGGGCCGGATCTGTTGGATAATCTATAGTTTTCTCAGTTGGGTCATTATTCCAAAACAGGAGCCCAAGTCAGTTTTGAATCTTAATGAAGAGTTGTTGATCAAAATGAATTCTACATCTCAACGGAGGTGATTGCAGAAGGCCAAAATGGAAATTTATAGAAAAATATTTTCTTTCTTTTGAATGGGCATTGTATATGATGCCATGAGAACCTATTTCTCCATCCGTCAAGAGTACAACCCCAGAGATTACAATACAGCATCCCTTAACAACAGAAACTCAATATCAAAAAAATTGTCCCTCTTCAAGCTTTCTATTTTTGAAAAATCAATTTCGACAGCCTATTATTAGAGTCACCCCACACTTCCAACTCCAAGTCAACTCCAGAGTTTCACTGTGTTCTTTGAGAAAAGCCAGTTGAGTCATTCTTGTGATTTTGACTGGTCAGTATGACTCAAATTGACCCACAAGGCCAGACTCAAGAGCCAGTCTATTAATAGACAGAATAACCCAAAAAACACTCATTTTGCATTTTTTTGGCCCAATTTTACACTAGATAACAATCAGACTTCTTAACTGTCCAGAGTCCATGCCATTTTGTAGCATGGAGTATCACTTATGTATTTTGAAGGTAGTTATTATGGAAGAATTGCATTATATGGACATTGTAAATTTTGATTATAAGAGTTATCATTTCTTCGGAGGTTTAATATATCCTTTTAGATTTTTTATTTCCTAAATCAAATCCTAAGCTTTTTCCAAAGTTCAATTTTACTCTTTGTAGTCGAGAATGGTAAATTTAGCTATAAGAACTGCCAAAAGCATCTTTAATTGCATATAGAAAAAAAGGAAAACAGAAAAAAGTTAGAACAACTACCTGCTTCAGAGAAGATGGAAAAGTCAGCTTCCCACTCTGATCAGGTGCTTTGACAATCTCCTTGGTAATATCCCTCCAACTTTTACAAACAGAGGCGCAGGACACGACATTTTTGCGACCTGGCCATGCTCCTTCGCTCTCTTCCACTCTCTGAATCATTTCAGTCAGTAACTCGGGAAGCATGTTGGACCAATTAACATTTTGTTCCTCTTCGTCCTTCTCTGTAGCCGCCGCCCTCTGTACTATCTCATCCCTAACACTACTCTGAGATCGGCCTCTGTAAAGCTTAATTTCAAAGCTGTTCCTCGAAAAACTCTCCATCCCATCCTTCATTTCCTGAATTATGTACTTCAAAGCCATATTCAACCCTCGACACACTCAAAACCCTAATACATCCACTGTAATTGGAGTGCCTGCTATGTGCCGCCGCGTCATAATAATTTTTGGCAACTAAACCTTCAAATCGACTGATCTGAACGTGCTTTCGACAAAAAATGACAAGTCTAAAGAATACAAACAATGATGGAGGAATCAGCCATGGAGCATTAGAAATAATAAAACAGAGACAGCTCCCGGTCAATGGAGGACAAGGAACAGAAGACAGATAGGGTTTGTACAGATAATTAATGGAGGCCACTCGCAAACCCTAGCGCTTTTCAAACTGTGTCTTCCCTGCTGGCATTATCGCCTCAAAATTTGTTCACGGTCACAATTCAAATTGCAAACAACGAAAGCGAGAGATTCCTACCCGATTGAATACATCTTGACTGCTTCAAACGCCCGTCTGCCACTCTGTGCATCTTCCACGGGACTCCAACCCCAGATCTCGATCTCGCTCTCACACTCACAGCTTCTAAAGAGTGACGTCGAAAGGAATATATCTTTTCCGGGCTTTATCACTCTATATCTGACCATTCGAGGACCTCACGCTTAACGACGGATATTTTTTGTACTATCGTCTAATCGCAGCTTGACACGTTATATTCTTTGCTGGCTGACTCAGCCAGCATCACGGATATTATAAAAATTTATAAATTATTTATTAGAAAAATCTCCACACCTCACTGAAGAATGGCCGTCAGCTAACGTACTTTTGGATGTCTACTGACACGAAATATTGGTTACAGGTTCGAAACCTGGGGCTTGTATCATGCACGTCTTTTTCCAAGTATATTATACAGTAATCGGCCCTCGTGCATGTCAGCTTTATGGAATCTGACGATCACGTTTGTTGACGGGACCACATACACGTAACCCCTTGCTTACTTCAATGCAGCGACGGTGAGGTGGGTTGAACCTGCTAACAGTCCATGGTTGACCATGCCTGCCGTGCACGTTTGGCCAACGCATTTTAGAACCGTGTTTCCTGCCGAGGGATACAAGGCTATGCACTGCTTGCACGCGTGCACATTAAATGCACTTAATATACAACGCGGCTGTCTCCCTGTATATACATCCAACGTGGATGTATTTATGTATATATATTTATTTGTATTTATGTATATATATTTATTTGTTGTAGTCTAATGATGTCATAATTTCGTTATTGACAAGATTTTGAAGAAAATTTGGGTGTTTTTGGGGTTCTTAATGGTGTTGAATTTATTTCCATCATTAAAAACAGATTCAAATTCTCGCCTATCCATTTTATAGACTAGATGTTTGTGGTAATTTCAGAACTAACCCACTTGTTAAAGACTAGATGTCTGTGGGAATTTCAAAACTGACCCACTAGTCAAATTCAAATTTGATGGTTTTCACAGGGACCCACCCATCTTCACTATGTCAGTGAAGGATCTTGATGGCTTTGTAATTTTTTTTACTATATTTGACTAGCAAATCACCCAGGGCCAAATTCCATCCTTATTTTTGCATTGTCACATGTAGATGTATGTGAGGGGATTCTCAAATATGTGTTGGGCTCATATATCTAAGTTTATCAATATATGGAGTTTAATGTATTATGTATATGTGTGTGTATTGTTATAGACATGTTTGCACATATATCTATGGTATACATTAGGTGTAACAATGTGAGTAGTGCATACAAACATCCAAATGTATGTGTATTAATATGTGTTCTCAAATGCAGGACCACACATACATCTACATTGTAGATTGGATGCATCTAAAATGTATTGTCCAACAAGCATGCACCTTAGGAGGCATTAGGGTGAGTGCATTATGTACATATCTCTATATAATGGTCAATGTGGTAATAAAGGGCTTTATGTTTAGCTAAATATGTGTGGGCTTAAGCAAAGTTTCTCTGGGAATGGACCTTTTTGTTCCATATCAAAACATTGAGATCATTTTCTTACATGACTAAGGTATTTGGGTATTAAAACTTGTTAGACTTAAACTTTTGTATTGGATGTGTGTACATACTATCTTCGTGAATTGTTAGAGGTATGTTGGTGCATATATCCACATTGTAGATTAGTGTTAGTGTGCATTGTTGAATGTATATGGGCGCACGCACTCACAAAATGTATGTGTGTGAGTCATAGAATGTATGTAAATCAATATACATTCTCAAAAACATGTGCACACATACATCTATAATGTACACCAAATATGTGAATAAACATTATGAATACATACATCTATTTTGTTTGATGTATGCAGGACATAAATCTAATAATACAACAAACATTAATGTGCACAACAAGGCATTGAGATTACTGCAATTTGTGCATGGCACATACTCTTGGTTGCTTTTTAGTGATCAATACATAAATAAAGAGTAATATTTTAACATTTTATTTATTACCTTTTTAATTATAAAACTTAGTCAAATAAAATAGATTAAAGTATTTTAATTTAAGTCAAATCTATTTTTTCAAGTATTTTAATTTAATTTAATCTATTTTTCTGATTTTATTAATTTTAATTGATGATGATGATGAAGAAGATGGTTAAGGTCCACTGAGACCAAACTTTGGTCTATCAGACCTGAAGAAACAAATTATTTAGTTTGATTTAAAATTGTACTCCTATGCTCAAAGTGCTTCGAGAGAAGCATCCCGAGCTCACTATAATTTTGACATGTTAAAGGCTAGGAAGGTCGGTATTGCAACAAAGATTATGAAACTGAGATCTAATGTGGAGGCACGCAAGTCACTCTAAGAGGAAGTGATTTTCATCCTCAATGTTCATATTCTCACAGAGATGGCAAATCCTTTCCACCCATGGTGTTTTAGGAACTGCCCAATGACCTGTTTCACTATGGAGCTCATGAGAGTTCGTTCTTATCTTGGCTATATTAATTTTTTTCTTTGAGCTAGTTAAAACAAATAGATACTTTTGATCTTCTAGAGTACAGTTGATGACCTCCTTATAATATCTTAATTTTCTTTTAGCCTCTAAATCTTTCTCACACCACATTTTCTCTTTAAACTTAGAAATAAAAATATTTTTAATGTTATTAATATTTTGCAATGCAATGTTTTCGTCGATCTCCCAATAGTTTAACCATAACCTGTATCTTTATACCAACCTAGCTTGAACCTTTGATGATTTTGGGTGAAAATTAAAGCTAGCTTAAGAAGTCTAGATCTCATATTATTAATTTTGTATTTGTACAACAAAAACCTAGTTATAACTAGACTTTCTTTTTCAAATATTTTAATTTAAATCAATTTATTTATTTTATTTTATTAATTTTAATTATTTTATTTTAAACACTGTAATACCATCCTTAATTTACACACAAAAAAAAAATATATATATATATATATATATATATATATATATATATAACATTTTTTATTAAATTATTTACATATCTTTTATAATAAAATTTTATAGGATTTAATAACAATAATAAATATCTGTATAGTTTTATATAATATTAATTGTTATTATCGAAATCGAATCCCTGCACAGACTATATATATATAAATAGAAAGTCAACTATTATGATTATTATAAAAACTTTTGATTTAAACCCTTAACAATCACAAAGAAACATATTAAAAATGCTAACATTAAATATAATATATGATGGAATATATCCTATTAAATTAAATTTTATATGATTTAATAATAATAATTAATATCTGTATAAATTTATATAATATTAATTGTTATTATCGAAATCGAATCCCTGCACAGACTATATAAATATAAAGTCAACCATTATGATTATTATAAAAACTTTTGATTTAAACCCTTAACAATCACAAAGAAACATGTTAAAAATGCTAACATTAAATATAATATATGATGGAATATATCTTATTAAATCTATGCTGGAATATATTATGTTATATATAATGTTAAATTTGTACGAATAATACATGGTAGAAAAGCACTACGGCCTCTCAAGCTAGTGATTGAAGCCAGCTAAGCACGAAAACAAAGTTAGTGGAGGGAAGTTTACCCACAGAGAATGTATAACATTTATGTGCAAATGGACAAGCAAAAGAGAAAAATTAATTAATTAGGTATATTTTAATTTGTCCAACATTGATGTTATTACTCCATCCTATTTGGAGGATGTAAGGTGCAGCAAATACTCCATTTATGGCAACTTTCTTTGGAAGGATATCAAACTTTTATAAATCATAGATGAGTATTATATAATTTTAAAAATTATAAAACTATAAAGTTGGAAATTTACATTTATTGAATTGAATTTATAATGCTAAAGTTTTATTTAAATTGAAAAAATTAAATTAAATTATTTAAAATTTATTATTAATTTTTTTTTCATGTTATATAAATTTTGATGTTTTTATTAAAAAAAGATAAGTATTTGATATTGTTATAGATTTTAAACTTTCAAATCTAAATATGTTTAGGGACTTGATGTTGGTCATTTCGCTAATTTTCTAAAGTGAAGTCCTCAAAGGTTAGTGAATTGGCTTTAACTAGTTAAAGAATCTTTCTCTTGCTTGAAGCGTTCGAAGGGATAAGCTTTTATCATTTATTTCACCATCTAAACTCAGAGGTTGATGCATTAGCAAAAAATGGCTTCCACGTTGGCTCAAGGTGATTTTCTTTTGAATCAAGGGAAGGGTATCATTCCAATACCATAATATGCATAGCACACTCAAAAAAAAATTATGGCACAAAGGCCAAAGGGATTTAAAGCCCTTTGACAAGGTGGGTCATCGGGATCCTCTTCCCTAAATCGCTACATCGCATCTTCGACGTTATAATTGCATTAAATATAACAAATGTTTATTTGGAGGGTATAGTTGGTTGATCCATAATATCCTACATTACTACACTAGTCAATTATGCATAATGGGAAATTGTTTCATAATTTTTTTCCCTAGGTGAAATAGGGAGAGCATAGTTGTTCCGTTGGGAAAAAATTATCACGCTCGCTTCAAATCGTTCAACTTCTCAGAGAGCCAGTGCGAGAGGATTAGAATTAAGGATGGTGGTCTTGTCACAACAAGTTGGCTCGTGCAAGGTTTAAAATCCTTTGCATGTAACAAGGACTCCATTTCCCTGTTCATCTCACTAGAAATTGGTCAAGGCCCAAGGTGATTCATTTGGTTTGCTTTCGATTCTTCACATTGTTATCTTCCTCTCTCCCCACATGGTGGCAAACCCTTAGGATTTTATGGACCTTGTCGATGTCATTGAGAGAATGGTAAATATTGCCCAAACTTTGTTGGCCTCCATCGACAGGCTTGAGGATATGGTGGAGCGTCAACAAATTTCTCATCAGTTGTTCATGGAAACTAGAATCCTCACGCATTGGGTGGAAACTGAATATTCTTTGGATGAATTAAAAGAGGAAATTCATATTCTTACTAAGAGGTTCATAACATTGGAGGCCCCCTCGATTGTGGGCAGTGGAAATGCAACGGGTGAGCAGGCTATGGGTGTTGACATTGGCAAAAGGAAGAGGCTTCTAATTTAATTTTCCCTTAATTAAACTATAAGGAAATTGTAATTCCACATCACATAACAACGTGTACGATTTAATTGAATTAGGAAGACTTAGTTAGCTCAGTCAATTTAAGTTTAGGGTCAGATTGAAGACATTTAGAGTTCTCTCTAAGTTTTAGGAGGTCCAATTGTAGTTTATTTTGAGTTGTAATTGTTTAAATTAATTTTTTGAGTTAAAATAAGTTTAACTAGTTCTAACTTATGGAGGAGCTAGTGAGAGGTCGACTGAATTAAATTTTATTTAATTCACATGCACTAATCAATCAGGTAACTGATAATTCATTGTAAATAGTTGTTGCATGTCAGTTTTGAGGAAGACCCAGTTGAGATTGGAGTTAAAGGGAAGTATACAATCAGTTGTATAATTAGAAAATTGTACAGGTCATGCATGAGGTCAACAGGATGCCTTGGATGTATTGCGCAATCAAATATTGGGAATTTCCTAATTAATAGGGGCTCAATTTTCCTCGGGATTGTGCAAGCAAGGTTGAGCATCCATAGGCAAGAAATTGGTTAAGTATTGGACCAAACTTGCTTGGATCAAAGTGAGACAGACAGAGATAGTGCAGAGAGTTGTCAAGCCTGAGAGAAGTATTGTATTTTTTCATATTCTTGACTTAATGCAATATAAAAATAGTGGGGTTTTTAGTTGAGGCTTTCCCCAGATAAATCTTTGTGTTGTGCGATTGAAATTCTTTCTCTTTCTTGTTCATGTGATTATGCGATTATAATTGGTTTCCGCAATTTGTAGAATAGATTCAAGTATTTTGTTTTAGCGTATTACAAGATCAGTTAAATCTATGTGATTTTCTACATGGTATCAGAGCAGGAATCACTATAGAGGAGAAGAAAACGAGTTTCTTTTGAACAAGTGAATTGAAATTACATATCTACTATTCAGGACCAACAACAAATCAGGATGTCTTTCTATGGATTAAGACTTGAATATGGCCTTGAGGGTAGTTCGAATTACATGGCTTGGAAGGACAGTATGGAGGAAGTGTTCGAGGACAATGAGCTGGAGGAATTCATAGACAGTGATATTCCTAGGCCCACAGCAATAGATTCTCAAAATCTTGATGCATGGAAGAAGAATGTAGCAAAGGAGATAAGGGTTTTCTCAGGAGTTCTAGATCATATTGTCTCGAACCTCCATGGAAAGGAACCTTCATATGCTATGTGGAAGGCCTTAACAGATTTGTTTCAAAGCAACAACGACCATAAGACAAGGACAATGATGCAGGAATTCTGCTAGAAAGCAGATCCCGCATATAAGAACACGACTGCTTCAAGAACTCTGAAAATACTCAAAGTTTCTACAATAAAATCATGGAAAACATCCAACTCAATTAAACATGAAGGCGAAAAAGAGCCATACAAATCAACTACATATAACCATATCAAAATTCGGTGGCCAGATATTACATTGGGCGGCCTCTTGGCTCTTTTCCCTTTAAATCACTCCTCACTCACTCCCCTCTTAACTATCTCAGCTCTTCAACTATTCAAGTGTGTTCTCCTCACAAAAACCACTCATATTTATACATAAATAATGAATTTAATTCACTCCAAAAATCTCTCCACCTAATCCTCAACTAAATCTAATTTAAATTCATTTTAGGTGTGGAGACTCAACTAAGTCCCATACGTAGCATTCCTACTCCCTAAATTTCCTACCTAATTCTATTTTCTCTCATATCCTTTTAATTAATAAAAGAATATTTACAAAATCCTCACTTTTATAATTTATCTCCTATTTTATTTAAAAATAACAAATTAATTAATAAAACAATTAAAATGTCACACCCCCCTTTATTACATAATTAAAAATTGAAAATTGGCCTTGATGCTCCTGCATCAGACTCCCAAGGTTGAAATTAATCATGATCGCCTGATCATGTGTTCGGATTTGTGTATGCCTGGATCCCATATCTTGTGACGTAACTTTCCACTTGTCGTTGTTTCTGTCTGTTGTTCTTCTCCAGGTTTCCACACTTTATGTTGCATCGCCCCATCGACTATGCTTTCACAATCTTCTGTTGTCTTTCTTTTGCTGCTTTTTCTTTGTTTTACTGCTGCTGGCCTCTTCCGGGATACTTTCATCATCATTCACCTTATCAGTTCAATTTCTTCGTCTAATAGATTTTCTCCAGCATCTGTAATAAAACATGTACTCACAAAACAATTGTTAGAATAAAAAACATAAGGCTTCAGTGCCCCTTCCACTGCTGGCAACATTTCAGTATGTTGCTCTGAAATTCCCTCCTCCATCAGCACATCAGTATGCTGATTCAATTTCTCTGTGAGACTATCAGTTAGTCCCTCCTCCACATCATCTGTTTGAAAAATGTTTCCCTGTTCTGTGTCTTTCAATAACTTTCCCTGAAAATAGGTCCTCTGCTTTTCCAACTCTCTCCTTTGAAGATCTAACTTCCGATATAACTGAACAATCTCAACTGGAGTAGAACTCGGAAATTTTACACAATTTTCCATACCTTCACTTGCTGTTGACCAATCATGAGATGGTCCTTCTTCCCTGCTTCAATATTCTGTTGAATATTTCCATAAGACCCCTCTGTCTGAGATCTTGATATCTCAGCATCATTCTAAACAGATTTCAGATTCAACTCTTCTTCTTTAACAAACTTCAAAGTTTGTTCAACACTCTGTGATATACCTGTCATCACACACAAATCATTAGTCTTAAAAACATAAGACCTTGTGATCTCACTGAATGCTTCAGTCGACATCTCCCTTTGCTGTTCTGAATCCTTCATTTGATTCAGTTCTTCTGTAGATTTCCCTTCTGTCTCATCACTGCTTCTATTCTCCCTCTGGCAATCTTCCTGGATTTTCCTGGTTTCAACATCATTACATTGTAAAATTTTGTCAGCAATCCCATTAAACAAATACACTTGTTTACCTCCTTGGAATTTTCCTTCAGCATTTCTACTTTGTTCCTGTTCCATAACAGTTCCGACTTGTTGTCTTACCCCAAACAAGAAGTCATTTGTAATTTCTTCCTGTTGTAACCAACCAACACATTTCTTCTCTGAAAGGAATTCTCTACCAGACTTTACCTCAAGAATTTCATTCTCCTTTGTGACAGTTCCATCAGACTGTTCACCGTCTTTCGCATATCCTACAAACATACATAAACTGTGAGAAAAATTGCAAGGCTTCATAGCCTCATCTGTTTCTCTCGCCATCACGTCTTCAGATGCTTCTGAACTATCCCAATATTTCATGAGATCCTCCTCACTGATCTCGTCACCCAAAATCTCGCCATGTTCCGGGCCACAAATGGAAACATCCATTTTTAACTCAGCCTCTCTAAGTTCTTCACAACTCAACATTTGCTCGAGCTTCGTCAGCTCCTCCATCAACTGTATGCTTACCTGTTTTTTCCTCTTTGCGTGTAGCTTCTGCCACTTCACCTTCTTTCTCATGGTCCAACCATGTGTCTGGTTCCTCATATTTTCCTGCAACAACTCTTTTAACAATTCAAGGTGAATTGTTATCTCAGCCTTCTCCCGCTCATACTCTTCATCAGATCTCTGAAAATGACTATCAACAGTCATCTTCCCCTCCTTTGTGAACTGCATCTATTCCCGTGTGGACTTCATTTAAGCCACTTCTCAGCAATCCCTCACACTTACCATTCATCAAAATGCAATTTCTCCTTCTGCAATTGGCTTCTCTTTGTCCTGGAACCAATCTCTGACAACCTTCTGGCTACAATTTTCTGCAAACAACACTTTAGCAACTCATGTGTTACAATAACCAATTCTTTGGGTGTCAACTCTGCCGATCAGGCACCCAATTACATTCAAAATTTGTATTTATCGTATGACTCTTTGACTTCAGACTTATACCAAATTTTCATCTTGGATGAAAATGCTCAATCTTGACTCAAAACTATCCAAACTTTCATCTAACATCGGTTTTCACTTCAAGCCTCGACCAAAAATTTATGACAATGGATGTTTCAAGTTTATACAATCTTCACTTTCTTTCCTATTTTATTCTTTAAGAAAAATCATCAATTTCCCTTATCATTCCACATGATACTGAAGTCTTTAGTCAATTTCAATTCAAGTGTTCCAAGATTTATGTAAGGTGGAATAAATAAACCATTCCATCTTTTAAAAAAAATATTCCTGAAGTATCATACCTCATGCTCCTGTGCAACCTCGATCCTCTGATTTCCGTTTCTCTGTGCCATCTTTGTCACTATCAATACTTGCATGTTCACAAGTTTGTCATCTTACTGCAAACATTTCCTCTCATCGATCTAAGTGTGCCAAGTCAATTTACCACGCCCCTTGCTTATATGCCTATATACTTTTGCATAGTTCACAAATCACCAACCCACATTCTCACTCTTCAATGCATATAAAAATGCATGTCCATATATAAACCAAATATAAGTTTCAATCTGGGCAAATTTTTAATAATGCGGAAGCTATTTTTTCTTGATTTTTTTTTATGGTTATAAAACCATACAATACACTCCCCTTATAACTCCTATTGGGGAAGCTTTAACTTTCAATCAATGGCTGAAACTATATGATAAAAACTCATTTCATGGAAATCGAATAATATTTGATCTTTCAATTAAACTCAAATTACAAACTTCGCTCCCACCTTATCAATACTCAACTTTGTAATAAAACTCAAGATGTATCCCCCAGGTCAACCCATATCTTAGTGTATGTGCCTATGTTTCACCATATAAGAATACCCAAATGTTTAAGAAACATTTTTCTTTAGACCCAAAGCATATTTCTATATGGGTCTGCAGCCTACCAACCTTCTTCTCACCATTCATATGACTTTGGCCACCATTCATTAAGATATATATATGTTTTCCATGTTAACATTTAACATTCCAAACTTGGTTTTAAAATCCAAATAACTAATGTTCGCCTTCAAGAAATATAACACTCACCTTTTCATTAATTCCCAGGTAGCTTGATGCACGTCCTCCATTAGATCTCCAGCATTTCAGTTGAAACTCATGCAAAGACCATTTTGTTTTATAAAAGCCCTCCACGCTTAAACAAGCCATCACTGCACCAGGCACTCTGCATATTTGTTCAACAATCCATTGTCAGTGTTTCACTTCCCAATTTCGCTTCCAACTTTGCGCTTTCGACCCACAGTTTCATGGAATTCGGATTCCATTACGCTGCGTTCACGATCTCAGCAGTATTATTTCGTTCAATACGGCTCCATGCTCCAACACATTTCGGCATTCAGCATCTCTCATTCAACGACCCAATTCGAAGGACTTCGGACCTCGATACAATCTCACCGCTACGTTCCATCAGATGCTCTGCTTCCATTTTACTACTGTTCAAATTCATTGCTTCCACCAGCCTTAAAACAAACTCATACCAATCACCATCTGGTCCAGATAAAGACTGAAAACGCAATTGAATTATGAAAAAATACGCAGCAATTCATACTTTCATTGGAATTTAAGAATCGATGGCTATAACAATCGACCATCACAGCAAACACCCAACATTCATATCAACCATCACGGCAAAAAAAATCGATGTTCTAACATTCATATCGATTATCACAGCAAAGAACCCAAACTTCAATTGATTATCACAGGAAAAAAAATCGATGGCCATCACATTCACATCGATTTCTTTTTGCACAACAATTCTGCACATACATCACGTCAATGTTTATTTCAACAAAGACTTGCAGCATCTATCAAACTTCTTGCCAATGTTGGCTGCGTAGTTTCAACTTTGTGGTATATACTTAGTCAAACTTATGGAACGATGACAACGTGGTCCCTTACTGTCTATACCGCGTTCGATCACACATCGTTGCATTTATGCACATCGATCCGGGACTTTAATGCTTCTATCATACCATTCACACACATGGTATTCTTTCACATCAAGGCGTTCTTGTTTCTCACGTCCTCTACTGGCTGAGTGGATTAATTCAGAGTACTGTATTGCATGACGGGGCAATGCGAGGGTGTACTAAACTATGAAGGACTGACACCCCAGCGACGCTGGTCGACTTCAGTTTCAATGGATACTCAACGTTCCCTTGTATGACATCTCACTGAAGGATGGATTAAACATTCCAATTTTGTTGATACCCTTCTAACTCTAACTGCCAACCGATCGCTTGCAACAGAAACATAACTGCCAATTTCCCCGCAGGATTGAGGGTAAGGGACGCATGCATGAGCGCCTGTACTATTTTCAAGACATCCGACCAATATTGTTGCACTGAGGATTACATATGCGATAATTTCCAACCCAGTACCTATTCGCATTTCTTCAAGACACAATTTCCCCATGCCTATACCTATGCAAAGCGACATACTTGCTCTCAGCCTTGTCACAGTGGCACCTCCAACTAATTAACACAACATCCAATATATGGTATCGTGCTCCGCCTCCACGTCTAAATCGACATCTAAAATCAACCTCAATCAAATATCCATGCTAAATATCCAAGCTTAATTTTGGCTCAACGTAGTAATAACCACGCACAGATCGACAAGGCTGTCCACCCTCATTCAGGCTCTCTGCCCCGCATAAGACACAACGTAGCTTGAAAAATGATATTCCCCATGACTCTTTCATGCAGGCTCCTGCATTCACATTGCACATATAACTTTACAAATTCAACACAGATATCTTTAGCTCTGATACCAAAAATGATGCAGGAATTCTGCTAGAAAGCAGATCCTGCATATAAGAACACGACTGCTTCAAGAACTCTGAAAATAGTCAAAGTTTCTACAATAAAATCATGGAAAACATCCAACTCAATTAAACATGAAGGCGAAAAAGAGCCATACAAATCAACTACATATAACCATATCAAAATTCTGTGGCCAGATATTACATTGGGCGGCCTCTTGGCTCTTTGCCCTTTAAATCACCCCTCACTCACTCCTCTCTTAACTATCTCAGCTCTTCAACTATTCAAGTGTGTTCTCCTCACAAAAACCACTCATATTTATACATAAATAATGAATTTAATTCACTCCAAAAATCTCTCCACCTAATCCTCAACTAAATCTAATTTAAATTCATTTTAGGTGTGGACTCAACTAAGTCCCGTACATAGCATTCCTACTCCCTAAATTTTCTACCTAATTCTATTTTCTCTCATATCCTTTTAATTAATAAAAGAATATTTACAAAATCCTCACTTTTATAATTTATCTCCTATTTTATTTAAAAATAACAAATTAATTAATAAAACAATTAAAATGTCACACCCCCCCTTTATTACATAATTGAAAATTGAAAATTGGCCTTGATGCTCCTGCATCAGACAAGCTCAAAAAAATCAAGATGGAGAAGGGCGACATGATACCAAAATACTAGACGAAGTTCACTGAATGTCGAGATGAGCTTGGAAGTGTTGGTGTGATAGTTTCCGAGGATGATTTGGTTAGCCTAGCACTTCTAGGCCTTCCCAAGGACGGCACAGCTACCAAGATTCAGTGAATGGGAAGGAGAAGCTACTAGAGTGGGAGCGATTATGGTCTGACTTTGTGCAAGAAGAGATTCGGCGGAATACCAAAGATGAATCCTCATCAAAGATTGAAAATGAGGAGGACTATGCTTTGGCTAGAAAGGCGAAGAAAGGGAAAGGGAAGGTGTCCCATTCCAAATCAGATTCTAGTCAGGCAAGAAAGAAGAAGGATTTGTCAAAGATAAAATGTTTTCATTGCCACGAGCTTGGACACTATGCTATAAAGTGTCTGAACAAGAAGACCGACAAGAAGCCCTTAGGAGAAGCGGCAGGTGAAGCACTTGCTTCACAATTAGAGTTGGATTTCACTCTCATCACATGCATGGTATCATCAGTGATGGGTTTTGTGTGGTACTTGGATAGTGGAGCTTCATTCCATATGACCAGCAACAAAGAATTCTTCAGTAACTTGGAGGAGAAGGATCTCTAGATGCACATCGAGATGGGAGATGAAGGGAGGTATAGCGTGACAGGAATAGGTACAGTTACCTTTCAGAGGGAGTCTGGTACTCCCCTCACATTAAAATATTTCATGTATATTCCTTGTTTAAAGAAGAATTTAGTTTCAGTTGCTATGTTGGAAAACCGTAGCGATGATGTGATATTTAGCAAAGAAAATGTGTTTCTTCGTCACAAAGCCACACTGACAGGTGAAGAAGATTGGGGTTCAGGTAAAGAACCTTTACAAATTGGATGTATAATATTGTGCTTCCTTGAGCATGATAGTAGAGAAGGTGTAGAGCCGAGACATCGGTGAGTTATGGAATAAAAGATTGGGCAATCTACACCAAGGCGCTTTGAAGTTCATGTAACAGATTTCTACAGGACTTCCCAAGGGTGCACTTGAGCAACGATATACATGCAAATGGTGTACATTGGCTAAGTATACCAAATCCACCTTTCGTGATAAGGAAATCCAAGCAAAGGCGATCCTTGAAAGAGTTCACTCATATGTTTGTGGACCGTTCTCGACAGCCTCCACAAAAAAACACAATTATTATGTGATATTTGTAGATGATTTTTCACGCAAGTGTTGGACATTCTTCATGCAAAAGAAAGATCAGACGTTCTCAAAGTTTTGTGAGTTCAAAACACTTGTCAAGAAAGATACAGGGAGGAAGGTGAAGGTTGTCAAAAGTGAAAATGGTGGAGAATATGTCTCGAACGAATTCAAGAACTTATGTGCTTCAGAAGGAATTCGACGGGAATTGATAGCACCTCATAACCCACAATAGAATGGGGTTGTAGAAAGGAAGAACAAAACTTTATGAGAGAAGCAGGAGCGATGTTGCATGATCAGGGCCTAACATTGAATCTGTGGGTTGAAGCATTTAACACAACAATATTTGTTCAGAACATAAGTCCTCATCATATTCTCGGGATGAGCACACTAGAGGAAGATTTTTCAGGCAAGAAACTAGTTGTGTTGCATTTTAAAAATTTTGGTTCATGATTTTACTGACATGTAACCAAAGATGCCAGAAAAAGCTAGAGCCAACAACTGAGATGGGAATATTTGTGGGGTACACTGATACATCTCACAACTATTGGGTGTACTTTCCAACGCACAGGATGATAATGGTAAGAATAGATGTGAAATTCAATGAATAGAATACCATGCAAATTTCTCTTGAGAGTGAGCTTAAATTACATGCATTTGAGGAGATTTTAGCTCCAAAAGAAGAACCTCATGATGTGGAGCAGCCACAAGCAGAGGAACAGAGAGTGGTAGCACCCACTCATGTAGAGACATCCTGAGACAGAAGGAAGCACACCAGAGAGGTTGAAAGGTTGGTACTTGATGTTAGAGAGAATGTGGTATCACCCACATCACAACATAGACAGAGAAGGTCCCCATAGTGGTGCATTGGCTACATGGCTCTTATGAGCGAGAGTGAAGAGAGAGAGCCATCCTCTTTTGAGGAAGTAGTGCAAAAACTAGTTTGGGTTGATGCCATGGTTGAGGAGCATGACTCAATTATCATAAACAGTGCATGGGAAGTCAATGTCCCAAGACTAGAGGGGAAGTCAATTGTAGGATCCAGGTGGATCTACAAGGTGAAGCAGGCAACAGATGGGAGTGTGGAGAAACAAAAGGCTAGATTTGTGGCCAGGGGTTTCTCTCAAGTGGAGGGGATTGTTTAAGAGGATACCTTTGCACCAGTTGCATGGTACTTGTCAATCAGATCCATCCTTTCACTATCAGTGCAGATGGGATGGCAGATACATTAGATGGATGTAAAGATAGCCTTCCTCAATGGAGTGATTGAGGAAGAGGTGTAAATTGAGCAGCTAGAAGGTTTTGAGACCTTCGACAGAGATTTTTATGTGTGCAAACTCAAGAGAGCGTTGCATGGACTAAAACAAGCACCTCATGCTTGGTACTCTAGGATCAAAAACTACTACACCGAGTTGGGCTTCACCAAAAGTGAAGCGGATGTAAACCGTTACCATATTGTTTGATCCAGGTGGATATTGGTGGCCACCCACCTATTCCACCTAAACCTCTATTCAGTTGCATCAATTTCCTTTTTTTATAGCAACATTTACTATTTTTAGCAGTTTTTCAGGTCCTAAACTTCTAGAGCAGTTTTGACCCCCTAAACCGTATTTTTTTTAGGTATGCAGTAGGCCTCTAGCCACAAGTAAGGGCTTGTGTCAAGACCTATAATACTCAGAGATATCTTTCTGATGATATATCGTACGTGCCAAACGAAGATAATATGACCAAGTTACAAGCCCGGGAAGTTGGCTACCTAACTAACCCCAACGGGTCCCACAAAATCTTGGCATTTCATCTCGTGGGGTTAGGGTTTTGGTTGTTTAGGGTTTTCTTATGTTGTTCAATAATAAAAATTCCCTTAAGTCTCATTGTAACACAGTTCAGAGGCCTGTAGCCACCACAAATCTTCTCAGAGATAAGCTACCAACACCCTATCTATTTATTTCCATTCTATCTGTAAGCATATTTTATTTATTTTATATTAATGAAATGAAGTGTTATTTCTGTTGCATCTCTATGTTTATGTGTATTCCTATATTTTATTGTGTTCCTGCATAAGTCCGGATCAGTGGTATCAGGGCAGTCTTCTCTTTCTCAATCCTTATTTGCATCTCCCCAACGAGGTTAGGGTACAAAGAGTTAGGGCTCGTTTTGGTTGGCTTTGCCTCCAGTGGCATGGTTATAACATAGCTCGATAGCCTACTAGTGGTTAATTTTGACGCCTTAAACTCTTAACTAGAGTTATAATATTGAATCTTCTAGAGTCTTCTTCATGATGGTCATGTGGATAGTCCTTTTTCTATGAGTAATGGGGGTTGACATGGCATCCTCTTGAATTATGGTGCTCAAATTGGGAAGCTCAACTTCTGACTGTTATGACTTTCGCATACATACTCCAATTGAAGTGATTCTTTTGCCATTACAAAGGTATTTGTGTGTAGAATAGGAAAACAAGTTTCATGCTTAAAAGGAAAATCCCCCCCCCCCCACCCCAAAAAGGAAAAAAAATAAAAAAGTCATTTAATGCTTCAAACTACTTAGGGACGGTTTCAAACCCTAATTTTCCAAATAACGTCCCATTAGTAAAAGTTTTCTTCTGAGTTGATTCCTCCATTTTATCCACTTTAAAAGCATAAATATGGATAAAAAAAATAGAATGATCCAATTCCTCATTTTGGGAGGGTTTTGGTTCCCAAAAGCTTCTACTAAATGAGGGAGGACAATTTTCCTCCAGCTTCTCTTGGGTGTACTAATTAGCCTTTCCTGCAAGCTATCCTTTCATCCCTATCTACCAAAGGCCATGATGTCATTTTATTGTAGTGAAATCAACCATTTGACTATCTATTTCTAAAATAACAATCCACTTGACTCACCGCAACACATGGCTCAACCTCAAACGCTTATTATCCTCGAAAGTATTCTTGAGAGTTTTCTTCCATTTCAAAGTGTTGCAATGTTTGAAAATCCTAGAGGTTTCGTGGTTTCATCCTATAGCTCAACCTAACTTTTATTATATATGCAATTTGAAACTTATAGGAATGTTTAGCATCCTCCTATAATGCTTTTAACACTACATACTCCACCATTAAATTGAATAATCTCTGATAATCCATTCCTATGGTAGAAAAAAGTGTTTGTGAAGCAAGTTTGGGTGCGCCAGATCAACTTTACAGCTGTGCTAAAGGTCGAGCCTCTACATCTGGCCATGCTTTGACTATTCTCGTTGATTGCTCAGAAAATTCTGCAAGTTTCCAACTTGGAAAATAAAATTGTGGTGTATATTTTATAGACAGTCATTACTCGGAAAACCCATTTATTGTGCTTTCATCCCTTGCAGTTGCACTCTCTCTTCATGATACAACATAAGGCATGAGCTGAGAAGAATTTTAAAAATACAACTTAGTCACATTACCTACAGAGGTAGAAAGTATTTTTGCGTCTAGTTCTTAGAGCTCATCTATATTTGATTTGGCAGCAATAATTAACTAGTCAACAACCACTTATTGGGTTGCTCAAGGCCTAGTTTGTCTTGTATATCATAGAATTGAATTGTAGTTGAAACAAACAATTCAACCCTCTTATCATGAAGTCTTGTCGCTGTGTGAACTTTACTATGGCTATCTTTACCTCCAGTCAACTGAGAAACACATAATAATCAATCTCCAACTCGACATTTGTAGTTGATTGTATCTCAACAACCACTACTTTTCTCTCCATCTCCTAGACCTTTTTCTTTGAATCCTTGTTAATTTCATGAATTTTGTTATCGTCTTGATTTTTACGACTGTTAGTATAGTCTTATTGTAGGAAACGTTCATTAATGGACTTCGAAATGGCGACAAGATCTTTGTTGTATGTCTCCACTTCCAAAATCTGCACAACCTCCAAATATAGGGAGGTTTTATTCATCATAGTATGAGAATAAACATCGTTAATGTTGTTGGGTGTGAAGTTGAGACTTATCTCTTATGTAGGTTCTCTATTTTTGAGCTCATAGAAATATTTGGGGCAAATTCTTTGCCCTTTCATTGTATGAAGGCTCACATTTGGCAGGTTTGGCCTAGAAGTAGGAGTAACATTAGAATCCAAGCCTTCCTCATGTTCTTGGCAGATAATCCCTTCCTGCCAACCAAAGAGCCACCTTAGTAGGTAGACAAATCACAAGTCTTGTTCAATTTACAAGACTTGTCTCAAGAAAATAAACCTTGAAGAGATAAAATGACCCCTATAAATACTTGATAAACATAGAAATTTCACTTACAACCCATAAGATCAGTGTATTTGAGAATATATTGTATATTAGTCATATCCAAACAAAAATCGTATCAATGCAATCCATTAATTCTTAATTCTCAGTTTTACTATCTCAACGATTTAAGTCAAAAACATCATATTCACTTATGTTAGCAAGATTTGAACTTAAAATGGTTTGTTGGAAATGTTGTCTTTGATGGAAAAGGAGGCAACAAAGAGAGAGACAGGCAAAGGAAGCAGCGAATACAGAGACAGAGCTGTTATCATGGCAATGGAGGCAGCAAAGAAGCAAATGAAGGAAGTAAAGGAGACAGGCAAAGGCAGAGGAAGCGAATATAATAGAGGAAAAACCGTTATCAGAAGCAGAGGCAGAGGCAAAGCCGTTATCACAGTAGTAAAGGCAGAGGCAGAGCGACAAAAGCAGCAGTGGCAGAGACACAGCTATTATTGCAGAGAAACAGCTATTATTCTGAGAATCATTGTTCCCACCTGGTGAATATATATATATATATATATATATATAACTAAATTCCGAGAATCGCTACCTCAGCCGGAGGATATATGTATACAATTCTGAGAATCTTTACCCAGCTGGGCGTTACACATAACATAAATATAATTCCGGGAAGCATAACCCAAGCGGCAATGTAATGCATAGTTAATATAAATTTCATTCCGAGAATTGTATACTCCAGCGGCAAAGTATTGCGCTTTATATTCAAAGGACCAAAGCATATGTGTGTGTGTGTGTGTGTGTGTGTGTGTGTGTGTGTGTGTATAGCCATATGCAGCGCGAGATCCAAAGAAATGTAGTAATATAAGGTGGGACCCTTCCCAATCGCATCGGAGATTATAAGGCAGCGTAACAGGTTAAAATAAGAGTTGCGATTGCGATTGGAAGTCCGGATCCGATGGGCGTATAAACTACAACTCATACATACCGTGAGTTCCGGTGAACAGTGATGATCGCATCGGAGAATATAGGAGTTGCGATTGCGATTGGAAGTCCGTACCTGATGGGTATATAAATCACAACTCATATATAGCTTGAGTTCCAGTTCTAATCGCATCGGCAAATCTTATTGAACATTGGTCAATCGCATCGGAAAGAAACAGACCGTCGGAACATATATTAAAAAACTTGTGATTGCGATTGAAGCCCGGACCCGATGGGCTTATAAAATATGATTAATAAGTATTTGAATTCGAATTGCATCGGCAAAGAACAGTGAACAGTGATCAATCGCATCGGAGCAAGGCAGCTTGCGATTGCGATCAATCGCAATCGGAAATCGCTGGAGGAGTAGCATATTGCATCGGAAAGCGTGGAAAGTGGGCCCGAAAGGGCATTAGTTATGTATTAAACATGATTCTTCAGTGTCAAAGTGGACATGACAGTTTGTTTGTTAAAATGTTGTATAACTATGCTGAGAGTTGAAATTACGTTATATATATATATATATATATATATATAACACATTGTTGCAATTATATTAAAAGATGCCGTGTGGTCTGTGAACCCACGGCCCTCGGCTTAAGGTGGAGGGTGATTTGTAATATAAAACGATTGCGATGCCTGTATGTTACGCTTGCGGAACTCCCACATCAACAAGACACTTGCTGCGTGTAAAGGGTTGGAATTTGCCCAGAATTACAGTCAGCAGTCACACATATTTACAAAATGCACTGATATAAAAAGCTCAGTTACATATATGTAGCAGTTACACCACAGCAGAGGACAGAAAAGCAAACGGAGCTGAAAAGAGATAAAACACAGTCACAGAAAAGACAGACACAGTCAAAGAAAAGACAAATGTGCAGTGAACCAAAAGACTAAATGAGTTGAGCTGAAGTTTTCATTATATGTGAATGTAAATATTGTAATTGAATTTTTTATTGTTTGTGATGCATTGGCAAGTCTCCGGAAGTAAACAAAATCCCACTGTTAGATTAAAATAATCACCTACAGTTACATTTTTCTGAGTGAGCTGGAAAAGAAATGAGAAGGAAGAAGGCAAAGAAGCATGGCTGTCCATTCCAAATTCATTGAGGAATGCTAACAGTCACAAGAAAATCCTTATAAATAATATCATCTTGATATGCAAAAAGATGTTAGAGAGAGCAAATATAGAGAAGGCAGAGTATAGAAGTGTAAGGTAGAGAAGATTAAGAAAAGAGGAGCAGAAAGAGTATCTACAGAACAGAGCTGATATCTGAGGTAAATCAACAAACATTCATTTTGATAAATTGAGGAAGTTGGAGCTTCCCTATCAAGTTGCAGCTTGATAGCTGTCAGTTGTAGCTGACTGAAGGTGGAGCCTCCTGTAGGTTGGTGCCTGCAGAAAATTGAAGGGAGTTTGTGCTTCCTTGCAAGCTGTAGCTTGCAGAATTGAGGTAGGAGCCTCCTGTAGGTTGGTGCTGTGAGAAAATTTAAAATTGAGAGGAGTTGGTGCTTCCTTACGAGTTGTAGCTTGCGAGAATTGAGGTGGAGCCTCCTGTAGGTTGGTGCCTGCAGAAAATTGAAGGGAGTTTGTGCTTCCTTGCAAGCTGTAGCTTGCAGAATTGAGGTAGGAGCCTCCTGTAGGTTGGTGCCTGCAGAAAAACAGTGGTGAGAGGGAGTTGGAGCTTGCCCTTGCATCACAACAATATTAAGATGTGGTTTTCTCCCTTTATGGGTTTCCACTTATATCTGGTGTCTCTGTGCATGATGTTTATGTGTTGAACTGATTTATATCATCTGCTTAATGCCTGTTGCTCTCATATTAAGTCTGTTGTTATATTATATTAATACTTGCTACTCGCACTCTAAGAGTACTCACGTATTAAGTTGGACATGAAATGAAGGTGTATATAAGGTTTAATAAAAAGTTTAAAAGATTATGAATGTGTTAAACTGATTCACCACCCCCCCCCCCTCTCAGTTTAACCAAGGGTTCAACAACTGGTATCAGAGCAGGTTCCTTAGTACCAGTCTAACAGTTGAAAGGAGATCCTAGGTTCCCAAGATGGCTAGTAAAGAAGGATGCTCAGCCAATAAAGCCCCTTTCTTCACTGGTGAAAATTATGCTTTCTGTAAAATCAGAATGAGGACATACATAATGTCTCTAGGAATAGAAGTCTGGGCTGCAGTGGAATTAGGATATGCCCCAAAGGAAACTGACACAGAGAAAGAAACAAAACAAGATTTTGTGGCTATTGCAAAAGCCATGAATGCCATCTTGAATGGATTATGTGAAGCAGAGTTTATTAAAGTAATGCACAAAGACTCTGCCAAAGAAATATGGGATACTCTTGAGAACATACATGAGGGAGACAAGAAAGTAAAGACTGCCAAACTTCAAGTCTATAGAGCCCAGTTTGAGAACTTAAAAATGAATGATGATGAAGACATTTCCAGTTTCTTCCTAAAAGCTGCAGAAATTATTAACAATATGAAAGCTCTTGGAGAAAAAATTCCAGAAAGTATAATTGTGCAAAATATTATAAGATCTCTTCCATCCAGGTTTAATCCAAAGGTGTCTGCAATAGAAGAAACAACTGATTGGGATACCTTGACCATGAACCAGCTACTTGGAAATATAACAACCTATGAAATGAGACTCCCACAAGAGAAGCCAAGTACGAGGGAAGCAGCCTTTAAAATAGAAAAGAAGAAAGAAGAAGAGGGAGACATATGCTATTGCTCGGATGAAGAGGAGGAAAATTTTGTCAAGAAATTGGATAGAGGCTCAGGTAAATACAAAGGTAAACTCCCCTTCAAATGCTTTAACTGTGGAAGAGTGGGACACTATGCTGCTAAGTGTCCTCACAAGAAAGTAAGGAATCAGGCCCAGGAGTCAGAGAAAAATAAATCAAAGAACTGGCATAAAGGAAAGAAGTTCAACAGAAAATATTTCTATGCTCAACAAGACAACAGTACATCTAAAGATTCAGATGAATCCTCAAATGAAGGAGGAACCTCTGAATTCTTATTGATGGCCATAGAAGAACTTGAAGATCTCCTGCTAGAAGATGAAGAAGAAGAAGGTGAGGTCGACCTTGAGGGGGAGATAAGAAGTGCTCTAGAAGAGATTGATAGACTCAAGTTGAAATGCAGAAAACAAAAGGACATTCTCCTCAAGTATGTGCGAGAAGAACAAAATTCAGAAATCCTTAAGCAGCTAGAGATAGAGCTTGAAGAAGCCAAGAAGATAGAGTACATGTTACTTAAGCAAATCAAAGAAAAAATTCAAGAACAAGAAAATTTGGAAGAAGAAGTAGTATGTCTCAGGAAGAAATTAGAAAATTCTCAAAGGAAAGTGGTTATAAACTCTTCTCAAACAACAAGCTCTAGTAAGTTGAATGAAATTCTGGTTGCTCAAAGATCCCCTATGATAAATACTGGAATAGGTTATGAAGGAGAATCAAGTAAAGG
Organism: Pinus albicaulis; assembly: GCA_034641835.2. Lineage (NCBI taxonomy): Eukaryota > Viridiplantae > Streptophyta > Pinopsida > Pinales > Pinaceae > Pinus > Pinus albicaulis. The sequence continues at coordinate 14,012,706 of CM076573.1, forward strand.
AAAAGAAAAGGTTGACAAAGAGATTATTTTTGTAGAAGAAAAGAAGAATGATGAAGAAGCTCAAACAATTCCTACAAAAGAAGAAATCTATAATAAGGAAGAAAGATATCAGAAGAAACCACTAGTAGCAAAGAATGTAATAAATACTAAGACCCCTAAGTATGTAAAATTTTGAAACCATCAAAGGAGATTCTTCCATACTATGAAGAATGCCACCTGTTATGCTTGCCACAAGCTGGGACACATTGCTGCATATTGTCATACAAGGAGGAGTAATTCAAACCAACAAAAGATGCAAACATTGAAGAGATTGCATCAAGCAAACAAATGGAAGAGAAAACCTTACATCAGGGATGCAAATAGCTTCTATGGTTACTGCTTTTATTGTAAGGAATTTGGCCATAAAATCATTGAGTGAAGAAAGTATGGACAAAGATTGATGTTTCACACCTCAAGGAGATTTATGAATCAAAGAAATTCTGTTCATACTCATAATTCTACAAAAATTATGATCAAATGTTGTGTATGAAATCAAGTTGGACATATACCTTCCAAATGTCATCTAAGAAGATATATTTCATCTCCTCACAAAAGATACCAAACAAAAGGGTGCCTCCAGTGGATAAAGAAGGTGAATAAATGTGACTTGGCTCTAACTGCTCAAGATCTGAAAATCCAATGGTATTTGGACAATGGCTGCTCTAAACACATGACAGGAGACAAAAGCAAGTTTATAACTCTTGATGAAAAGAAATCTGGCAATGTTACTTTTGGCAATGATAAATCAGGTAAGATCAAGGGAAAAGGCTCAGTCAACATAGACAATGACAGAGGAAAGGCCCAAGATGTACTATTTGTAGATGGGCTGAAAGCAAATTTACTAAGTGTCAGTCAGATGTGTGACAAAGGCTGTGAAGTTATTTTTAGAGCACAAGATTGTGAGGTCAGATCAAGCACCACATGTAAGACTCTGCTCAAAGGTGTTCAAACAGAGAGCAATGTTTACATTGTGAAAGAGGAAGATGAAGCATGCCATCTTAGCAAACTTGAGGAGTCATGGTTATGGCATAGGAGATTGGGGCATCTCAGCTTCGATCATATAATCCGACTGAGCAAAAATAAAGCAGTCAGAGACATGCCAGAAATAACAATGCCTTCTAATACCATATGAAAATCTTGTCAATTGGGTAAACAGACCCGTACATCATTTAAGGCCAAAGATGAGTTATCAACAAGAAGACCTCTCCAGCTTGTACACATGGATCTGTGTGGACCTGCTAGAACTAAGACACCAAGTGGAGAATCCTACTTCATGCTGATAATAGATGATTTCTCCAGAATGACATGGGTTGCTTTTCTAAAGAATAAGTCGGAAGCTCTGGACAAATTCAAAATATTCAAAGCATTAGCAGAAAATCAGACAGGATGCAAGCTGAAATGCATTAGATCAGACAGAGGAGGTGAATTCACTGATTATGACTTTGCAGACCTATGCAATGAACATGGCATAAATTTTTTTTTTACTATTGCAGGGACACCTCAGCAGAATGGAGTAGCAGCAAGGCAAAATAGATCTGTTCAACAAATTGCCAGAGCCATGATGCAAGAAAATAATATTGCTCAAACCTTCTAGGTAGAAGCAGTGCACACAGTAGTACATATCCTTAATAAATCTCACTTAAGGCCAAGCAGTGACAAGACTCCCTATGAACTGTGGCATGGAAAGCCAGCTTCAATCAAACATTTCAGAATCTTTGGAAGCAAATGCTACATAAAGAATAATGATTAAAATATTGGAAAATTTGATGCAAGAGAAGATGAAGGGATCTTTCTAGGATATGGTTCCAAAAGTAAAGGGTACAGGTGCTACAACAAGACTCTTCGGAAAATAGTAGAAAGTATTGATGTGAGATTTGATGAAGAACTTCCAAACAATACACGAAATACAGACTGCTGCAGTCCATCAGACAACCATGGAGAAGAAAACCAAAATGATGAGGAAACAAGCAAGACAACAGAAGATACAGAGCTGAGTTCTAAAGCTCCCTCAAGATATACTCAGAAGAACCATCCTGAAGATCATATCATTTGAGACAAGAGAGTAGGGGTCCAAACAAGAAGGTAGCTAACATAACAAACTGAAGAGGTATACATAGCCATGCTATCACAAATAGAGCCAAATAAATTTGAAGAAGCCAGCAAGGACAAGTCTTGGGTAAAAGCAATGAATGAAGAATTGGACCAAATTGAAAAGAACAATACCTGGGAACTAGTCGCTAGACCAATTGAGAAAAATATCATTGGCTCAAAATGGGTATTCAAAAATAAAATGAATGAGGAAGGACAGGTAATCAGGAATAAATCCAGACTTGTCTGCAAAGGATACTCACAAATTGAAGGACTTGATTACGATGAAACATTTTCCCCTGTAGCCAGAATGGAAGCTATCAAAATGTTCCTGGCATTTGCAAGCTACCAAAACTTCAAAGTATATCAAATGGATGTAAAATATGCATTTCTGAATGGAGACTTAGAAGAAGAAGTCTACATGGAACAACCAGAAGGCTTCTCATTGACAGACAAAGGAGACTATGTGTGCATAATGAAGAAGGCCCTATATGGACTGAAACGAGATCCTCATGCTTGGTACTCAAGACTGGATAAATATTTACAAAAACAAGGCTTTAAGAGAGGTGGAGTAGACAGTAATCTATATATAAAAGCCCATGAAAATGAACTCATGATTGTTGTTGTATATGTTGATGACATTATGTTTGGAAGCAACAGAGATGAACTAGCAAAAGGATTTGTAGAAGAGATGAAATCAGATTTTGAAATGTCCATGATTGGAGAGCTCAGTTTCTACTTAGGACTTCAAATTCAGCAAAAGAACACAGGCACATTCATCTCATAGGAAAAGTACTTAAAAGAAATGTTGAAAAAGTTAAAAATGGAGGACTGCAAACCTGTGTCAACTCCCATGATCACGGGATGCAAGCTATATGCTGATGATGGGTCTGCAGATATAGATCAAAAACTCTACAGATCTATGATAGGAATTCTATTGTATCTTACAGCATCAAGACCAGACATCATGCTAGCAGTAGGACTAGTGGCTAGATATCAAGTAGCACCTAAACAAAATCACCTTCTTGCAGTCAAAAGAATATTCATATATCTACAAGGAGCTACACAGTATGGGCTTTGGTATCCTAAAGGAAAAAGCTTCACTTTGACAGCATACACAGATGCAGATTGGGCTAGCTGTGTAGATGATAGGAAAAGCACAAGTGGAGGTGCTTTCTATCTAGGAGAAATTCTGGTGGCATGGTTAAGAAAGAAACAAACATCTATCTCTCTGTCTGATGAAAATAGAATATCTGATGACTGACAACATGTTGTACACAAGTCATGTGGATGAAGCAAACTCTTCAAGACATGAAGGTAAGCATTGATGAAGCTATCTCAATTAAATGTGATAATACAAGTGCTATAAGTATATCTAAAAACCCGGTGCTTCACTCAAAAACTAAGCATATTCCAATCAAGTATCATTTTCTCCGAGAACAAGTGGCTCAGAAGATTGTAAAACTGGAGTATGTACCAACAAAAGAACAGATAGCAGATATATTTACCAAACCACTTGCTAGAGAGCCATTTGAATATTTGAGAGACAGATTAGGGGTAGTATCTATAGATGCTACTCTCTGATATGAAGAGAAAGCACAGTTTTAGGGAGAGTACAGAAACGAAAATATCATTCTCAGGGGGAGATCAGCCAGCAAGGGAAGCATGAAAACAGGTCCCCAGGATCAAAGGGATTATGGCAATAATACTTTCAGCATAAAAGAATCAACAAAAGTTTGGAGCAGCAGCGTACAAAGTCAGGAAATTTCAGGAAATGCATGAAATATTGGAAAAGGAATAAAACCACAACATCAGAGAATAGAAGCTTCACAACAAAAAATAAAATAAAATAAAATTCGAACCCCTTGCCATTGATGTCAAAGGGGGAGGAAGAGAAAGCAACACTAAGAAGAGGAAGCAACAGGAGAAAGGATCCTATCAGGCAAACAGAGGAATTGTATTGCCATCAATGCCAAAGGAGGGGACTGTTGGAAATGTTGTCATTGATGGAAAAGGAGGTAGCAAAGAGAGAGACAGGCAAAGGAAGCAACGAATATAGAGACAAAGCTATTATCATGGCAATGGAGGCAGCAAAGAAGCAAATGAAGGAAGTAAAGGAGACAGGCAAAGGCAGAGGAAGTGAATATAATAGAGGCAGAATCGTTATCAGAAGCAGAGGTAGAGGCAGAGTCGTTATCACAGCAGTAAAGGCAGAGGCAGAGCGATAGAAGCAACAGTGGAAGAGACATAGCTATTATTGCAGAGAAACAACTATTATATATATATATATATATATATATATAGATATAAAACTAAATCTAGAATCGCTACCTCAAATTTCGAGGATATATGTGTATGGAATTCATAGAATCTTTACTCAAATACAAGCACATAACATAAATATAATTCCTAGCATAACCCAAGCGGCAATGTAATGCAAGGTTAATATAAATTTTATCTTTAACTTTGATGTTCTTAAATACAAAGTACGTTACTATCAGCGACCAAAACATATATATATATATATATATATATATATATATATATATATATATATATATATATATATATATATATATATATATATATAGCCATATGCAGCGCGAGATCCAAAGAAATGTAGTAATATAAGGTGGGACCCTTCCCAATCGCATCGGAGATTATAAGGGCAGCGGAACAGGTTAAAATAAGAGTTGCGAATGCGATTGGAAGTCCGGATCCGATGGGTATATAAACTGCAACTCATACATACCGTGAGTTCTGGTGAACAGTGATGATCGCATCGGAGAATATAGGAGTTGCGATTGCGATTGGAAGTCCGGACCCGATGGGTATATAAATCACAACTCATATATAGCTTGATTTCCAGTTCTAATCGCATCGGCAAATCTTATTGAACAGTGGTCAATCGCATCGGAAAGAAACAGACCGTCGGAACATATATTAAAAAACTTGCGATTGCGATTGAAGCCCGGACCCGATGGGCTTATAAAATATGATTAATAAGTATTTGAATTCCAATCGCATCGGCAAAGAACAGTGAATAGTGATCAATCGCATTGGACCAAGGCAACTTGCGATTGCGATCAATCGCAATCAGAAATCGCTGGAGGAGTAGCATATTGCATCGGAAAGCGTGGCAAGTGGGCCCGAAAGGGAATTAGTTATGTATTAAACATGATTCTTCAGTGTCAAAGTGGACATGGCAGTTTGTCTGTTAAAACGTTGTATAACTATGCCAAGAGTTGAAATTACGTTATATATATAAAAAAAAAGGCGCTGGTATATATATATATATATATATATATAACACGTTGTTGCGATTGTATTAAAAGATGTTGTGTGGTCTGTGAACCCATGGGCCTCGGCTTAAGGTGGAGGGTGATTTGTAATATAAAACGATTGCGATGCATGTATGTTTCGCTTGCGGAACTCCCACATCAACAAGACACTTGCTGCGTGTAAAGGGTTGGAATTTGCCCAGAATTACAATCAGCAGTCACACATATTTACAAAATGCTCTGATATAAAAAGCTCAGTTACATGTATGCAGTAGTTACACCACAGCAGAGGACAGAAAAGCAAACGGAGCTGAAAGAGATAAAACACAGTCACAGAAAAGACAGACACAGTCAAAGAAAAGACAAATGGGCAGCGAACCAAAAGACTAAATGAGTTGAGTTGAAGTTTTCATTATATGTGAATGTAAATATTGTAATTGAATTTTTTATTGTTTGTGATGCATTGGCAAGTCTCCGGAAGTAAACAAAATCCCACTGTTAGATTAAAATAAGCACCTACAGTTACATTTTTCTGAGTGAGCTGGAAAAGAAATGAGAAGGCAGAAGGCAAAGAAGCATGGCTGTCCATTCCAAATTCATTGAGGAATGCTAACAGTCACAAGAAAATCCTTATAAATAATATCATCTTGGTATGCAAAAAGATGTTAGAGAGAGAAAATATAGAGAAGGCAGAGTATAGAAGTGTAAGGTAGAGAAGATTAAGTAAAAAGGAGCAGAAAGAGAAGCTACATAACAAAGCTGATATTTGAGGTAAATCAGCAAACATTCAGTTTGAAAATTGAGGAAGTTGGAGCTTCCCTATCAAGTTGCAGCTTGATAGCTGTCAGTTGTAGCTGACTGAGGGTGGAGCCTCCTGTAGGTTGGTGCCTGCAGAAAATTGAAGGGAGTTGGTGCTTCCTTGCAAGTTGTAGCTTGCAGAATTGAGGTAGGAGCCTCCTGTAGGTTAGTGCCTACATAAAATTGAAGGGAGTTGGTGCTTCCTTGCAAGTTGTAGCTTGCAGAATTGAGGTAGGAGCCTCCTGTAGGTTGGTGCCTGCAGAAAAACAGTGGTGAGAGGAAGTTGGAGCTTGCCTTAGCATCACAACAATAATAAGATGTGGTTTTCTCCCTTTATGGGTTTCCACTTATATCTGGTGTCTCTGTGCATGATGTTTATGTGTCGATCTGATTTATATCATCTGCTTAATGCCTGTTGCTCTCATATTAAGTCTGTTGTTATATTATATTAGTACTTGCTGCTCACACTCTAAGAGTACTCACGTATTAAGTTGGACATGAAATGAAGGTGTATATAAGGTTTAATAAAAAGTTTAAAAGATTATGAATGTGTTAAACTGATTCACCACCCCCCCCCCTCTCATTTTAACCAAGGGTTCAACATGGTTTTGATTTACATCAATAACACGTTACTTTTTCTTTTAATATGGCTTTACAACACTAAAATACATACATACAATTTCAATATAAATAGATAAAAACAAATCTTGGATTTTAAGCCATTATCTATAAGCATCTAAATTTACATTCTAATTTTCATGTATAGCAGAAACAAAGATGGAAAAAAGAAAAAGCCATACTAATGGAAATCCCCGTGCCAATTTTTTTTTCATGATAGACTAGAAGAGTTTTCTTAAGTTGTAATACTAGGATCTGTCTGATAAGTTTTGACATTAGATTCTTGCACAAATAATTAAAAGTACTGATATCTCCAAAACTGAAGTATTATCAGCACGAGTATCCCAATTCCTTCACTCCATGAGATGATTTAGACATAGGACATATACCATAAAAAAATAAACAATATGTAACTTATCAAGCAATTACACGAAACATTTTCAAACACCATGCTACTTTGATATAGTAAAATTCCTTGGCCTCAAACGTTTGACCCCAACTTTGCATCTATGGACCATTCGACCACCTTAATCCTAGGTAGGTTGCCTTAGAGTATCGTATTTGAAAATGAGTTGCATATTCGCTATAGGAGGCGATAAGTTAACTTCCTCTTCCTCACCTACAGAAGCAATTACAGGAGTCTATTTATGTTAAGTAATGAAATATTCAAAAAATTTCATCATATATAAGCTAATGAATATACCCATTAATTTTCAAAAAATTTCCAGTCTATTGGCCCATTAATGTTGTAAGAGTACCAATGACTATACCATGTTCATGCGACCCATGCCCATGCCATCCTTAGCCGTCCTCTTCACCTTTAGTCTCGAGCCGCCAAAAAATTCTGCGGCCATCAACTCTGCCATTAACTCTCCCATCTGTCGGTCTCAAGTGCGCCATTAACCCTCCATCCTGCGTAGTTTATTTTCGCGGGCTTTTAGCAGGATAAGAAGGATGCTGTGATCACTGCCAGGCCAGAGGGATATGTTAACCTGCGTCGGATCCACCCTGAGGAGCCTGAATTGGGCCACCTGCAAATGCCCACGGAGTTGTGACATAGAAATGGCTGAAGAAATCCATTAACTCTCTGCAATCCGCCTTATCTCTCTGCAATCCGTCGAGCAGTTAAATTTCAAGGGCTGTTAATTTCGGGTTGGCCCTCCCTTACGAATGCTAGTTGCCAAGATTGCTTGACTGAATCTCAGAAGAAAATAGTCACCTGTCTTCCCAGGCATGGAGGTAGAGGTCTCGAGGTGGATTGTTTTCTGCGCTACTCAACTCGCTCCTTTTTTCAGATTTCCGGTATGAATTTTCTATTTTTGGGGGCGAAATTCGTACTCTATTTGCGTAAGTTTCAGCCGGTTTTTCAATAAATTTTAGTCTAATTTGTCTAGAATGATGAGATACACCATTATACTTTGAGTTGTGAAATCTTTTTTATTTGGGTATTTATGAGAATTACACGTAGTAAAAAACTGCAAAATACTTATAATTCTTAAGAATGCGCCTTTTTGTTGATTGTTTTGCTTTGCTTTTAAATACAGAATCGCTGAATTTGACACCTCTTCAATCTCTGAATTTGGCACCGTCTTTGGGGAAATCATCATCAAAAATATTGCCTATATTGTTAGGAAGCATTGGCGGAACAGCTCTGATACAGCAGCCATTAACCCGAAAATTTCTGGACATGGCCTGAATCGGGCCACCTGCAAATGCCCACGGAGCTGTGACACATAAATGGCTGAAGAAATCCATTAACTCTCTGCGAACGCTGGTAAGTTTATAAGTATTTTTTTTTATTATTTGTCTGTTTTTTTTTTTTTTTTCACTGTCTATTTGTCCAAACTCTGATCTGTGGCGTTCCATTCTGTAGCCATTAACTCTCGGCAATCCGCCTAACTCTCTAGCTTAATTGGTAGGTTATCAAAAAATATCAAATACCCTTTGTCTTTCGTATTCTTTTTATTTAGTTAGAGAATTTTTAAAATAAGTTTTGATGTTAGAAATTGTAATATGAAATTACTTTTATTTGATTGCCGCAACTGACATTTCACTGATTTGAATGAATAAGGGAAAACAAAAATGAAAGAAATAATTTTTTGATGGAGAAAAAAATCTTTGTGAGCTTTGTAATATTTTTTAAATAACACTAACAAAAAACGAATTTGTTCTCAATCCTTAGTATTAAATATATGACAGATTTAATTAAAAATTATAAAATTTCATTATTAAAGTGAGGGATTTTTTAACAAAATTTCTTCAATTAACTTATGGGAAGGGATGAATACGTTTTCTCTGTCCAATGTAAATTTTTCTTATAAATGACAACCATTTATATTATATTTAAAAGTGGAACCTGGAAAAAAACTTACAACGTTATTTTATATATAATGTGGCTCTCATTACTTGGTTAATGGTATGTAATTAATTTCATATATATATTAGTAATTTGGAGAATGTTATTGTTATTGTAGTGATAGGTTTATATATATATATAGAAATATTAATTTTTATAAGTGAAAAATAATTTATATATATTCCAAAAAATTAGGAAAATATATAAGAAAAAATATATATCACAAGCTTTGTTATAATACAATAAGCCAAAACCATTGTAAAAAACCATAGTGCATGCTCGATATTTTTTTATTAATTAATTTAATTAAAAGAATAAAAATGGCACAACTACTTAATTAATTTAATGTTGAATAATTTAGTGTGTCGCTGTGTATCACGATATCATTTAATTAATTTAATTAAT